>JAVSCE010007219.1:0-190064 GCA_032199065.1 Smutsia gigantea
TCTGATTGTGTTTATGTGTGTAGATTCTCTTTTTTTCTTAATGAGTCTGGCTAGGGGTTTATCTATTTTGTTTATTTTTTCAAAGAACCAGCTCTTGATTTTATTGATTTTTTCTATTGTTTTATTCTTCTTAATTTTATTTATTTCTTCTCTAATCTTTATTATGTCCCTCCTTCTGGTGACTTTGGGCCTCATTTGTTCTTCTTTTTCCAATTTCAGTAATTGTGTCTTGACTATTCATTTGGGAATGTTCTTCCTTCTTTAAATAGGCCTGGATTGCAATATACTTTCCTCTTAGAACTGCCTTTGCTGCGTCCCACAGAAGTTGTGGCTTTGTGTTGTTGTTGTCATTAGTCTCCATATATTCTTTGATTTCTGTTTGGATTTGGTCGTTAACCCATTGATTAATTAGGAGAATGTTGTTAAGTCTCCATGTATTTGTGAGCCTTTTTGATTTGTTTCTAAAATTTATTTCTAGTTTTATGCCTTTGTGATCTGAGAAGTTGGTTGGTAGGATTTCAATATTTTTGAATTTACTGAGGTTCTTTTTGTGGCCTAGTATGTGGTCTATTCTGGAAAATGTTCCATGTGCACTTGAGAAGAATGTGTATCCTGTTGCTTTTGGGTGTAGAGTTCTGTAGATGTCTGTTAGTCCATCTGTTCTAGTGTGTTGTTCAGTGCCTCTGTGTCTTTACTTATTTTCTGTCTGGTTGATCTGTCCTCTGGAGTGAGTGGTGTGTTGAAGTCTCCTAAGATGAATGCATTGCTTTCTATTTCCTCCATTAATTCTGTTAGTATTTGTCTCACATATGCTGGCCACCTGTGTTGGGTGCATATATATTTATAATGGTTATATCTTCTTGTTGGACTGACCCCTTTATCATTATGTACTGTCCTTCTTTATCTCTTGCTACTTTCTTCGTTTTGAAGTCTATTTTGTCTGATACAAGTACTGCAACACCTGCTTTTTTCTCTTTGTTGTTTGCATGAAATATCTTTTCCATCCCTTCACTTTTAGTCTGTGTATGTCTTTGGGTTTGAGGTGAGTCTCTTGTAAGCAGCATATAGATGGGTCTTGCTTTTTTATCTATTCTGTTACTCTGTGTCTTTTGATTGGTGCATTCAGTCCATTTACATTTAGGGTGATTATTGATAGATATGTACTTATTGCCATTGCTGGCTTTAGATTCGTGGTTACCAAGGGTTCAAGGGCTGCTTCTTTACTATCTAACAATCTAACTTAACTTTCTTGTTAAGTTATTGTAAACACAGTCTGATGTTTCTTTATTTCTCTCCCTTCTTATTCCTCCTCCTCCATTCTTTCTATAATAGGTGTTTTATTCTTTGCCTTTAGTTGGTATTTGATGGTCTGCTTTCTTTGCTATGATTTTTTTTTTCTCTGGTGACATCTTTTTAGCCTTAGGTGTGCTTCCCTCTAGAGCAGTCCATTTAAGATATCCTGTAGTGGTGGTTTATGAGACGCAAATTCTCTTAACTTTCGTTTATCTGGAAATTGTTTAATCCCTCCATCATATTTAAATGATAATCGTGCTGGATACAATATTCTTGGTTCGAGGCCCTTCTGTTTCATAATGTTAAATATATCATGCCATTCTCTTCTGGCCTGTAAGGTTTCTGTTGAGAAGTCTGATGGTTTTCCTTTGTAGGTGATCTTTTTTCTCTCTCTAGCTGCCTTTAATACCCTGTCTTTATCTTTGATCTTTGCCATCTTAATTATTATGTGTCTTGGTGTTGTCTTCCTTGGGTCCCTTGTGTTGGGAGATCTATGAGCTTCGGTGGACTGCGAGACTATTTCCTTCCCCAGCGAGGAAAGTTTTCAGCAATTATTTCTTCAAAGACACTTTCTATCCCTTTTTCTCTCTCTTCTTCCTCTGGTACTCCTATAATGCGAATATTGTTCCGTTTGGATTGGTCACACAGTTCTCTTAATATTTTCATTCCTAGAAATCCTTTTATCTCTCTCTGCCTCAGCTGCTCTGTACTCCTGTTCTCTGTTTTCTATTCCATTAACAGTCTCTCGCATCTCATCCACTCTGCTGTTAAGCCCGTCGATCGCTTGTCTGATTTCTGTATTGTCTTTCTTCATTTCCCTCACTTCCTCCCTCAGCTCTTGCACATTTCTCTGTAGGTCCATCAGCATGGTTATGACTTTTATTCTGAATTCTTTTTCAGGGAGGCTGTGAATTTCCATCCCTTCAGACTCCCTCTCTGGGGTTGTCTGGTTGATTTTGGTCTGAACCGTATTCCTCTGTCTTTTCATGGCTGTATAATTTGGTCACTGATAGTTGCCACGTATGTCAGCTGGGCTCTTTAAGACTTTAAAAAGAGAAGAAAAAAAAAGAGAAAAAAAGAAAAAAGAAAGAAAGAAAAGAAAGAAAAGAAAAAACAAAAACAAAACAAAAAAACAAAAAAAAATGCCCACCGGACATAGATTCTGTGGGAATGCTCTAGGTGGCGCTATTGCCCCACTATTCCACAGCTGTGACTGTGCCGCTCCGCAGGGCCCTTTATCACTCTGGCAGGGGTGGGAACGAGTAGGAGGCTGTTGATCTCAGTGAGAAGTGTTAAGTATGGCTACGCTTCCTCAGTCACCAGCTAAGGCGTCTGAAACTCTCCAGGACTCCCAGCCTGCTGGGCTGAGTGTGCTGGGGCGATCCGGCTCCTCCACTGGGCTCCTGTCTCTTTAAGACCGCTGAAGAAAGTGCGCGCTTTTTTTTTTTCCTTCCTGGGAGCCGGCTGCAAGCACCCTGGCGCGTTCCCTGCTCAGATCCTGCCCCTCTGTCTCTCCAATCTCTGCTGCACTGAGCAATGTGGGTCAGCGCTCCCCGCGCAGATCACTGGGGCTGGCTACTTCGCGGGGTGTACGTCCACTCCCTCCCGGCTCTGAATCCTCTCCTCCCAACGGTGCACTGGGGTGGGGGAGGGCTCGGGTCCCACTGGGTCGCGGCTCCGTATCTTACCCGCCTCTTGGGGTGCCGTGTCCTCTCGGGTGTAGCTGCACGCTGTGCGCTTTCCTGTGTATTCTCGTCTCTCTTTTAGGAATAGATGTATTTTCTGTGTTTTCGTAGATAAATATAGTATTGGGAGGAGATTTCTGCCGCCCTGCTCACACCGCCATCTTCCCGGAAGTGCTGTCCGCCCCAGGCATCTTTAATGTACATCCATACATATATTCTTCTGCAGTGTGGAGGCAGTGATTACATAAAATCATGCCCATGTGAATGAGTAATTTGTCATTATAGGCAGTTACTGGTTTTTCAGTTTTAGATCCACTGCTGAACATCATTAGGTTATATACATATTTGTTCATTATGTTCAAGTATTTCTGTTGAATGGATGGATTCCTGGAAGTGAAATTGCTGGGTTATAGAGTATTAAATTTTTAATCTAATGGATGTTGACAAATCACCTTCTGAAAAGGCTGTACTAATTAACATTCCCATTTCCCCATATCATACTATTTTTAATTATATCTTTTTGACTTTTCCTAACTAATTTCCAGGATTTCTTTGCTAATGGGTATTAAGTTTTTGTCTATGTATTGCAACTTATTCTCTCACACTGTCCCTTTTCTCTTTTGTTTATGGTGTGTTTTTTTGCTTTCAGAGATTTCCTATTAAGGTATAATGTATACACAGTAACGCAGGAAAGTCTTACAAATACAGCTTGGTATATGTATATATACACACACCCACATATCCCCAGATTAAGATATAGACCATTTTAAGCATGCCAAAAGGCTCCATCATGCCCTCTCCTGGTCAATAGCCTACTCCAAAAGTAACCAGTATTGTCATCTCAAAGCCAGCTTTTTAAAGTGGAAGTAGATCATGCCTTGAACTCTTCCACCTCAATCTCTCCAGTGACTCTCCATTGCACTTAGAAAGCGATGCAGATCTTCTACAAGGGTGCAGACGGCCTTACAACCATCAGCATGCTCTGTAAAGAGCCAGATAGTAAATATTTTTGTCTTTGCTGGACATAGGATCTCTCCTGCAGCTATTCAGTTTTACTATTGCATAGTGAAAGCAGCCATAGACAATATGTAAACAAAGGGGTTTGGCTGTATTACAATAGAACTTTACTTACAAAAACTGGCAGTAGGCCAGATTTGGCTTACTGGGGGCCAAAGTTTAGCAACCCATGCTCTTCAGAATCCCCATAATTTTGTTTCAGCAAAACCAGGCCTCTTTTTGATCCTCAGATCTCCAAGCCCTTTCCTGCCTCAGGTGCTTTGCTTCTACTCTTTCCTCTTTCTGGAATGTTCCCTTCCATCCTTAAGTTTTAACTCTAATCTATAAAACATATTAGAATAGGGCTATTTAAACATATATTCCCTCCCCATTTATTATTACTACATCACCATTCAATTGCCTTTCATAGAATTTAGAACACTGTGTAATTGTTCTGTTTTTTTCTCCTCCCACAAGGTTATAAGATCTATGAGGGCAAGGACTCTGTTTTATTTTTTTTCACTGCTATGGGTCATTTCCTTTATACCCAGAACAATGTCTGGCACGTAGTAGGCATTCAGTAAGTGTTTATTGAATAAAGGAATTAATGAAATAAATTACATTAATGGATTTTCTAATATTGAACTACTTCTGTATCTCTACTTGGTCATGGTTGTTATTTTTACATCTGTAAAACCACAAAAGTGAATTTCATCCACAGGTTTTGTATTCTTGTGGGGATACCATTTTAATCCAATTTGGGTATCAAGTTAATTAATATTAGCCTAGTAGAATGGAGTGGGAAACTTCCCTGTTTTTCTTGTATTTACAGAAATCATGTGTTCATTGAAGTGTTGGTAGAATTTGCCTCTAAAACTATCTTAACCTGGAACCATGGCCCAGGATTGGGGGTTGGAAGAATGACTCCTTTTCAAATTCTTATAGAAAAAGTAATGAAACGAACCATGCTTCTTGAGTCCATTTTTGAGAGTTGATATTTTACTGGGAAATCTCATTTCACCTAGGTCTCAACGTTGTAAAAAGTAGTCTGTATTTCTTCATCGCTGCCTTTTTAGTTACATCCCCTTTTACATTCCTAATGTTTGTGTGTTCACCCTTTTTTATAATCAGCCTTGCCAGAAGTTTGTCTATTTTACTGCTTTTGAAAGAAAAAAGATTCTTGGATTTACTAATTAAGAAGTCTATAGTGGGGAAATATTTTCTACTTTATTTTTACCATCATCTTTAGTTCCTTTTACTTCCCTTGTTCACATTTTTTTTTACTACCTTCTTGAGTTGAATGCTTGGTTCCTTTATTTGTTTATTTCTTTCAAAAGCTTTTAAAATTCTGAAATTTCATGTGGGTACTGCTTAGATTTCATTACTCCTTATTACTCTTACCTTCTGATTTTAAATTTGAGTTCCTCTTTAACCCCCAAAAGTTTAGAAAAAGCTTACTTATTAGATATGAAGTTCCTTATTATACCAAGTTTTTGAATTTTAATTTAAATATTCCATATTCTTATTTTTAAATCTATTTTACATGCCCATTTTTTCTGACAGGAATATTGGCTTCTCTTTATGATGGTGGTTTTGTTCATTTCTTCTCATATTTCTAAAAGTTTTTGATTTAGATGTTGTATACTGTGTAGTATCATAACATTAATTTCTTGGTGGATTTTACTCTATCAATATGGAATTTGTCTTTTTGTCCCTTTTTGCTTGAATTATATTTTTTCTGATAGTAATATTTACCACTTCCCCTGTCTTTTAGTTAACATTTAGGGCAATGGTTCTCAAATGTGAGTGGGCATGCATATTATTTTAAAATCCAAAGTATTTTAAAATGAAAATTGCTAGCCCCCACTGCCAGTTTCTCATTAAGTATGTCTGTGGTCAGGCCCTATAAGTTGCATTTCCAACAACTTCACTAGAGGTAATGACGCTGGTGGTGCAAAGCCACACCTTGAGAACAACTGACCTAGCGTATGTATCTTTGTTCATTCCTTTATTTCCATTTTCATTCAGGTTTGTCTCTTTTAAGAAACATATAGCTAAGATTTTACTTTTTGACCCAAGCCACTTGTTTTTCTTTTAAGAGAGGAATTGAATCTAGTTAAATTTAATGTGGTTAATGATGTTTGTATCTGTTCTTGCAATCCTACCTTATATTTACTATAGTCCATCATTTTTTTTTTACTTCTGCAGGATTAAAATTTTTTCCTTTAGTGCTTTAGAAGTTACACATTACATTTATAGTCTTCTAATGGCTACCCCTAATGTTTTACCCCTAATGTTTTAACAGAATTATTTAAACTTACACTTTTATGACAATCTCGAGAATTATTCAGAAATTGTAGTATCTACCTACCAAACAAGACGTTTTGAACTCTGCTTGGTTATGATGCAATTTGGCATACTGCTATATTGGATTTGAAAGTATTTAATTTGGGATTTTTGCATCATAAATGGCTTGAGTTCACAGGTTTCTGTTTTCTGCTGTTTCTGTCACATTTTTTTCAGTATTTATCCAAGTTTATAAATGCTGCAATTTCTCTATTTTACTGTGCTACAGGGCAGCTTATAGTTAAGGGAAAGAGCTATTCTGTGAAAGATGTTATTTTTCTAAAGAATTATTAGAGGAATTTTAAAGAGGGAATTTTCTTGTATAAGCATGTGAGCCTGGTGCCACTTTTGGAGGTCATTACTTGTGAAGTGTTTCATTTTCTTCCACAGTTATGGTCCTACTCCAGTTTTCTTTTGCTTCTTTAGCCAATATTGGTAATTTATATTATTCTAAATTATCTATTTTGCTGATATTGTCAGGTTTGGTTATGTATGATCATATATATAATTTCTTCTCTATGTTTATAGTGGATCACATTCCAAACATTATATTTTTTTCTTTCTTTGTGGGTGCACTTGTCAAATATCTACCTTTTCATTAATTTTTCCAGGGAATTGGGTATACCAGCTGTGTTTTCTAATTCATTATTTTCAGCTTTTATCTTTATTACTTTTTGTATTTCTTAGATTTACTCTTTTGCAGTGGTTTTCAATGTGTGGCCCAAGGACCCCTAGTAGTCTCCTCAAGTCCTTTTCAGGGGATTGACATCAAAACTATTTTCATAATAATATGAAGGCTTTATACACCTTTTTTCATTCTCGTGTTCTTGAAAGTAGACAGTGAGTTTTCCAGAGGCTATGTGACATTGAAACAGACTGATTCTAAAATAAGAATATTAATATGCTGAAATGCCAAAGAAAAAAGAGTATCCAGCTGTCTTCTAAAGAGATTTGCCAAAATATAAACCAATGCCACTCTTCTCACTACAACTTTTTTGTTATGGAAAATGTAGTCATTTTGCAAAAATATGTATTTATATTATACATAATAAGTTTATTATTGTTATTTTAAAGGAATTAATAGTAATTTTTTCTTTTACTTTATAATATGGTAAATATTGATAGATATTACCCACATAAGCAAAAGCTTTTTGTGGTTTTCAATATTTTTTAAGAACATGAAGGGATCCTGAGACTGAAAAATTTGAGAATCACTGTTGTATTGCTTACTAATTTTTATATTGAATATCTAGTTTATTTAATTTCATTCTTTCTTTTGATAATGAACACACTTCCATTAATTTACAAAGATTCCTCACTTTCTATGTTTAGCTTGTAATTCACATACACACAAACACACACACACACACACACACACACACATATATATATATTTAGTGAAGTTTTGAGTTCAAAACCCAGACTGGAAAAATATTAGCCAGGTAGATGTCTGATCACAGGTAACTCTCTGGGCCCAGTTATAGCAGAAACAGTAACTCTCAGAACTCTGGTTTTACAAAGCGACAAAGCTCTTGAATTTATTCCAGCCAGTAAAGGAAATATATGTGCCTTCATTGATGAAGAGGTTCCACATACATTCCAGGTAATTCAGAGCTAATCCATGATTTGTCTGACCATATTAAAAAGAAAACCACTTAATTATGACAGATCTAAAATTGGGACCTGGGATCCTGGGCTAGTAATGTTTTGGGAGAATCTAGAAGGGAAATCACACAAGACACAGTAATACTGAAAATAGTGGGATTTTTTAATGGTACATGTGTAATTATAAAATACCATTTCAACTCTTATTTAAAAGAAATTACAAATATGGTTTTCATACCAAAATGTTGCGTAGGTGACACATTATGTAAATAAAAGTGGAAGCAGAGTATGCCTTAGTGACATAACTATTGGAACAAATACAAATTCAGAGACTGGGCTATGAGAAAGCAATATGTGGAGAGAATTGCTGTGGAACCCTTCTTAACCCAAGTAAGAATAAAATCAGAAATACAAGTTAATCTTTTAAAGATGGTGAATAGCTTTTAAGCATTTTCTGTACTTGCCAGCAAGCTTGGAGATTAAAACTTTTTAAATAAATTATATGGCATATGTAATAATAAGTGCTATGTAGAAATTTAAAATGGGTTGGAGGAATAGGTAGAGGGATCAGTTTACAGTAGGGTGGTTAGGGATAACATCACTGAGAAAGCAACCTTTGAGCAAAACTTTAATAGGAGGGGGGAAGTCACTCAGATATCGAAGAAGACATTCCAGACAGAGGGAATAGCAAGTGCAAAGGCCCTGATACAGGAACATTTCTGGCATGTTCGCAAAGAACACATGAAACTAAGGGGAGGACAATGCAGAAATATATCATAAAACAATTCTGTAAATTAAATACATAAGTGCTTTTTAGTGGGAAAATATTCCATGGCATTGAGTTTTTTCTACAGAATTTCTTAAGGGAGGTGAGTTTAGATCCAAGTCTTCCAGGAAATAATTACACGGCTTCACAAGCTGGACAGCATTCTAGATAAAAACAGTGTGTTTGTTAATAGAAGTATTTACTTATATTCCAGGCACATAGTAAATTATATATATTTTAACCATTATTATTAGAGATAGTGTATATATTATTAAGTTTTATATGTGAGAAATATATAGACTGAGCTGGTGAGAAGGAATTGCTTTGGGGCATGATAATGGCTACCATTTGTAACCATTAAAATAGAATTTTGAAATTACCATGATATATTAAGTAGGATTTTTTTTCTTTTTGTATTGTAGATACCAGAATAATTTCCATTTCTCAGCTTGAAATGACCTGGGCTGACAGAAGTTATTTTCCTCCATTGTTTGTGAGAATCTTGCATAAATCAAAACTGCGATACTATGGAAAACCTGATAAAAAGATGATTGAGCCATACCAGGTATAAGTAATGATAAGGTATTATATGTTACTTTACCAGTCATAGATTATAATTTACAGATCTAACTCCATATTAGGATAATTTATATTTAAATAGTATTTTCTAAGTTCAATTTAATAATTTTTTAAGTGTCCATAAATATGTATTTTAAAGTATTTTTCTGTAATTTTTTATACAAAGATAAATCCTTTCTGCATTGGCGCCCTTTAGTTCCTGGTTCCAGCTGGTCTCCTTCACACCTTTTTCTGTATGTTCAACCTTTTCTTCCCTACTGAACCTTCTACGCCAGCATTTAAACACTCTAGCCTTCCATTTTCAAAAAAAAAGGAAGAAAATCTCCTTTGACTTCAGGACTCCTCTGTTCCCTCTCTTCTCTTCACCCAAGCTCCTTGAAGAAGAAGTAGTCTCTACTATGTGTTTTCACTTTCTTGCCTCCCAGTTACTTCTCAACACAATTACTTTGGGTTTTGTCTTCAGCTGGTCACTCACTAGAGACCTTCCAATTGTCAAATGTGACACTTTTCTATTACTTTGACTCTGTGCCATATAATGCTGATAAGAACTACTTTCTTGCTTTCTGTGCTATTTGTTTTGTTTTTTACTTAACATTCTACCCATTCTTTTCACATGTTATCAATAATTATTTTAGGTGTTTTATTAAGCTTTCATTATAAAAGTTATATATGCTTTTAGGGAATTTGAAAAATGTAGAAAGCTGTCTAAATGAAGCTGATAAATATCATCCCAAATCCAACCATTCAGAGAGAGCCACTGTTAATATTAAAGTGTTTTATTCCCTTTTAAAAATATGTATATATATCTATAAACATATATATACATATCACGTATTGTATATATCACATCTATGTGTATATGTATGTGTATCATTGCACATGACTGTATGTCATATATCATATTAAATCTTACAAAATGGGAATCATATTGTACGTAAAATTTTGTATCATTTGACATTTTCAAATGTTTTCTATCACTAAAAATTCCTCATTCTGAACTTTTCATGGTTATGGATTCTATCATGATATCATAAATTATTCAGTCATTCCCCTATAGTTTTGCTTCCTCCTTAAAATTGGAATACCTGGTAGACAAAAATAATATACGCATAAGCTTTCACTGTTTTTTTCTCTAGGCCTCTTTGGGAGTTGCTGACAGCTCAGGCACAGCGTCAGTGATTATGTGGAATACCTTGTGTCCTGAGTGGTATAAAAGTTTGCGGGTTGGTTTAGTTCTTCTGCTTCAACATTATTCTGTTAAAAAGAGTTATCCATTCAGGATGCAGCCTCTTCCTGTGGATCCACAGATCAAACTAATTTCTACAATCGGTTAAGTATTCAATGAATTGATTGTTTTATGGCTATTTTGTTTGCATAAGTTGCAAATTTCTGTATCAGCCAAAGACCCTGAAAAACCAATCAAACTTAGACTCTGACAACTTTAAAGTCTTTTATCCATGATGTTTTTAAGCAATCACTTGATAAATATGCTTATTTATTATTGCATTTTTAAGAAAGTTTATCTGAGATATTTATTGTTGATGAATGAATGACCTGCACTTGGGATGTATTTATTTGTATTTGCTTTTTCTTTTATCTTTTGTATTATACTGTTAAGTTAATGACTTTAATATAGTTTTCCTTTACAATGAGGTGCTATTGGAAAGGCTTTTGTCAACATTTTATTTTAAAATAATTTCAAGATTACATAAAAATTAAAAGAATAGTATAAGGAACTCCTATATACCCTTCACACAGATGCACAGATTCAACAATTGTTAACATTTATCTTTGCTCTAACATTTCCTATCTCTCTCTCCACACACACACACATACACTGTCCTCAGAATCACCTGAAAGGAGGTAGTAGTCATCCTACATATCTCTTTCCCTCTAAACACTTCAGTAATATTTCAGTCCTTATTTCCTAAGAACAAGAACATTCTATTACACAACCACAATCATCAAAATCAGGAAATTTAAGAGTGATAAAGTACTGTATATCTAACCTATAGTCAATATTCAAATGTTGCCAATTGCTACAGTCTTGAAAGGGCCCTTCCTAATTTCTGTTGGTTAACCTTTGGTGGGGACATAAATGGATGTGATCATGTAGGAATAAGAAGAAAACTATTGATAATGGTCTAGTTCTTAGATTTAGTGGGGAACTCAAATGTGTTCAGTCTATTATTCAGCTGTATAGTTCATGCACATGTATATTATCTTATGTATGTTAAATACTATATTAAAGTAGTATATTTGTTTTTTCAGAAATCTGCCTGAACCCTCAAGATCCTCCAACTAATATAATTATCATTCCAGAAAAGCAGGTGAAACCAGAATGGAGATTGCCAAAATTAAATCACCACTTTACCACAAGGTAACATAGCCTCTTGTGAAATATCTTAAATATTGACTTTCAAGGTTAGTTACTGAAGCAATGTATCATAATTTACTCAGAATCTATGCAAAGTTATGCTATAGCAATTACATAGATGCACATTTTCACAATTACAATTGTAGAATATTTTCAGTATTTAAAACTGTAGTACTTGTTCAACAATTTTGCTGTTTTTTAGATCAGAACTGGATGATATGCCAGAAAATCATATCTGTGATGTTATTGGCATTTTAGTTTTTGTAGGAAGGGTTCAGAGGTCAAAGAAGAAAGGTAAGCTTTTAAAACAGAAAGTCTTAAAAAAATGTTTCATTGAACAGTTCTGTGTTCATATGTGCGTAATTGATTTCCTTCATTTATTCTAATATTCTATCCATATAGAAAACTCTGAAGATTTTTGGTCATATCGTTGGATTCGTATTGCTGATGGGACTTCAGAACAACCATTTATAGTGGAACTGTTTTCTACGTCTCAGCCTGAAATCTTTGAAAATATTTACCCAAGTACTCAGTCCAATATTTGTATCTTTTTATTTTTGAATTGGGGGCATTAACTTAAAAAATGGCATACTGTGCTGACTTAGAGAGTGGCATGAAATTGTGTTAGCAAATTCAAGCAGTCTGATAACATGCTTAAATTTTTTCTATATTAATATTACATTTGGTATTCCACCAGGTGGTTAGTATCTGATATTCTATTCAGAATCAATTTGGGATTGAAACCAGTTTTTAAGAAAACAGGTGCTCTTACTAATTCTCATTGTTGGCATTTCAGGCATAAAAGGTTACGATTCAGTGAAACTAAAACATAGGCAGTCAGTTCCCCTTTGTATCCATTTGGAAATTGATTAAGTCGTCCCCATTAAAGACGATGAAGACTTTAGTAAGGTAAAACTAATTGGTAGAGAATTGGCAGACTGTGTAATTAAATAATGACAGCGGTAATGTGTAATTAAATAATGACAGCGGTGAGTATGATTCCATTTGAGCATTGAATTAATATTAGGCTGGTGGTGGTACACCAGCTGGTCAATATTTTACTTACTTTGGTGTTGACTTTTCCCACTTGAATTTATTCAGACATTGGTATTTTTTTCTCTAATTTTATTTATTTGAAAGCATTTTAGGTATGCCCTGTTATATATTTTGTATAACAAATTAGTCCTCAAGTTGATTATGATAAGAAAACAAGTATATTTAATGCTTTTTAACAACTTAAGTGAATTTTTCCTCATTTGAATTTGTAGCCGAAAGCTGTTTTAGATAAGGCATGCTGTTTTAACTACTTTCCAAATGATTATATGAATAAAACACTGATTGTTAAAATAAACGTTTGCCAACATTGGAGAAACTCCCAATCTTAACTAAATGTAATTAAAAAAAAATCAAGAACAAGGTAAAAATTGTAGAACATCAGGAGACCTAGAGACCGTATACAGAGCTGTTTGGCTACCCCTTTATTTGTTACTGCACAATGGTATTACACACCACTCAGGCATTACCTCTCATTAGATTCAACACTTAGCTTGTGAGATTAAATTTTTTTACCATTTGATTTCACCTATATGTGGAATCTAAAAAAATAAAACAAATGAACAAACAAATTAAAAAATATGTATGAATGGAACGAACCCTCACCTCAGCTATTAAGGGAAAGGGCAGAAAGACTTTTGACTAAAACTAAAGCATGGGCTTCTAGTAGCTTATAGCCTCTCATATAACTTCTCTAAGGCCATCAGTGATAACCTCTGATGACAATTCCATTACCTCATTTTATATGAGTTTTATGGCCAGGTCTGTCTTTCTTCACAGTCACTTTAAATAACAGGCTGACACAAGTTTTGGATAATGAGTTTTCACAGAAATGTTGCCACGTATGCATGTTCTATTCTCTGTGATAATATGAAATGTATGAAATATACTTTTCTAAAGAAAGGTTTGTACAGACCATTGGTGAGATTTACTCTAGTTCAGTAGTTGGCAACAATCACAATTTATGGACATCTTTTGACCAAGAGTGAAAGAAAAAAATCTTTAAATGAATGGTAAGCATTAAGGGGGCTTCTGGCCCATGAAGGGGAACGCAACCAAGGATCTTCTAGAATAATGCAAGAATCCTGTGGTAGTAAGGCATCTTCTTTCCTTTTAAGGAAAGTGAAGAACTAAGAGGAACTACTGTTGGGTGTTACCTATACTAGATGCTTGTAGATGTTGGATCTCATATTGTACTCCCCATTACCTTTTAGAGAGTTGATGTTTTTACAGATTTATAGGTGAGGAAACAAAGATCCAGAGAGTTTAAGTAATTTCCTGGATGTCAAACAACTAGAAAGTGTTAGATCTGAATGTGATTTTTAACAGCTACGAAAGTAGCATAAGAAATTTCTTTAATAGCCCTGTCTCAACATCTTTAACCATGAATACTCATTCTTGTACAGTTTTTGAAATGAAGGAAAATGATACAAATTAAGGTAATTATTCTTAGTCATTTGAACGGATTTCCTTTATCTTCATTGTTGCAAAATGAAGAATTGGTAATATGAGATACTGGAAATGAATTTCTAGTTATTTTCAAATGAAAACTTACTGTTATTGTGAGATTACAAGTACTTACATTTATTTCTTCATTTTCTGGTTTGGGAGACCATAACTGTTCTGACATATAATGAGCTAAAAAAATATATATTTTTGGATTAAGGAAACTTTACCTAAATAACCTGATAGTTAAAAACTATTGATACATTTAGAAAACAGTTGAAGCTTGAAGATATTATGAACTCATTTTCAAAGATTCTTTTTAGTCTATCAAGTTGGTAAACAAGGTGAACAGAAAAGAATAGGTGGTATGAGCCCTTGTCATTTAGGCTTAAAGTCTAATTCCATTAAGCTAAACAAATATAAAGCACTTGCATAAGCAAGTGCAAATTAATACTGTATTGCCCTATATGGTGGAAGGAGTCAGAGTAATTCAGGGATCAGTATTAGACTGGGTTAATCAGTGGAAGCATCATAGGGAAACTAAACTCTTTTTTCTGTCGGAGATAACTGTTCACACTCGGTTGTATGCCCGATTAGAAAGACTATTGTGCTCTTTAACTGTACAGCAAGCAGTGACTTTTAGGTGCCACCATTGTACTTTCTAAAGGAAAAGTAAGTGTTAGATCCTTTGTCTAAAGGAAAAGGTAAGTATTAGATCTTTGTTGCTCTAAGTGTGATCAAAGGTCTGGCAGCAGTCACTGGTATCACCTAGAGCTTAATAGAAATGGAGACTCTTGGGCCCCACCCCAAAACTACTGAATCTGAATTTGCATTTTAACAGTTGTGCCAGGTGATTCCTCTGTTCATTAAAGTTCAAGAAGCACTGTGTTAGATCCTGATCTTGGTTTGTCATCTTTGAAATGCAGAAATAATTTCGTGTTTTCATTTTCTGCAGTGACAGATTTCATGTGTACACAGTTGAAAGTTGTCAGAAATGACACTCAAGTACCTAAACTGCTTTACCTCACCACTACAAATGAAAGTCGGATATTTATTGCTGGTGAGCAATTGGTTTGTGTATACTTTATTGGAAATGTAATATATTTTTTCTTCATTAGATTAACTTTTACATTACAACGTTCAACCACAAAATAGCTTTATTTTGACCTCTTTTATCACTATAGGAATGTTTTTAAAAAGAATATTTAGCCTATGAAATATATTGCTTCTTGATTGTTTATGACTGAAGCAATGATTTTGACTCACTGGAAAACTGTGCTTATGTCCTTTGATTAGCTTTAATTCCTGCTTGATGTAAGGTAGATAATCATAAATTGTTTACTGAGGGAAGACTGTTAGGCCCTATATCACAATATGGATTCAATGAATATTTTTAAAACACTAAATAAAATTAAAATGTGCATCAAATTTTGGCCCATGGGTCTCACATTTTACTTACATAGCAAAAAGCCTCACTACTTGTCTATAAATACATTATGTTTCTCTATTCCAAACAATAAAGAGAAAAGTTTCCAGATGAGTGAGGGAATAGTGTGGAATAGTGTGTGTACTAGAATGCTACCATGTTGGTAATTAGGAAATTTGTTAAGAGTCCTAGAAAGTATGTAACCACATGTTTATAAATACCTCATTTTATGTATACTAATATCAGATGTAAATGACACTTTTAAATATGTTTTAAGAAATGAATTTACATGCTGAGCTATGTTCATAGTCAATTTAGTTCATACGTGATGCCATACCTTCAGTGTAATACGTGGTTTAAAAACCAATTTTTTAAGATGATGTCGACCATTGAAATAGTTAGAAAAATCCGTATTGTTAATTTTCTTTTCATCATGGCTTTTCAGTTTCCTGTAGACAGTTACACCTTAGTCCACTTAAACTTTGATATGTCTGGTTTCCTTAAGATTTATTTGCTGTCTTTGATAATTTTTATATGCATATCGAGTACAAACATCTGCTACACAGTGAATAAGTGAAGATATTTTCTTAGTGACATGAGACTGTTTTAATATGAAGCTGTTTTTATACAGAAAAGCCCATACTGTTTATTATAGGTTTTTTTTCTCATTTTTCTGCACTTTACCCTTCCTGCCAAGAGGTCATAAAAGCCAGCCATATTCCAATGATACCAAGGTAAAAAACTTCCTTCAGTGGAGTAAAGAAAAGACTGATTTTGGAGAAATGAAGAATACGGTTATTGGTGGATATTACCCCTATCCACCAGTGCTGGAGACATTTTTGAAATATAAGAGTCCTGTTAAAGGTACTAATGTAATTACTATTCCTTTATGTGTTTTTATATGCTATGTGTATGGTATATGCTGTATCAATTTATCTTTATTATTTTATAAGAATGAGCCAAAGTGTAGCAACACTCACTAATAATAATTTTGTATTAATGAAGACCTAAAAGTACATGGCATGCCTCTTAAAGGTTAATATTTTGGTTTTATTAGACTGGAAGAAGGGAAAGAACATTGATAATGACTAACTGGAGATAATATCTTGACTTAGTGTCATAGAGATCAAATCTAACCTTGGTAGATCTCAACTCCTATGATATTACATAGAAAGAGTAAAGGTATCAAAGGAGACACTGGATAATTTGATATCAAAATACTGACAACTCTACTATGTTACTCTTATGGAATGATATATATTGGATATAACACAATTGAGCACTACTTTTAAATAAAAATGACACCAAAATTAATGAGATGCAGAACAGGCACTGAAGAGAGGCCTAACATTATTTTAGTATAATTCAGATGTAACAGTGGAAAAGTTTAATGTCAGTATATTCTTTTTAGAAAGCTATGTGGAAATTGCATGATTTTGGAAAAAAGAGAAACTTTGAAATGCTGACCCAACATCTAAATATTGGCATCCTTTTGTATTTCATAATACTAGCAATATGTAGTATATGGTTGGAAATATTAAAATGTGTTTTTCTATGCAGTGGCTAGGCAACACTTTATCGTTTGATATATGTAAATTACATTCAGTATGCAAAATTTCTGTCTCAAGACTCTAGACTAGAAGACTATCACAATTTTACTGATAAATATGTTTTGCCTATTTTATAAAAATTACATAAGGGGATGATGCCAAATATAAACACAAAGTCTCTCATATTTAAGTTATGTAGCAAGTTTATAATTTCATGTTGTGAAATTTCATTGCAAATCTAATTCTTATTTTTATTATTTCAGTTTTTTAAAACTTAACTGTTTCTTTCGAATTATTCGCAGTTCACAGCTTTAAATGAATTGAGGAAGGAGACTGAAGTCTTGCAGTATAGGGAACAAAAGCGCATTGCAATTCAGGGGATAATTACTGTTATAAAGTATGTCCCCCCTAGCTGTGCATCTGAAAGTGCCTCAGCATCAGAAACACTTCGGGTAGGCTGCCGGAGAATTAATAGTATAATCTCTGAAAGCACTGTGATCATAATTACAATTGGTGCCTTGTACATTTTATTCAGAGCTCACACGTATTGACTCTTAATGATGTAAACCTAAGAGCAAAAAAACTCTTTTTGTTTTTGTTTGTTTCTTCTGTTTCCTTTTTCTGTCACTTATTTGTGAGCAGGCCAGGCTGAAGGTCACAGTGTTTTGATACTTCCCAAGGCCTTCAGAACTTAGTATCTTGTTTCTGCCTTCTGCATAGTTTGAGCCTTTTATGATTGTCAATATTTAAATTCCCAGTTGGTATATAGGACTATTCTCTTGCCTATGTTTTATCCTGACTAAAACTATAGGAACTTCCACAGGAAGTTTTACCTCTATATCCGGCATGTCAGTCTTACCCAGATTCTGTAAGAGGTAGCAATGACTCTTGCAGGATAAATGCTCTCTAGTAGAAAAGGCCACTTCTGGAATCTAGGTACAGTCAAGACAAGTAAGTTAACTTTTTCCATGAGTTTATCTTTTAAAAAATTACTACTAGAGTTACTATTCATTTGGAAATAAACATTTATTCCAATTACTCATTTATACTAATATAAGAAGGACTTTTGTTTTCTCTTCCTTTTAAAAATATTTTAATAGCAGATGAATTGGGATAAATGTAATCTTATCCGATCTATAAATCATTTTTATAAAAGCTCTATTATGATTTGCAAAATTTTGTCACACGTCTTTTAAGATTACAAAAAAATGAGTAAATTAAAATTATAGTCTTTCACAGAGAAATAATTTGTGTAAATTAGTTTAAAATATTTTCTCTAAATTTTTGATTTTAGAATGCCAACCAACCCTCAACGTCCCAAGCAGCTGGAAAAGAAAGTCAGACTCAGGAAAGACGTGATAAACAGCATCAAGATGATCCTGTGAGTTCTCAGTGTTTCCAAGCTCCACGTACAAGTTTGAGCCCTACCAGGAAAAAAAGCATTCTGCAAGGGCCATATGCCAAACCGTAAGTCATTTTTATTAAGTATATACATAGCGTATTCATTTCTGTTTGTTTCTGCCTTGTAAAATGAGCAGTTGTATAGAAGCTGTATGAGTTTCCTAGGAAACTAGAAGCCCAAGATCAAGATGTTGGCAGGGTGAGTTCCTTCTGAGGGCTGTGAGGAAGAATTTGTCCATGCCTCTCCCGTAGCTTCTGCTGGTTAATGGGCTGTCTTTGGCATTCCTTGGCTTATAGAAACATTACCCTTATCTCTGCTTTCATCTGCACATGGTATTTTCTCTGCATGTATATCTGTGTCCTAATTTCCCCCTTAAAAGGACACAGACCATATTGGACTAGAGACCCATTCTGAGGTGCTGGTCTACTCCAGTATGATTTCATCTTAACCAATTACATCTTCAGTGACCCTGTTTCCAAATAAGGTCACATTCTGAGGGTCATTGAAAATGTAATTGGTTATATATTGGCAGTAATATTGGTATTTGGTGGGAACATAATTTTATCCATAAAAGTCTGTCCACTAGCCCCTAAAAATTAATGTCTCTCTCACACGAAAAAGACATTTAACCCATTGCAACATCTCCAAAAATCTTAAGCCATACCAATATCAACTCTTAAGTCCAAAATCTTATCTAAATATATCATCTAAATCGTGTATGGATGAGATACAGAGTGATTCATCCTGGGGCAGAATTCTTTTCCATCTGTGGACTTGTGAAACTAGACATGTTATCTTTCTAAAATACAATGGTGAGACACGCATAAGGTAGGCATTCCCATTCTAAAAGGTAAAAATTGGAAAGAAAAAAAGTGGGTCATTGCTCACAAAAGTCTGAAACCTAGCAGGGCTGACTCCATTTGATTTTAAGGCTCCATAACTATCCTTTCTGGCAGGATATTGTGTCCTCTGTGCCCACTGGGGTGGCAGTCCCTTAGCCCTGAGTAGTGGCCCTGTACTGGATATGAGGAGATAGTCCTGCTTTATGGAATTGAGGCGGGGGCCTTGTATTGCAAGTTATTCTCTCACACTGTCCCTTTTCTCTTTTGTTTATGGTGTGTTTTTTTGCTTTCAGAGATTTCCTATTAAGGTATAATGTATACACAGTAAAGTAGGAAAGTCTTACAAATACAGCTTGGTATATATATATATATGTGTATATACACACACACACACATATCCCCAGATTAAGATATAGACCATTTTAAGCATGCCAAAAGGCTCCATCACGCCCTCTCCTGGTCAATAGCCTACTCCCAAAGTAACCAGTATTGTCATCTCAAAGCCAGCTTTTTAAAGTGGAAGTAAATCATGCCTTAAACTCTTCCGCCTCAATCTCTCCAGTGACTCTCCATTGCACTTAGAAAGCGATGCAGACCTTCTACAAGGGTGCAGACGGCCTTAACAACCATCAGCATGCTCTGTAAAGAGCCAGATAGTAAATATTTTTGTCTTTGCTGGACATACGATCTCTCCTGCAGCTATTCAGTTTTACTATTGCATAGTGAAAGCAGCCATAGACAATATGTAAACAAAGGGGTTTGGCTGTATTACAATAGAACTTTACTTACAAAAACTGGCAGTAGGCCAGATTTGGCTTACTGGGGGCCATAGTTTGCCAACCCCTGCTCTTCAGAATCCCTATAATTTTGTTTCAGCAAAACCAGGCCTGTTTTTGATGCTCAGACCTCCAAGCTCTTTCCTGCCTCAGGTGCTTTGCTCCTACTCTTTCCTCTTTCTGGAATGTTCCTTTCCATCCTTAGGTTTTAACTCTAATCTATAAAACATATTAGAATAGGGCTGTTTAAACGTATATTCCCTCCCCATTTATTATAACTACATCACCATTCAATTGCCCTTCATAGAATTTAGAACACTGTGAAATTATTCTGTTTTTTTCTCCTCCCACAAGGTTATAAGATCTATGAGGGCAAGGACTCTGTTTTATTTTTTTTCACTGCTATGGGTCATTTCCTTTATACCCAGAACAATGTCTGGCACGTAGTAGGCATTCAGTAAGTGTTTATTGAATAAAGGAATTAATGAAATAAATTACATTAATGGATTTTCTAATATTGAACTACTTCTGTATCTCTACTTGGTCATGGTTGTTATTTTTACATCTGTAAAACCACAAAAGTGAATTTCATCCACAGGTTTTGTATTTTTGTGGGGATACCATTTTAATCCACTTTGGGTATCAGGTTAATTAATATTAGCCTAGTAGCATGGAGTGGGAAACTTCCCTGTTTTTCTTGTATTTACAGAAATCATGTGTTCATTGAAGGGTTGGTAGAATTCGCCTCTAAAACTATCTTAACCTGGAACCATGGCCCGGGATTGGGGGTTGGAAGAATGACTCCTTTTCAAATTCTTGTAGAAAAAGTAATGAAACGAACCATGCTTCTTGAGTCCATTTTTGAGAGTTGATATTTTACTGGGAAATCTCATTTCACCTAGGTCTCAACGTTGTAAAAAGTAGTCTGTATTTCTTCATCGCTGCCTTTTTAGTTACATCCCCTTTTACATTCCTAATGTTTGTGTGTTCACCCTTTTTTATGATCAGCCTTGCCAGAAGTTTGTGTATTTTATTGCTTTTGAAGGAAAAAAGATTCTTGGCTTTACTAATTAAGAAGTCTATAGTGGGGAAATATTTTCTACTTTATTTTTACCATCATCTTTAGTTCCTTTTACTTCCCTTGTTCACATTTTTTTTTTTACTACCTTCTTGAGTTGAATGCTTGGTTCCTTTATTTACTTGTTTATTTCTTTCAAAAGCTTTTAAAATTCTGAAATTTCATGTGGGTACTGCTTAGATTTCATTGCTCCTCATTACTCTTACCTTCTGATTTTAAATTTGAGTTCCTCTTTAACCCCCAAAAGTTTAGAAAAAGCTTACTTATTAGATATGAAGTTCCTTATTATACCAAGTTTTTGAATTTTAATTTAAATATTCCATATTCTTATTTTTAAATCTATTTTACATGCCCATTTTTTCTGACAGGAATATTGGCTTCTCTTTATGATGGTGGTTTTGTTCATTTCTTCTCATATTTCTAAAAGTTTTTGATTTAGATGTTGTATACTGTGTAGTATCATAACATTAATTTCTTGGTGGATTTTACTCTATCAATATGGAATTTGTCTTTTTGTCCCTTTTTGCTTGAATTATATTTTTTCTGATAGTAATATTTACCACTTCCCCTGTCTTTTAGTTAACATTTAGGGCAATGGTTCTCAAATGTGAGTGGGCATGCATATTATTTTATTTTATGTATTTATTAATTTTTTTCTGGGTTTTGGTTTCTTTTTTATATGTAATTTATTTTGGTATTATTAACCTACAACTACATGTGCAATATTATGGTTATTAAACAACCCCATTCATCAGGTCCCCCCCACCAACCCCATTACAGTCACTGTCCATCAGCGTATTGAGATTCTATAGAATCATTACTTGTCTTCTCTGAGTTGTACAGCCCTCCCTGCGCCCCCCCAACATTATGTCTGCTAATCGTACTGCCCCTTTTTCCCCCTTGTCCCTCCCTTCCCACCCATCCTCCTCAGTTCCTTTCCCTTTGATAACTATTAGTCCGTTCTTTGGTTCTGTAAGTTTGCTGCTGTTTTTGTCCCTTCAGTTTTTTTCTTTGTTCTTATACTCCACATATGAGTGAGATCATTTGATATTTGTCTTTTTCCGCTTGGCTTATTTCACTAAGCATAATACCCTCTAGCTCCATCCATGCAGTTGGAAATGGTAGGATTTGTTTTCTTCTTATGGCTGAATAATACTCCATTGTGTATATGTACCACGTCTTCTTTACCCATTCATCTACTGATGCACACTTAGGTTGCTTCCATTTCTTGGCTATTGTAAATAGTGCTGCAATAAACATAGGGGTGCATATGTCTTTTTCAAACTGGGCTGCTGCATTCTTAGGGTAAATTCCTAGGAGAGGAATTCCTGGGTCAAATGGTATTTCTATTCTGAGTTTTTTGAGGAACCTCCATACTGCTTTCCACAATGGTTGAACTAATTTGCATTCCCACCAGCAGTGTAGGAGGGTTCCCTTTTCTCCACATCCTCGCCAACATTTGTTGTTGTTTGTGTTTTGGATGTTGGCCATCCTCACTGGTGTGAGGTGATATCTCATTGTGGTTTTAATCTGCATTTCTCTGATGATTAGTGATGTGGAGCATCTTTTCATGTGCCTGTTGGCCATCTGAATTTCATCTTTGAAGAAGTGTCTATTCAGATCCTCTGCCCATTTCTTAATTGGATTATTTGCTTTTTGTTTGTTGAGGTGCGTGAGTTCTTTATACATTTTGGATGTCAACCCTTTATCAGTTATGTCATTTATGAATATATTCTCCCATACTGTAGGATGTCTTTTTGTTCTACTGATGGTGTCCTTTGCTGTACAGAAGCTTTTCAGCTTGATATAGTCCCACTTGTTCATTTTGGCTTTTGTTTCCCTTACCCAGGGAGATATGTTCATGAAGAAGTTGGTCATGTTTATGTCCAAGAGATTTTTGCCTATATTTTTTTCCAAGAGTTTTATGGTTTCATGACTTACATTCAGGTCTTTGATCCATTCTGAGTTTACTTTTGTGTATGGGGTTAGACAGTAATCCAGTTTCATTCTCTTACATGTAGCTGTCCAGTTTTGCCAACACCAGCTCTTGAAGAGGCCGTCATTTCCCCATTGTATATCCATGGCTCCTTTATCGTATATTAATTGACCATATATGTTTGGGTTAATGTCTGGACTCTCTATTCTGTTCCACTGGTTTGTTGGTCTGTTCTTGTGCCAGTACCAGATTGTCTTGATTACTGTGGCTTTGTAGTAGAGCTTGAAGTCTGGGAGCGTAATTCCCCCTATTTTATTCTTCCTTCTCAGGATCGCTTTGGCTATTTGGGGTCTTTTGTGGTTCCATATGAATTTTAGAACTATTTGTTCCAGTTTATTGAAGAATGCTGTTGGTATTTTGATAGGGATTGCATTAAATCTTTATATCGCTTTAGGTAGTACAGCTATTTTGACAATATTTATTCTTCCTAGCCAAGAGCATGGGATGAATTTCCGTTTGTTAGTGTCCTCTTTAATTTATCTTAGGATTGTCTTATAGTTTTCAGGGTATAAGTCTTTCACTTCCTTCGTTAGGTTTATTCCTATGTATTTTATTCTTTTTGATGTAATTGTGAATGGAATTGTTTTCCTGATTTCTCTTTCTGTTAGCTCATCCTTAGTGTATAGGAAAGCAACAGATTTCTGTGTATTAATTTTGTATCCTGCAACTTTGTTGAATTCAGATATTAGTTCTAGTAGTTTTGGAGTCGAGTCCTTAGGGATTTTTATGTACAATATCATGTCATCTGCAAATAGTGACAATTTGACTTCTTCTTTACCAATCTGGATGCCTTGTATTTCTGTGTTTTGTCTGATTGCTGTGGCTAGGACCTCCAGTACTATGTTGAGTAACAGTGAGGAGAGTAGGCATCCGTCTTGTTCCTGGTCTTAGATGAAAAGCTCTCAGCTTTTAGCTGTTAAGTATGATGTTGGCTGTGGTTTTGTCATATATGGCCTTATGACGTTGCGGTACTTGCCCTCTATACCCATTTTGTTGAGAGTTTTTATCATGAATGGATGTTGAATTTTGTCAAATGCTTTTTCAGCATCTATGGAGATGATCATGTGGTTTTTATTCTTCTTTTTGTTGATGTGGTTGATGATGTTGATGGATTTTCGAATATTGTACCATCCTTGCATCCCTGAGATGAATCCCACTTCATCATGGTGTATGATCCTCTTGATGAATTTTTGAATTCAGTTTGCTAATATTTTGTTGAGTATTTTTGCATCTATGTTCATCAGGGACATTGGTCTTTAATTTTCTTTTTTGGTGAAGTCTTTGCCAGGTTTTGGTATTAGAGTGATGCTGGCTTCATAGAGTGAGTTTGGAAGTATTCCCTCCTCTTCTATTTTTGGAAACCTTTAAGGAGAATTTGTATTATTTCTTCTCTACATGTCTTATAAAATTCAGCAGTGTATCCATCTGGCCCAGGGGTTTTGTTCTTGGGTAGTTTTCTGATTACCGATTCAATTCCGTTGCTGGTGATTGGTCTCTTTAGGTTTTCTGTGTCTTCCTTGGTCAGTCTTGGAAGGTTGTATTTTTTTAAGAAGTTGTCCATTTCTTCTAGGTTTCCCAGCTTGTTAGCATATAGATTTTCATAGTATTCTCTAATAAGTCTTTGTATTTCTGTGTGGTCCGTTGTGATTTTTCCTTTCTCATTTATGATTCTTTTTGTGTGTGTAGATTCTCTTTTTCTCTTAATAAGTCTGGCTAGGGGTTTATCTATTTTGTTTATTTTTTCAAAGAACCAACTCTTGGTTTCATTGATTTTTTCTCTTTGTTTTATTCTTCTCAATTTTATTTATTTCTTCTCTAATCGTTATTATGTCCCTCCTTCTGGTGATTTTGGGCCTCATCTGTTCTTCTTTTTCCAATTTCAAAAATTGTGACTTTAGACTATTCATTTGGGATTGGTCTCCCTTCTTTAAATAGGCCTGGATTGTAGTATAGTGTCCTCTTAGAACTGGCTTTGCTGTGTCCCACAGAAGTTGGGGCTTTGTACTGTTGTTGTCGTTTGTCTCCATATATTGTTTGATCTCTGTTTTAATTTCGTCTTTGATCAATTGATTATTTAGGAGCATGTTGTTAAGCCTCCATGTATTTGTGAGCCTTTTTGTTTTCTTTGTACAATTTATTTCTAGTTTTATACCTTTGTGATCTGAGAAGTTGGTTGGTAGGATTTCAGTATTTTTGAATTTACTGAGGTTCTTTTTGTGGCCTAGTATGTGGTCTATTCTGGAAAATGTTTCATGTGCACTTGAGAAGAATGTGTATCCTGCTGCTTTTGGGTGTAGAGTTCTGTAGATGTCTGTTAGGTCCATCTGTTCTAGTGTGTTGTTCAGTGCCTCAGTGTCTTTACTTATTTTCTGTCTGGTTGATCTGTCCTTTGGAGTGAGTGGTGTGGTGAAGTCTCCTAAAATGAATGCATTGCTTTCTATTTCCTCCTTTAATTCTGTTAGTATTTGTTTCACATATGTCGGCGCTCCCGTGTTGGGTGCATATATATTTATAATGGTTATATCCTCTTTTTGGACTGACCCCTTTATCATTATGTAATGTCCTTCTTTATCTCTTGCTACTTTCTTTGTTGTGAAGTCTATTTTGTCTGATACAAGTACTGCAACACCTGCTTTTTTCTCCCTGTTGTTTTCATGAAATATCTTTTTCCATCCCTTCTCTTTTAATCTGTGTATATTTTTGGGTTTGAGGTGAGTCTCTTGTAAACAGCATATAGGTGGGTCTTGCTTTTTTTATCCATTCTATTTATTACTCTGTGTATTTTCATTGGTGCATTCAGTCCATTTACATTTAGGGTGATTATCAATAGATATGTACTTACTGCCATTTCCACCTTTAGTTTTGTGGTTACCAAAGGTTCTTTACTATAAAACAGTCTAACTTCTCTCTTGTTAAGCTATGATAAACACAGTCTGATGATTCTTTATTTCTCTCCCTTCTTATTCTTCCTCCTCCATTCTTTATATGCTAGGTGTTTTATTCTGTACTCTTTTACGTTTCCTTTGACTGTTTTTTTGGGTAGTTGATTTTATTTTTTGCCTTTAGTTAGTATTTGGATGGTCTGCTTTCTTTGCTATGATTTTATTTTCTCTGGTGACATCTTTTTAAAAGGCTTTGGAGTGCTTCCATCTAGAGCAGTCCCGTTAAGATATCCTGTAGAGGTGGTTTGTGGGAGGCAAATTCCCTCAGCTTTCGCTTGTCTGGGAATTGTTTAATCCCTCCCTTAAATTTAAATGATAATCATGCTGGATACAGTATTCTTGGTTCAAGGCCCTTCTGTTTCATTGCAGTAAATATATCATGCCATTCTCTTCTGGCCTGTAAGGTTTCTCTTGAGAAGTCTGTTGATAGTCTGATAGGTTGTCCTTTGTAGGTGATTTTTTTCTCTCTCTTGCTGCCTTTAATACTCTGTCCTTGTCTTTGATCTTTCCCATTTTAATTATTATATGTCTTGGTGTTGTCTTCCTTGGGTCCCTTGTGTTGTGAGATCTGTGGGCTTCCATGGTCTGAGAAACTATTTCCTTCCCCAGCTTGGGGAAGTTTTCAGCAATTATTTCTTCGAAGACACTTTCTATCCCTTTTTCTCTCTCTTCTTCTTCTGGTACTCCTATAATGCGAATATTGTTCTGTTTGGATTGGTCACACAGTTCTCTTAATATTCTTTCATTCCTAGAGATCCTTTCTCTCTCTCTGCCTCAGCTTCTCTGTACTCCTGTTCTCTGATTTCTATTCCATTAACAGTCTCTTGCACTTCGTCCAGTCTGCTCTTACGTCCGTCCATCGATTGTTTCATTTCTGTAATGTCTCTCCAGACTTCCTCCCTTAGCTCTTGCATGTTTCTCTGTAGGTCCATCAGTATGGTTATGACTTTTATTCTGAATTCTCTCTCAGGAAGATTGTTTAAATCTATCTCACCAGGCCTTCTCTCTGGGGTTCTCTGGGTGATCTTTGACTGGACCATATTCTTCTGTCTTTTCATGGCAATTGAAGTGGTCGCAGGCAGGTGCCACGTGTGTCAGCTGGGAGGACAAAGTCCCTTCCTGCTTGTTGTTCACCTTGCCCTTCTCTGCAGCCTGTGCTGGTTACCCGCACACTGGGAGGCAGTCTCTGGGATAATCCCCTGAGCTGCCATGTACAGGTCTGCCCTCAGGCTGGCCTAGAGCCTGCAGGGGTTTGCAGCCACGCTGGGTGTGTGCTGCGCTGCTTGGTGCCTTCCAGGCCTTGCGCTGACTTCTGTGGCCCTTCCTGGTTAGCTGCGCGCCTGCCCGGAGGAGATTCTGTGTGGTTGCTTTGGGCGGGGCTGCTCTCCCGCTGATCCGCAGCTGTGGCGGATCTGCCGGACCATTTGTGGCGCCGGCTGGGGGGAACAAATGGCAGGCTGCTTATCACTGTGAGGGGCTTCAGCGGGGTTGCTTTACCCGGCAGCCAGTTAGGGGGCCCGAAATTCCTCAAGATTCCCAGCCTGCTGGGCTGAGTGCACTGGGACAATTTTGTTCTGCTGTTGGGCCCTTATCTCTTTAAGACTTTTTAAAACACGCCCAGTTTTCTTTTGTCCCAGGGGAGCCGGCTGTGGGGACCCGCTCACAGTCTCCATCTCGGATCCTGCCCTTTCATTTCTGTAATCTCCAGTACACCATGCGATGTGTGTCTGTGCTCCCGATGCAGGTAACGAGGGCTGGTTATTTAGCAGTCCTGTGCCTCCACTCCCTCCTCACTCTGATTCTTTTCCTCCCACCAGTGAGTTGGGGTGGGGGGAGGGCTCGGGTCCTGCCGGGTCACGGCTTTGTATCTTACTCACTTCGTGAGGTGCAGAGTTCTTGCAGATGTAGCTGTAGCCTGGTACTGTATCTTCTGGTCTTTTAGGAATAGTTGTATTTGTTGTATTTTCACAAATATATATGGTTTTGGGAGGGGATTTCTGCCACCCTGCTCACTCCGCCATCTTCCCAGAGTATTCATCCCATTTGTTAATAACTAAAAATGTCCCCTTGCTGGGATTGGTCTTCTTGCTCTCCCCTTCCTATTTCCTCTTTGTTTCACATCTATTAATATTTGCTTTATTCACCCTATTCTTCAGTAACTATTAAAAAATTTCCATCTGGTTGGGAAATCCCTTGACTCTCTCCTTGCCTCTTCCTATTCTCCTGTTAATTAAGCTAATGTTCTATTAGCACACTGTAAGATCTGAAGCAGGAAGCTGACACAGCAAATTCAGTAAGGCTTCCTGAACTGTTCTTCAGTTTCACAGCACTAAATTTACCATGACCTTGTTAATGGACATATTCAGTGGGTAAATATCCTGGTCATCATAAAGCCAGTCCTACCAGGCTTGCATACAAAGCATATCAGCTGCTTCACCTGGGGTGTTCCACTTGGCATTCACAGGAGGAGACCAACTCCCCTTCTCAGGGTAAACAGACCTTACAGTGGATTTTATCCAGTCCCCCAAGCTGACTGTTCCCTCGGGATTAAGCTTCCATGTGTCTGGATCACGTATAGTCATCTGTGATTGTTCCATAGTGAGCTGTGGGTCCTGCATCAACCCAAACATGCTCTTCCACTCTGCAGCATTCCAAGGCAAAGACACAGCCCCCTAAACAGTCACTGTCATAAACCATTTCAATAAGGTTCCTCAGGAGGCTGATACTGACCAAAATGAAACAACTTCTTACATGACTCCCTCTGGTTTCAATAATTTCTTGATTTTTCCCTCCTCACACATTGTCTACCTTTTTGGTGAACAGAGGTCTAAAGGTACTTTCTGTTGTCCTGGTATATTTTTCTTCGGGGGAGTAACTTTGAAGCTAGTAGCTCAAGCTCAGACTGACTGAAATCTTAGCATGGTCCAGATCAAGATCCCACCCAGTACTCTCTTTTAATTTCATTTTAGCTATTACAGATAATAATAATGAAGAAATGGAATATTTTTCCTTTATATTTTTAATTTGCATTTCCTTATGTATCCAGTGAACCAACTTCCCAGGAACTGGATCCATCTCCCAACTCCAGTGGTAATGAGGCAGGTTAATAGAGGGATGCAGGGAAAGAGAGTTCAGGGCCCCTGCAAGTTTCAAGGCCCTTATAAGTTTCAAGAAGCTTCAGGGCTCTTGTACATTTCAAGACCCTTGTAAGTTTCAAAAACGCTCTAATCCAACTCAGCCACTCTAAAGTACACTTAGTGTAGATAGACCTCAGCTCTGATTGGTTATGCCCTATGCAAATGAAGCATTGTACTTTCAGCCAATCAAGAGTGGGTTGTGGTGTCATCAGTTCAGTTCTCTATTTGGCTTGGAGAGGGTGGGACTTCCTCCTCTCAGGAGGCAATATAAACCCCAGACACCACAGCTCTGATGCCACCCTCCCCTGGAGGCCCTCCGGAGTGGTAGGAATTTTCTCTTTTAACTCATTAAAAGAGCTTTGCTGGTTGCTCTGTACTCTTGTCTGCTGGCTTCGTTCTTCATTGCCTCCAAGACACTATCCTGGGAAAAACAGCATCGCAGCCAGTAACAGAAACTTTAGTAACTGTAGCAAGGCTGCTGTTCTATCCCATGGGTGACCATGTGGCCCCCTGGCAGAGAAAGGTTCTTCCTCCCCGGCCCTTTCATTCTTTTTCTCCCCAAACCATATGTTTCCGTGAGCCAGGGCCAAACTTGCAAATCCTACCTCATTGACACCAATCAAGCAACTGTTACATTTAAGAAAGAGTTTATTCAGCCTTACTAAGTTTTACGGCCAGTGTATAACCCAGGAGGAATTTTGGTAAACTGCTTCCCAGCCCCTTTGTTTTGGAGACAATTTAAATACTTTTCTACAGTAGCAGATATGTGCAGAAAAGCGGTTACATTTATCAGTATATCAAGCAGTGTGGCATGGATGCATCTAGTTAGTACCCTAAAAGATCATGCTATACACATTCCGTTAGGCAGAAAGGTAGACATAAGCGGGTAGAGGGAGAATAAAGCCAGTAAAGCCCACTAAATAGGACTCACAGAGTTAACCGGATAAAACTAGAGAGCTAGGAAAGACTCACAGAGTTAATTAGTTGAAGTTTCAAGAACCAGGACTTATTTGGAATGTCTAAGCAGTCCCCAGATGAGAAAACAACATATCCAGAGAAGTCTCCAAGCACAGCTACTTCCCAGATAAGGAAAAAAAAAATATCAGAGGACAGGCACAGAAATCATCAGAGCAGCCCATGTCTTCATTTTACCAATTAGACCAGGCCCAAGGCCAAAGATCATCAATCAAAGACTTCTCTGCCCTGCCAAAATCCCATAAAAGAAGCCCCAACATAAACCACCTGTGCCTTTCTAACCTTAGGCAGGACCATTCTGCTGTACAGGATGAAAAAAAATTTACTTTGCCTTCCTAACTTTGGTTTCATGTGTCACTCTGCCTGACTTCCCTGTGTCTCCAAAGCAACTTTCTCCCCAACAATTCCAATGCTATCTATCTATGTTGTGTGAGAGGAGGCAAAGATCAGGATTGTACAAAAGGGACTCATTAGGTGTATTTCCTCATCTTCCTTTAGGGATGGAGAGGGCACATACGACAAATAATTTAGGGATGCTGACCATAAAATTCCCGACTAACTACATTTCTGGGGGAGGTTGAAATTGCAAAGAGGTTAGATCTTAAACACTTCTTGGCCTAGCAGAAGTGACACCATGTTGGGCCTGCATCTTCCTTTTTAACAAACTATTAGAAAAGCCCCAGTTTTTCCTCCTGTGTATCCTTTGTTACTCATAGAACACTACTATGACCCTCATAACACTTCTGACACCAGATATGTGTGTCAGGATTCCCTACACCCAAACAATTCTTTAACACCATCCGGTGTCCTACACTTATGATCTGCAAATATTTTCTCCCTTCTCTGTGTTGCCTTTTCACTCTCTTGATAGTGTCCTTTGATGCCTAAGAGTTTTCAATTTTGATGTAGTTTATCTATTTTTTCTTGTTGCCAGTTCTTTTAGGATTGTATCGAAGAAATCATTCCCAAATCCTATGTCATGAAACTTTTCTTCTAAGAGTTTTATAGTTTTAGCTCTTACATTTAGTTCTTTGATTCATTTTGAGTTAATTTTTGAAATATTATGTAATGTAAGAATAACTTGGTTTTTAGCATTTTATGTTTGTGTTTATTATTAGTTAGGAATTTGAATATTTGATAGCCTTCTCTGCACAGCACATTCCTACTCTTCCTTTAAGACCTAGTCTAGCTGTTTTGAAATATCCCAGATGCTAGGAGAGGAGAAAACTTCCAGAAGTTGGAGATCATAGAAGATGAGGACTTGGAAGTGGCCTTCAGGTTTGTTGGTTAGAAAGCTCATTGGTGAGCACTGGGAGAGCAGAAGATTGAATGCCATGTTTAAAGGAGTCAAGAGAGGGTAAACTTAGACACTCTGTCAGAGGGCTTTGCTATGTGGCCTTGTTTGCCTCTTATTTTGATAGTCTTTTCAGCATTTCTCAAATGTTTTGGTGATTAAAGGGATCCAGAAGATTTGCATCTCCTCAAAGATGCTAACCTATTTCCAGGAAGAGATGTTCTCACTCTGGCAATGGGTAGGATTTACAAGCAGACAGATCTTGGCTTAGATTAAATTCTAATGTAGGGAATATCAGAGTCAGGTAGATTTAGGAGCTCAAATCTTAGCTCTGCCACATACCAGATGTGTGACCTTGGACAAGTCACTTTCCCTGATCCTTAGTTGCCTCATCCATAAAATGAGGTGTTGTGAGGATTAAATGAGATTAAGTTAGCAATGACACCAAGAATAGTTAGGAGTAGTGATAGAATAATTGCTGGAGAAGGGTTGATAAAAAGAAATAATATTCAGAACAACCCAGAAATGGAATGAGGTCCCCATCATTGGGAATGTTTAAGGACAGACTACATGACTACTTGATGGGAACTTTATGGAGAAGATTCTAGTGTTTTTGCCAGCTGAACATTGAAGTCATTTCTAATCTTCAGTTTTATAACCCTAAGAATCCTAAACAATAGAAATGCAGACACAAAAGTTGTTACTGAAACCACACTACTAATAGGGGAGCCTTCGTGCCCAAAAGGGATCTTCTTGGAGCAACTGGCCTAAGGGAGAGGATAAACGCCATTGGAATGATTATGGGAGTGGTGGGGGTGGGGGTGGTGTCGACACAGTACTGTCTCAGATTTGAGAGCACACTGCCAGCTGTGCTATCTGCTGTTACCATCTGGCATTCTTCTTCAACACTGCATGCATTTCCTTACAATAATCAAATAAGCCCCTGAAGTGACTGCATGTTCATTTATTTCTTGATTCAGTTAAATGTGGTATCCCATACTAATCACTCCTTTATGCTTTTATGGTTTTATCATGATTGGCTCCCATTTTGAAAGAAACTTTAGATGTTGGTACAGTGAGAAAGTATGTTTCTTGGTTATCTAGGCTTCTATGGGCGGCTTACAAAATGTTTTTCAGTTTGGCCTCCAAAGCTATCTCCATGATGCTTCTCTCCACTGTGCCTACTTCAAACCACTGCTGCTGATCCCAGTTCAGTCCTTCATCCCTGAACTCAACTTTTACAATAGCTTTCTAATTGGTTTTTCACCCCCTCTTTAGCCCTTTCAGCATCCAATACATTTACTATCTGACTCCAACCTACCCTTCTAGCTTGCCCGTCCCTACCCTTCCTCTCATGTGCACTGGACTCCAACCTAATGGGGCTACTGGCCTTTCCCCAAGTAACTCTCTTGCAGATGTTCAGTTTTCCTTCTTCTGCCAAAATATCCCATCTTTTTTTTTTCTTTTTAAGGCCGATACCATGTATCTTCTCCCCAAAGCCACCTGTGTGGGCTATAACTGTCTTGTACTGTGTGGCACTCTTTGTGCCCTGATCACATAGTATCGTTTTTAGAATTCTGTGTGTGTGTGTATGTCTTATTTCCCTTGAAAGTCTATAAGCTTCATTTCTCACATCAGTAGCTGCATTCTATATTCCTTCTCATTTTATAAATAAACTCTTTTTACCTATCATGATTTATCCCCTGAATCCATATCCCATTTAACAAATAAGCAAATAGACCCAATCAGGATTTGTGTGGGTTATACTACTGAAAAGTAATTTTAATACCTGACATCTTAAAAGGCAAATTACGGAAGTCATTTTAGGTCCTAATTAGCATTGTGTAAGTCTGAGTGGGAAAAATTCGAACGACAATTGATCAGATCCTCTAAATGTTGCCTAGGTGTTCTTCATCAGCAAGGATCCACATATACTCCCCTGGTGCACCTTTCTCTTTTTTAGAAATGCCAAACCCAAGGGGGAAGGTTGTTGGAACCATTTATTTGATGAATTTCTTAGCATATGGGCCTGCCTACCTTAAGCCATTGGTTTGTTCTTAGACACTATGGGACTTTATAAAGAAATGAGTCATTCCCTAGTTTGTTCTTCAGGATGTGGGCATATTACACCCATTTAATCACTTGAATTTTCACAGTAGGCTAGCATAGTAACCAGAGATTAATATAATACTTATTTGAGCAACATCAATTTCTATAAAACAGGATGACAAGAACCCACTGCAGCTTTTCTGACAGCTTCCATTTTCCTGATGTTAAGAGAGCATTGCTCATTACAATGAACTGGTTCCCCTAGATTTTGTTTTTTGCCCATAGATATACTAAGGTGGGGCATAAAGGGCCAATATGCCCTAGTAGACAAACAGCTACCAAGGCTATGATTGTTTAACACTGACACAAGTCAAGTAGGGCAAAGGACATTCGGAACAGGATGCACACATATTCAAGTGCATAAACCTATTTCAAAAGCTATTAGGTCTGGAAAAGCTTCTCTATGGACCTATAGAATCCTACTTAGGAGTCAGTGGAAATGAAGTCAGAATGCCCCTTCTTGTGTTCTATTAAATGCAAACATGTTAAGAGAACTTCTTTACACTAGAATGCATTATTGTAGCAGTCTCCTTATGCAGAATTTCACTGCGGATTTATTAAAAATAATGGAAGTGCCTGTTTTGGCTTGAGGATTGTGTATAGAAATTCATTTTCAAAATGTACTCTCTACCCTATCCCAGTGGTCATAAAATGGCCACTCTACTCCAGAGGACTATTACTAATAATTTAATCTTCACTGCAGACCTGTAAGATAGGTATTAATATTCTTCCCACATAGTGCATATCAGCTTAGACTCTGAAGCCAGACTGCCTGGATGTGAATGCCAGCTCTGCCACTCACTAACTGTGTGTTCCTAAGCATGTTACCTAACATGTCTGTGGCTCAGTTTCATCCTCTCTAGAGTGAGATAATAAGAGGACTTCCTTGTAAGACAAAATGAGTTAATTTGTGGAAAGCACCTAAAACTTGCTGATCACATAGTCAATGCTCAAAAAATGGAAGATCTTCTGGAGTTTGGAGGGCATTTTCCGGCCAGCCAATAAACAAGTGAGAAAGAAAAATATGGATCACTGAAGCAGGGTAGAAGGAAAAATGTAGGTCACGGGAGCAGGCTGACCTTATCCACAGTATGAGTGATGTGACTCCGGTTGGGGGTAGGGGAAAGTGTACAGAAGGTCTGGGAAGGGCAGTCCAGGGGGGTGCTAGTGCCTGAGATGTGTCCCAAATGTGTCTGCCCCAGCCTGAAGCTCCTGGAATCCAGCAGATGAGAAAAGGCGCTTTCCTACATAGGCTCCAGGAGCAGTTTAAACCCCAGGCAATATACAAACTTCTAAGTTCAGTGAGCCACAATTATTTCATTTTTAAACTGCTACTTTACCCTCTTAATTGAGAAGTGGCAATTTACAAAGTAACTGACCTTTTATCATGGTTTTTCTTTGGGAGACCTGAAGCACAGTTTCTGACTCACCTGGTAGGGATGTCAAACACGTGAATTACCTGGAACTACCTTGTCATCTGACCTTGCAATTTCTAAGGACTGGACTTGTTTTATTCTTATCACAGAATTTAAGTGCTTCAAATATAATTTTGTTCAAAGCTTTCAGGTCCTATTGAGCTAACTAATGTTTCCCCTTTACTTTTCAGTTACATTCCCAGGTGGTTTCTCAAATAGCAGCTTCCACATTCATATCATGTTGGCAACACGTCTCAGATATTCATGTGGATACAGGTTGGTTCATAACGGAGCACAGGGCAAAATGCAGGCTTTTTCTTCATGCTTCTGATTTGCTATAATGAGAGATAAATGTGCTTAGAGCCATCACTCCCGTGAATAGCAAAGGGGACATTTAGCTGAACAGAATATGCGTTGGCTCTGATTTCAGCTTAATCCCATGCCCCTCACTTGGACTTGAATTCCAGTTTCTGACTTCCTGAACAGTTCCACAATGCATGCTGGAAGATATAGCTCTGTCCTACAACACTGGCAATAAGCAAGGAGTCATCAGGGCCCCTTAGCACAGAGAAATTCACCAGGCCCCTGAGCTGGTGACCTCAAGGTAATTCACTATCCCTTCATTCATTATTTTACAAATATTTGTCGAGAGAGCACCATGTACCAGGCACTGTGCTATGCCCAGCCAGACACACATTCTGCCCCTTGGAAAATGATTGCTTGGTGGAAATATGATGATGAAGCAAGGGATTCCAATAGAGTGGGATGCCATGATACATATAAGAAGGGCTCCTAAACCAGGTTTGAGAGTTTGCAAAGAAAATTGGGTGGCTGGGGAAGGGGTGGAAGAAGTTATTAATCTTCACATTTTTATCTTTTGCTCAACTCTGCCCCAATCCATAAGCAAGTCCAATTTTCTGAGTAAAATAGACACAACTTTTCAACACTTTTGCCTTTTTTTGTTCTGGCCAAGCCACTGTCATGTCTCAGGTGGACTACTACAATAGCCTCCCAACTGGCGTCCCCACTTCCAGTTTTGTATCTTGTGGCAAATAACATAGATTAGCTCACTTGATTCCATTCCAAACCCAATCACAGCAAGCCTTACTACATGACAGAGGTTGAAAAACTAGTCTACATTTCCTGAACTCCAACCATTCTGGCCTGGACTCCACAGATAACAGCCTCTGCAAATCAGATAGACCTGCATGAGGTTTGGAGGGGGAAGTAAGGTGTAGTCTATTCTTTCCCTGTGGTTTCTGATTTCTGCCTAGTGAGCATGGTCTCGGAAGCTTTTGCTTCTGCAGCAGCAATACTAGAGGTTCCGGAGTACAGTTTTTAGTTTTGTGGGTATCAAAAGGCAAGGCCCAGGACGTCTACTTTGTTTGTATGGATGGAGAATGAGGCAGTATGGTCTTGAAGCTAACATCTGTGATGATCTCAGAAGAGGCAGTGGTCCTGGGGCCAACTGTTAGGGCATGGCTTCTTCACTCTCCACCTTCCTGATTGTATCAGTTCTGGTATTATTCAAGGAAATACTTCTGGAAATTCAACCTAGAGTCTGTTCTTCTGGCTCTTCCAACACCTTCGTAGGTACCTAATTCCCCCTTCAGCTTAAGTGCATTCAAGTGGTTTCTGCTGTCTGTCACAGAATTCTACATTCTACTCTCTGCACATGGGGACTACGTAACATGGGGACTACGCAGTCTTACTGAGAGTGGTAGAACTTTAAGGAGAAGACTTGCGCAGGCTTACAGGATAACCCAGTCAGCCCTCTAAGACTCTGAGGGGAGTCAGCCGTCTTGATCACTCACTGGATGGCGGGCAAGTCAATCATCACCTCTCAGCAAATGAGCTCAGAGTTCGCGAGGACAGAAGCAGCCTTTGTTGACGTTTCCCAGCTTCACCTCACGTCGCCGGCCTGCCTGAACCTTCTCCACCTCGTCCCATCCCCTCAGACACAAGCTTGGTGGGCAGATCCTCGGGCCCCCCATCCTCCCCAGTCCCTCCACTTCCTGTCTCAGAGTCACCTTCACAGACTGTGGTTCCGTCTGCGGCCCTCGTCTCGGCCTCCCCCAGCACCTCCCAGCAGGCCCCGCTTCCAACAGCTTCCGCTCAGCGGCAGTCACTTCCTGGGCCGCCATCTTGACTGAGATTGTCGCCGCAACTAATCACTGCTCTGCTTGAGGCACTGACTGCCACGTCCCTCCTGCTATGTCTGCCCCAGGGAAGCGAGCCCCGGCCCCAGGTCGTAAAGACAGAGAAGGTGGTGGGAGGGGCAGCAACCCCAGACCGCTGAGGGTCAGGGTGTCACCATCCAAAGGGGTGGAAGTATTGGAGGCACCCACGGCCCTTCTGGCTCCCCAGGGGCTCTCCCGAGCCCTTGGAGAGGCAGAAGATGGGCAGGGAGCCGCCCAGGCCCCAGCAGAGAACCAGCATGCAGAGCTCATGGAAGAGGAAGAGTGGCGGGAGGAGAACGATGATGAAAATGATGACCAATTCCTGTACGGGTATGGGCACAAGATGGAGGATGAGTACGAGTCTGAAGAGGACGACTACGATGACGATGAAGAGACAGAAGAGTCCCAAGAGGAGGACGAGCACAGCCGGGAGGGTGCAGAAGTCCACGAAGGCGCCCAAGTCCAAGAGGCCGCCGCAGTCGTTCTAGGCAAAGGTGAGTCCCCCCCGCCCCCCATGGTGCAGTTTCGGCCCCTGTTCCGGAATGTGGTCTGTGCCCTTCTGTGCTATATCCATTTTAAGTATTCCTCCACAAAATATATAACAATTTTTTGAAAACTGGTTAAAATCTAATTCGGAAACCGCTTGGTGTTGCTCATTCCTGTGTTCTAGGTGATACACAACACACCATGTTCTGAATGTACTTCATTCACAGCTACAGGTCCTGTGATCTCTAGCCATGAGACTTGCACAGGGGGGAAAATGTATCAGGCCTGGTCGCAAGGACCACTCTTTGTCAGGGTCACCATTACCAGAACAGGCAGCGAAAGCGACTGGAAGGGACCCTAGCTGGGCCTTCATTATTTAGCTACAGAAATATGATCTCTTGCACCAACTGGGAGAAAAGGCCTGTGAGAATGGGACCACTTACTTACAAAGATGTGATAAGTTAAAAATTGCGAGTAGGCACACATTCAGTGACTGGTAAGTCTTGGTTCCATTGCAATTTTTTTTTAATTTCCCCAGGACAGTCAGAAGAAAAGGAAATGAGTTATGGCAAGATGGTTCATCACAAACCTGGTAAGTAGGTCATCTTACATCCTGCCTATCCTTTCCTTGCTTTCTTTCTTTGCTTTTTTTTCTGTCTTTCTCCTAACCGTTTAACAGACACGGAAACTGAGGGGCTGGGAGGTGGGGAGTGCGATTCATCGGTAGAGTGTGGGCTTTTGAGGTGGAAACACTCATTAGATGAGTCCCTCGAGAAAACAACGATGACAAAGCACGCATTTTTGCTGTCTGGCAAGTGGGAGAGGAGTTGGGTATGGTGAGATGATGGAAGACATATCCAAAGGTCTGTGTTGCAAGAGGGAAACGTGTTGAAACTTCCTGTTGATAAAACAGGCATCCACAGTAGTGACTGTTTTCTTAGATGTAGAAAGTCATTGTGGCACGGTATTCGTGCACAATTGTTAATTGTCTCTTCTTTCATCCTTCAGCTATAAAGGCTGGGAAGATGGGATGGAGGAAGAAGTAATCAAGTTGTCCCTTGTGGATTTGAGATTGTTCTGCTTTTTGACAGCCCGTGGTCCTGCTGCACATTTCATCCCACAAGCAGTGATAATCCACTGACACCTGACCTTCTTTTACATTTGTCAGATATATTTGACAGCATTGTCCAGGTTAAAAATAAAACTTTGCTTGAAATGAATATGCTGCAGTCGTTTTAGATATAACACTGACGCAAACCAGTCTCTGTATCTTTTCTCCTTTTATCCCACTTTGCTGTTGTTGAAAGGGATGCCTCTTAGCCGTGTTATGTTCTTTCACTGCAGCCACACATTAATTAAAATGTCAAGTTTTAAACGATTTCTATGAAGAGAGACAGAGGTCTAGCCTCTACTGTATTTTATGGAAAGCAAGCGGTCGATGACCTAGCTCATCTGGAGACCAGGTGGTGCTGCTGGGAACTTGTTAGACATGCCAATTGTCAGGCCCCACTCTGGACCTGCCGAGTCAGAAATTCTGAAGGTGGGCCAGCCATCAGAGGGGTATGTCCTTCAGGTGATTCTAAAGCACACTGAAGTTGGAGCACTGCTGGTTTAGAGCAGAGATGGGGTCGGGGAGTTGTGAGGGATGGAGCTTCTCCCATGGCACGACCGACACTGATTCAGTGTCTTGAGACTTTCGGGTAAACTGAACAGGACAGTAAAAGCGGTGCTGGGACGAGATTGGAATTCTCGGGGGGCCAAACATTGGGTGGTGGCCGTGGAAAAAAATGGTGAGGGGACAAGCTAGTTCCAGAAGGTTCCAAACATCAAGATGCCACGTATGTGAAATTTAAGAAAGTGCAAAACAGTCACATATCAGTTAAGGGGTATTTGGGGGGGAATGCATGCATACGTAGGCTGTGTAAACATTTTATTAAGGATAGCAGTCACATCTTGTGGAGAGGGGGAGAGAAGAATTCAATGTGGAAGGGTTACTCTTAGTGTCCCCGGGCTGCTGTAACAAAGTACCACAGGGTGGGTGGCTTGGAACAGGATAAAATGCATTCTCTCGCAGTTGTGGAGGCCTGAGTTCCCAAAGGGCAAACACCACCGATACTTCCCACTCAATGCGGTGCTCTCTCTTATTGTGTGCGGTCCTAGTGGGAATCCTGGAGCCAGGAGCATTGATCCTTGAGAGGGCACTGTCCCTCCCCAGCAGACTGCAGGGAGGAGGGGTATGCTAGATTCTCTTAGGAGCTGCCTCCCCTCCGCTGGGGATGTCCAAGAGGTGCTGCTTGGGCTCTCCACCACTGATCACAAGCCTTGCCCCAGTCTAGTGCTAGGGCTCCCTGCCCTCACTCCCAGGCTGGGTCTAGATACATGGGCGCTGACAGCAGTGAAATGGTTTCACTGGCTCTCATGACCACACTGGACGGAGACATGCAGTCCAGAGCTCTGTTCGGTGCTAGACCCCACTCTAGGCCAATGGGTATACAATGGGTATAAGGACCCCGAGATGTCAGACCCTCTACTCACTAGTCCTTCTTGCCATTCATTCTAGATGGAGAACCAACACCCAGTTCCCTGCGATAGCCCCTCGGGTGGCATCCTCTGACACTGGGAACGCTTGAAGGCCCCAAACCCAAGCCTCCTATGGAGGGTGTGGGTCTAAACAAGGCAATGCTCTCCATGGAAAGCAACACCCCCGAACTGAGCCTTCTACAGAAGGTAATGGTCCACACAGGTCAATGTCCTCAGAGAAACCTCTACCCTATCCTACTTTGCCCCATACCCGGAGCCCTCTCCTCCAGGCTGCAACCCCCTGGGGTCTTCAGCCCCCAAACACCCTGCTACTCCCAAATCTGCCTATATCCCAGGTCCTCCTGATGCCCCTGGATGTCCCCCTGATCCACAGGGCCACACTTCTAAGGGAGAGCAAGTATTACCTCCTCGGAGGGTCTGCCCCCTTGGGGAGTCAGCCGGGGAGTTTGGCCGCACTTCTGCATAAAGCCTTCTCTCTCACTGAACTTAAACAACTTAACATAGCCCTGGGAAGGTACAGTGACAACCCTGATGATTATTACTGAACTAAAGGATCCTACTAAGTTCCCACCAACCAGACTGATTTTTGTAAAAGGCTCCCCACCGCCCACACATTTGCCCATGCGCTCCTAAATCGGTCATGTACTAACTGTTCATCCGGTTCACGGGAGCCGATCACCAGCTACTCCGGAACCAAGCCTGAGACATTTCCAAACCTAATCAAACCAGAAGCCACCACCCAATTGTTTCTCCCCTCACCACAGCCAATGTATTCACCCAGACTACTCAACTTTGAGGGCAGAAATTTCCAAATGGACGGACAGGGAAACAGCAGCACCATAACTCCCCTGGTCATTACCTCTTTCACCCCCTGCTTGTCCCCTTCTTTGGGACTATCTTGGGTGTGTGGACAGAGAGCCTATTTGGAGGTCCCTCCTGGGTGGACTGGATGCTGCCCTTTGGGTTTTATAGCAACAGGCATGTCCTTGGCTATGGCCAATACGTCCTTCCCTTATCCAGTGCTTCACCAATTAACGTTCACGAAATGGGCAGGACCCCTTCTCCCAGTGGCAGAGAGGCTCGTTGCTCTCCTGGAAACTGTGGGGGCAGCCACTGGAGGCTCTTGCCTAGGGATCCAATCCCAATTATCCCAGGAAATAGCCGAGAATTTCCAGGAAATGGCTGCTGCCTTGACCGGGCTTCAGAGCCAATCAGACTCACTTGCTGGGGTGGCCCTTCAAAACCGCAGAGCATTAGACCTCCTCACTGAGAGTGAGGGAGGAACCTGCCCATACCTAAGGGAGGAATGCTGTTTGTACCTCAGTCGGTCAGGCCAAGTACAGGAAGACATCCTAGACTCTGCAGATAAGATTCAAACTTTGGGCATAGCAGCCTCAAGCTAGAAATCATGGCTGATGTCCCTCCTTCTGCTATTGGCATTTCACCTAGTTTTAGTAGTCATAGCTCTTGCCACTGAACCCCCCTTACTTAACCTCTTTATTCAGTTTCTCTCTTTCCAGCTTCAGGCTCTACCTCTACAAATGATGATTCAAGATGGCTATCAGCCAGTATAGGCATCCTTACCCTCCATCTGTATGGAACTTCTGGATCGACCAGAACCTTCATCTGGGCATGGTGTCCTAGATCCCGGGCCTCACAGGACTTAACCAGCCAGTCACAAACCTGAAACCCTGACTGTCAGAGAGCAGGCATTGGGACCCAGTCCATGTACACCATCCTTCCATGAGCAGGAAGCAGCCAGAGCAGTCGTCACCCCAATGCCCAGAGAATCGGGTCCCACCTGCTGGAGGGGGGAATGTTAGGTCAAAAGATAGGCATGAGCAGCCAGGGAAGGGGAAGATAGGGTTCAAGGAAGAAACGCCCAGTTAGGGGGTTCCACTTGAAGGCAACAGAGGCTTTGCAGCGTGATCAGTTCCTTGCCTAACGGGACTGTCAGGAAGGAGTTCAGTTCAACGACACAGGGCAATCAGAGAGAATGAGACGTCAAACCAAAGTCAAGAAGGCAAAGCAAGTTTTATTACATTCCAGAACAGAGTGGGCCATAACCTAAGGACAGACAGGCCCTGACTGCCTACTGTGAGGCTTCTTGTATGAGGGTTTTTGGCAAGGCAGAGAAGTCCGTGACCGACAGTTCTTGGCCTTGGAGGCCTGCTCTGATGGGTGAAATGAAGACGTGGGCTGTGCCCTGGTGTTTGCTGTGCCTGTGCTCTGATATTTTCCTTTGTCTGGGGAGTGCCTGTGCTCTGAAGGTTCTCCTCTGGGAGTTGTTATTCACCTGGGAATGTCTGGACATTTCAAGTCACTCCTGGCCCTTGTGGCTTCATCTAATTAACTCTGTGAGTCATTTCCTGGCTCTCTGATTAACTCTTTGAGTCCCTTCTGGTAGGCTTTACTCTCTCTCCACCCCACTCATGTCTGTCTTTCTGCCTAACGGGATCAGGCCAAACCGGTCCGAACCAGGTCACAATGCAGGCACGATTGAACAAAACTAAGAACGACCCAAACCACATCTCATCACTATCTCATTAAAATCAGAGTGCTTTTGCACTGCCCCTCCCCACCCCGAATGGGCTTTTCTGCATGCATTTTGGGAAAAGACATGCTCTCCAATAGGAATGGGTCTACAACCAGAACGATCAATCAAATGACCTCACCCTGTCAATCACAGAGGCACCTCCCAGCTAGAAGATGATAAATGGAACCTCCCCTGAAAGTTCAGTGCCTTTGTTTGCCTTGATTTCACCCACTCCTCCCTTGGAGTGTATTCAAATAAAAGTTACACTCTGCTTCACTGTTGTGTCTCTGCCTTTCAGTTTGTTGTTTCGGCGGTGACAAGAACTGAGGAGAATAAATCCAGTCTGGTAACACCTTGTTATTGTTATCTGTAATAGCTAAAATGAAATTAAAAGAGAGTCCTGGGTGGGCTCTTGGTCCTAGACCAAGAGCAGATCTGAGGCCATCTGCTTGAATTAATCTCCTATTGATTCCTCTAGTGAATTTTTCAGTTCAGTTTTTGTGCCGTTCAGCTTCATGAATTCTGTGTGATATTTTTTAATAATTTTCTCTCTGTTGAAATTTTCACTTTGTTCATGCATTGCTCCCTTGGACTTGGTGAGCAACATTGTGACAGCTAATTTGAATGCTTGGTCAATCTCTATAAATCATGTATCTCAATTTCATTAGGGTTAGTTTCTGAAGATTTATCTTGTTCCTTTGTTTGGAACACCTTTGCCTGACTCTTCATTTTCCTCGACTCTCTATACCAATGTCTGTGCACTAGACAAAGCAGGCCCCTCTCCCAGTCTTCACGGACTGACCTCTCCCAGGAGAAGACTCCACCTATCAGCCTGGCCAGGGATCCTGGGGGTCTCTAGAAACTCTTTCCTTCCTCAAGGAGAGGCAGGCAGCTGTGTTTTTATCTGCTTACTTGGTGCTGAGAAAGGGAAGGATCTATGACCTTCGCCAGTCTAAACTGCTATTCCCTCCTAGGTGACTAGACTGAGCTAGAACCACCAGAGCTCCAAGACTGGAAAGCCAGATGCCATTTCTTTGGGAAGCTCTGGAATAGATGGGGTGTTGGATGCATGGATCAACTCCTTCCTTCCCAAGGGGAAGGTAAGAGCTGAGATTTTTCTTTCACTCATTTGACGCTAAGCAGTGGGGAGGATCTTTGGCATCTAGTGTTCTAAACTATCAGTTTCATTCTCCCCCAGGTGGCTAGACTGTTTCAGACCCTTCAGAGGTCTAAGACTAGAAAGACAAAATCCAGTCTTCTGGGGATCCCCTGAGAAAAGTTGGGGTACTGAACACATGAACCAACTTCTTCCCTCCCCTGGGAGAAGTTGAGAGCTAGGTGGTGTCTTCCTGATCATATGATGCTGCACCAGAGGAAACTGAAATGAGGTTGTTCTCAATCTGCCTGCTGGCTTCAGTGCATCTGGTTCCATGTTCAACCAAGGTGTGGGAGCATTTCATTCAGTTTCTACATTTATCACAAAGGAAACTGGTCCATGAATTGTTGCTGAATTAGTGTGTTTGCAAGGGGAAGGAGGGTACAAGACTCCCTAAACCACCACCTTGCTGATGTAACTCGTGGAAATTTCATTTCTTAATGATCATTAAAGCTATGAATTTATGGGTTGTGGATTAGACAAGATTAATATTTGCTGTTTATATTAATTTGATTTTGTATAAACTAGATTCTAGAGTATCTGAAATAAATATTTGGATATTTGTAACAGCCAAAATTTATGATATCTGGGGATACTTTAACAGGTTAGGTGTTGTTTAGTGCATGTAATAATGGTCAAAGAGAACAGAAGGAGAAGTAAATAAATAAGAAAGGAAAAAAGAAAGAAAGGGGAAAGAAAGAAAGAAAGGAAAGAAAGAGAGAGATTCCTATGGGTAAAGAAAATGACATTACTGGAAGTTCCCATACAAACGTGGCAGTGGAGGCTATACTGAGAGGAGGCCATTGGGTGCTGTGCCAGTTCGCTTACATATTTTTTTATTTAAGATGTTTTCCTATTATTTTTTTATATTAAGCGTGCATCACTTTTTATCAGAAAGAAACTGATCTTTGTATCTCAAAGGTATATGGGAAATACACCATCAACATGATCACGCTTTCTAGGTGGTATTTAAATAAAATGAAATATGTCGAAATCAGGTGTAGAACTAAAAAAAAAAAAGAATTTTCTTTTAGTTGTAGAAAGAAAGAGACTCAAATATTGACAATAATATTTTTATGTCATTATTACTATATGTTCTGGTATTTTTAATGAGCATTCCTAAGGGAGATACCTGCCTGCTTTGGGGGCTGACTATGCCGAGCTCAGATGTGGGTGCCCCACATCTCCCCTGTGTGATCTTGGAAAACAGCAGCTCTCCCCCATCCCCCTTGGTGCCTATTTCGTCAGATTTTGGATAATTCTCATTTTGCCGTTCTTCTTTGTTTCACCAATCTTAAGAGGTAAAAATATAGGATGTTTTTGTGTTTGCATTCCTTTATTATTGAAGAAGGTAACTTTAACTGTTAACTGACCATTGTCTTATTAATGTTTCCTCATGGAATTGAGGTTGTGCAATAAATCTAGTTTTTCTTCCCTATGCAGTGTGTAAAAAAGTTTAGATAAACATCTAAATGCTTATCTGCTGGCATATTTAAATGCTGACAGCTGGAGGCCAGCATTTCTAGACTGAAGTCTAATGTCTGTCTCCATGGACTGTGGTCAGCTCCGTATCACCAGAAATAACTTTGGACTTTTTAAACACTTTTATTCATCCATGATATTCCTGATGAAACACAATGCACTTTTCTGACTTCTAGTCAATCCTTGCATTAAAGAGATGTGGATATTTTGTCCATTTGTCAGAAGGAGACGAGAAATCAAAGCAGCTAAGGAAAATGCTCACAGCCATGTATTGCTTCAGTAGCAGAGCCACACTCACACCTCACCGACCTTTCCAAATGATTCGCTGATTGGAAAGCTTACCCATGGAACTACCTGACTACCTCCATGTGAGCCTTGCATTCCTCTGTGCTGCCTTTTCCCATCATGATGTTTATTCAGAGTATCCTGAGAGTCTGTGGGCATTCCACCTGCACCAACCGACTTACCCTCATGACAGCCTGTTATAGCAAGAGTCGCTTTGATCACAACTTATGTATTGTTCAAAGGAAAAAAACCCTTTCCCATGTATTGCTCTGGCCCTGTGTTCCGCATAGTGTCATCACAATGTCAAGCTCTGACATTTCATCTTCCGCTTCATTCATTCATTTGTAGCAATATGAGTCACATGTGAGGCTTTGTGGGCTGGTACAATACTGATGCTCTAACGATAAATTTAAGGTGTCATGAAAAGCGTTTATTCATCTTGTGCCTGAAGTGCCAAGGGAGTTTCTTATTGAGTGGGGTTGCAGTGACTTGTGCCTGGAGGTTGAGGTAATAAAGCAGTGTTAGGCACTGGGTGGGCCTTCTGTGCATCAGGGTCTGCTACCAAAATCCCCGTGACGCAACTTTAGCAGAATTGAGTGTGTGTTTCTGTTGGCCTGTAGAGGCAAACACCCAGAACCCTCCTGAGGCACTCACTGAAGGGCATCTCCAGTGCCTCCTCCTGATCCCTGAGTCCAGGAGTCAACCATGGTGATTGAGTATTGGAGGTAATTTTGGAGTTTTGTGGATCTTGGCATCCCTTCAGGACCAAGCATGTGGTATTGTTGGATCCACGTGCATCTGATGAGAAACACGAGCTTATAAACAATCCTAAAAATTATCTGCATGATTCCTTATTTTAAAAGTTCGTTCCCTGACATACCTACTGTTTAAAGGTTGTTAGTATATTCCTTGATGTGACTTTTGTTCATTCATTAGTGAAAGTGGTATAGGTTAAAGTGGCTCACCTCTCAATTACAAATCTGACTCAGAGTGAATGTATATATTCCAATTTCCACATAATGCTATGCTAACGCACGAAATATGGTAACCCTTTGGTTTTTATGACAACTGTCTATGCTGTTGTTTCCTGGTAGACAGATCTGATAGAATTACAGGCAGAAAAGGTGGAAAATCTGCATCAATTACAGGCCTATTCGAACTCTGTCATCATAGTGTGTGTGTGTGTGTGTGTGTGTGTGTGTGTGTGTGTGTGTTTTGGGGTTTGAGGGTGTTTAATCCTGCCTGTTTTGTGGGGTTGACACTGGAAGTTCTTGCTAACAGGAGTCTGAAGAGTCCAAGTCACCGGCCAGGGGTCTTCCTTCCTTGATTCTGTGAACTAAGATGACAGGACCCCTAGGCTAGGTGGGCAATTTGATATCCTTTTCATGAAACAGAGGTCTCTGCACTTTTCAAACAAGCACCCTTATTTAAGAAAGCTTTCTTCTAGTACTTTAAAGCTGTGTCATATGTCATTAAGTATCTAAATAAAATAATCATTTCACACTTGAAGAAACATACACAAACTTGAAGCTACAACACAGAAATTGGCAAACTTTTCAGTAAAGAGCCAGATATTAAATACTCTATGTTTTGGAGCCATACAAGTCTCTATGCCAATTCCTCAACTCTGTCATTGTAACAGGAAAGCAGCTGTAGACAGTAAGATAAAGAATGAGAGTAGCTATGTTCCAATAAAATTGATTTTTTAAAAAAGAGGTAGCAGGCCAGATACAAGCATCAGGCCTCAGCCTACTGACCCCTGTTACATAGGATGTTGAAGTATTTCCAGGGCTGTGATGACTGACTGCCTCCAGACCAATTAGGCACCAGGAACCAAGGGGAGGAGAGAATGCCTGTTTTCTCTCCACCCCTTACTCTGGATCAGTTGGATGCTCTGCTGTGGTAAACACCTATTGGTATGTAAATGGCCTAACACCACGTGGGAATTTCTGGACATTCTGGATGAAAATTCCCATTTACCCCACAATCCACCCCTCCAGAATTCTCACCTCACAGTCTGTGTGCCCTTAATCTTCTGTGATGGCCCCTGTGCAAGAAAGCTAAAGCACTGTAACCAGACTATAACAAAAAATAACAACAGAACTTATGATGCAGATAGCAATAAAATCATGACAATCCTCAAGCCTGAAGATCCAGCAGGGTTCAAAGTCTGACTCCTATGATATCCACAGCTCGCACATTCCACAGGAGGCCAGCGGCTGAACCGGCAGGATCTCCGGGCAGACTTAGCAGGCAGCAACTGTGCTAGGCGGTATGGCCAACCCACAAAGCCTGTAGAAGAAAATAACCTTAAGGGCGATAAAACGCATGTTTAACGACACCAGCCTAGACAAATCCTGTCCATCAGGTAGGGTGCATGCAGAGAGTGGCCCTGTGACAGGATGTAGTGGTGCCGGAAGTACATGCCCTGACCACAGTAATAAGACAACACTCCCTGCAAAGTGCTTTTACCTTCCAGCTGTTTGGGTGAACTACCCTGACCTTTGGGACACACAGGAGGCCAGCTTCCAGGCCTTGTCCCCAAGGTGCCAGAACGGCCAGCCATCACTGCTGCATGTGTCGAGATGTCCAAGGCCATGTAGTCTCCAGGTTACTGTGGGGCTCTGTCATAACAGCGATGGACCACAGCCCACACTGTCTTCTGCCCTGGACCAAGTCTTCTGTCTCATCATCCCCTGTGGGTGCCAAGGCAAATGGCCTGCAAGCTTCTGCCACAGGCCCCAGGCAAGCAGATGTCTCACTTGTCTGTTTTGCAACGGCAGAGGTAACTGCGCATGTTTTATCCCAGCCCCATCTGATGCCCTTGCATGCCACGGGGCACAAAGGCCTCAGAATTTGTGCCGAGTGTGGGATAAACACTCTTCAGTAGCCTACAAGACCCCAAAACCCTTGCAATAATGCCACAGTAATCTGTAAGAGAATCCGAGGTGAACATAACATCATGCACAACATTAGATTTCCCTATTCCCAAGGGGATTCAGGCTTGTTCCACTCTGACAGCCCCACCCCTGCAAACATTAGAATAGTGTGGGCCCCGGGACACCACTCAGGGTCACAATAAATCAGGGAGCATTTGGCTTCTATGCCCCCAAAGCCAGGATTCCCTACACATTCATTGGGGACTGATCACTTACTCAACATGGGGCCTCTGTCGCGAGAGGCCCCAGCCAGTCCCCCAAAGTGGGTGCCTTAACCGTCCCCTCAGTCAGCTGTGACACTCAATCACTATCTGGCAAGGGTCCAGGCAGGTTCTGCATGTCCTCCCCAAGGAAGTCCTGCAGGCACCTGGGATGGACATGGGGCTTTGCCTCCAGTGTCTGTGTCTTGGACCTTAGCAGCTGGAACTACTGCTCCAGCTTTAATTGGTGCCATAGCTCTAGCAAGATTCTGTTGGGCTGTCCATCAAGTTCTTCTGTCACTGCCCTCTCCTTTGTCAAATCAACCCACATGTGGGTCCTCGAGACCTTCGTGGGGCCGTTTGAACCTCTTCTTTCAGCAGCAGACCATATTAATTTCTGTGCTCTTATTGTTTCAACCTCCCCCAGATCTGCTATAGTACAAGTAACCTCACTTATGGGTTGCCGTATGTGGGGGGCAAGAATAGTCACCAGTGACCCAAAGAAGGAATGGGGAAGCTGTATGGAGGACCAGATTTCTCATCTCCATGGTGAACAACTCCTCATCAGGGCGCTGTGGGTCCATATTGAACATGATGTTTTTCATGCTCAACTCCTGTAAAACCTGCTGGAGCTCTGCATATGTTTTCCAGCTAGTGGGGAAGTATGGTAGACCACCCTGATTAGGACAAATCCCTCCTCGAGGGCCTCTGTCAGCCAATCCAAAAGTACATGATTCCCTGGGGTGTGATGGGCATTTTGTAACCTCTGCTGGAAAGAGGGGTGAGTTGCCAGGGAAGCCAGTTTACCCATTTCTGACCCAGACAGAACAAAGCCCTCTATTCCTAAATCCCAAAGAGGCAAAAGCCACGTGGGCAGAGATTCCAAGGGCTTCAGCCCAAACTGGGCGATCAAATCCACCAGCTCAGCCTGGGTGTAGGGGAAGAGCATGGGGTGCTCCACAACCTGGGGCGGGGGCTGCTGCTCTCCCCGAGGAACTCGCGGTGGCTGTGTCTTGATTTTCTGAGCTATAAACAGGCGGGCGTTCAATATAGGAGGAGTTGGTGCCTCAGGTGATGCCCTCTGCAACAGCTCCTTCCTTGGCCCCACCCTCTTATCTTCCCCTGGCTCCTCCCCTGACATCTCCTCTACCATCCCGGGGGCTGAAGGCCCTACCCCTTCTGTCACCTCCCTCATGGCCTCTTGCAGCTCACAGTTTTCCCATGCCCCTCCCATACCACTAGTATGTGTCTCAGCAGCATAACTTCAGTTTTCAATAGCTTTCATTCCCTTTTCAGAGCACCCACAACTCGTCTTCCTTTTCTGCCATTTGATGCTGAAGTGCATCTTTCTCCTTGATAACCCTTTCCAATGCCACAAGAAACAGCTACCCCATATCTCCTGCCACCTTGTGGCCACTCACGTTCCCTAAGGGATCCCCTACCCTGCGGAGTGCCAACTCCACCGCCTCTGGTGTCCTCACCCTTCCCCAATTCTGGGGAGGGGCTCACTCCTCTAGGAGGCCCCTTACCCCAGATGGCATCCCCACTGGGGAATCTCCAGGTGAATCCCCACCATCCACAGGGAGACCCCCCAAGTGAATACCCACCATACAAAGGGGGGGTCCCTAGGTGAATCCCCACTACCCTTAGGGGAGTCTCCAGGTGCTTCCCTACCACCCATAGGGAAGTCCAAGGGTATTTCCCCATCATCTATAGGGGCAGCCTGCTGAAACATCACACCCAGAAGGACAGATTTCAGGTTCACTGGACCCTGCCCATTCTATGCCAAATGTAGCTCCAGGGGGAAGGGGAATCCCCTCCAGTGGCAAATTCCCTATGAATACGCTGAAACCAAAGGAGGACCAGGGGAAGGGCAGGTTGAGAGAAAGAGTTTTCATTGCTCACAGCTTGCTGGAGTTCGCAAGCCAGTCCTCACTCCATCTGTCCCTTCTGGCTGCAGGGTGCATGCTCTGCCCGCCTGCCTGCCCTTTCTGGCAGGAACTCCATGGGTGGGGCCATGGTAGCCCACTGGCACCAGACAAATTATGTACCAGGAATGGAGGGGAGGAGAAAATGGCTCTTTTCTCTCCACTCCTTGCCAGGGATTGACTGGAGGCTCTGCTCTGGTAAACACCTATTGGTATGTAAATAGACTAATGCCACACAGGAAATTCTGGACATTGTGGGTGAAAACTTCCATTTCCTCCACAGTCTGTGATCTCTATGAACACTAGGTTCCTTTCCAACTCCTTGAGCTCTCTGGAACTCTCAGTTTCTATGCCACAGTGCTCATTTTTGGATTTCACACAAAAATTAAAATATATATATTAAACCCACTGTCAGTATCATGATACTTTGAATTTGGTTGTTCTTTCAAATTTGCCTGCTGTTGTTACATAGCAAAGTTCTCATATAGTTTTATGCATTCTGTTCAAGTTTTATAATTGTATTCAGTGGCAGAGATGGGTGACGTGCTTATTTTATATTAACCTGGAACCAGAACCAACCTTCACATTTCTATGTTTCTACCACTACTTTCCCCTCACAAACACACACATAGCCCACAATACCCTTTTCTTCAGAGAATTAAACATAAGTGTTGAGCATACCCAGAGGCCAATAGCCAAGCTGGCATTAGATGTCAGAAGCAACAGAAAGTAAAGATGTATAAAATATACTCCATTGTTCAATAAACAAGACCTGTGAATTGAATGTAAATGTCCCAATAATGCAGCAGAAGAATTGTTTCTCACAAATAGGGAACATAAAACTCTACCTTGCTTGAAAAAATTTACATTTTACTATGCTAAATAGTTCAATCACATATTTATCAGCTGTACTGTCAACCCGGATAAATAAATGCTTTCTTATGATATAGTAACTACCCTGTGCCAATAATTTACCCAAAACTTACCAATGTTAAGGGAATATTTTTAAAAACTTCTCACTTAGTATATTTCTTTTTATCCAAAAATTCCAAATATAATTGAATGTTTTCTTTTAATACAATGGCATATTTCTATAAACACGATATATAAATGCATATGAAGATAATTGCTTTTGAAATACACTTTGGGTTTAGAAGTATCTCAGACTGCAGCCCATGTTTCCTATTCCTCACCAAAGAACAGAAATGACTAAGGCCTTTCAAGGAAAATCTCACAGAAAAAGGAATATATACTGTCACTGTCTAGAATAGTGATTTCTAAATTTTAAACTTTGAATATCTCCTAAAGTTCTGGAAATGGAACAATCTACAAAAAATTTATTTCCCACATTTCTCTTCATGCTAACTTTTTATATTTATATTAAGTCATCCTGGAAAACTCATGAAATTTGAACTGCTTTTTTTTTCTTTCTGGGACTAAGGTGATCCATTATGTTCCATTATATTAGAACCAATTAAAAAATAAGACTGGGGTGGTAGAAGGTGAACATGAAAATCTAGCTTTATTCTTTCTTGCTATCTAACTGAATGCTTGCAAATAATTCCCACCTGAACTAGATTAATTCACTTATCCAATCTTTGACACTGCTAGAAAATCACTGTCGTCACCATCTCCCCAGCACCAAGAACAGCTTCATCTTCCCTTAAGGCATCGAGAAAGCCAGAATTAAGGGACATCCACAGACAAAAGAAGGGACTGCTCCAGGCATACTCGGTTTCTTCTCCCAGGCTCACCACCAATCATCCTCCCCAAGGAAAGTTAGGGAGAAAGATCAGGAGTGTTACTCAAATCCTTCAACAGGGAAACAAGTAGCCAGGGATATGAAGGATCTCCCATTCACCTTCATTCCAATACTTCATAAGGCTTTTGTTTTTTCATTCACATAGCTTAAACTTTAAACTTAGGGGAAGCCAAGTGTGTAGCTGCATTATACTGTCACCAGATGTTACCAAAAACTGCCTTTTCTTTCTATCCAGCACGTTTAAGCTTTCTTGTTCATTAAGCCCCATGCTACTAGCACTACAAACATGAATTGATTGTGAATTTTATCTAGCCACCTGGTTTCCATGCTCTCATTAGAAAGATTTCCCACGTGAGTAGCAGCAAATTATCCATTTACAAACATAGCCTTGTTTTCTATGTAGTCCTAGTCTCCTATTCTCTTTCTCCTATTTTCCCATCCTAATTTATGCCATCTGCCTTGCAAATGAGTTTCAGCTCCAGGGAAGGTCGCTATAGATCCACTGTGACCAAAGAAATTTACAGCAAAGGGTTCTTGGGGTGAAAAGGTTATACCCAACTTTATTTCCAGGTAGCAGGTCAGTCACTAAAATCCCGTTCACTCAGAGCGAGTCTGTGTTATCACTGCTGCTTCGGATGCAGCAAGCCGGTCTCTACCTCTGGGCCTCTCTGCACAGCCGTCCCGCACAGCCGTCCTCCGGGTCTCTCTGCACAGCCGCCCCGCACAGCCGTCCTCCGGGTCTCTCTGCACAGCCGTCCCGCACAGCCGTCCTCTGGGTCTCTCTGCACAGCCGTCCCGCACAGCCATTCTCCGGGCCTCTGTCCTTGGCGCTGCCACCACTCCAGCCTCCGCTCCGCTCCCCTACAGCCTTGCACTCCCGCCACCCAGTCTCCGGCAGCGCACTGGGCGGAACTCCTTACATTAACACAATAATGGCTTATTGCCTAAAGGTGTGGAAGCGGTAGCATAGCAACAGGCCAGTTACATTTAAGTTCAGTGAGGATCCTGGCCTTAGGAACCCCACTTTACCCACACCGTCTGTGTTGATCAATACAGTTCATCAGAGTTTGTAATATAAGATCACATTTAGATATGCCAATAAAATATGGCCAGAATATAAATGTTTCATATTTGAAAGAAAAAAAATCCTCCTTTCCTTTTGATGCTGGGGTTCTTGTTCACGAAGCTGAAGAATGAGCTTCATAAACAGTCAAGGTAGGAGAGCAAGGTACAGGCTTTTATTTAGAAATAAAGTGAAAGGACAGAGCTCCTGGCCTGAGTCTGGTGTGGTGAGTTGTTTAGGGGTTTTATAGGTAGATGAGGATTTTTCGAGAACATGAAAAAAGCTTAGTGGTGTGGACTTATTAAACTGTCTTAGGATATTTACAAGTAACTTGATACAAGTAACCTCCTGCTCTGTTGATTTCTCCCCGAGATACCAGCATCTTGGTCTGGGGCATATGAAACAAGGCCACCTGCTCAGCCTGACCCCAAGGTGGGCTGAGGCACTGTTTGCTGAAGAGGAAGTTAAGTGCAGTCTTATCTTTAAGGTGGAATCCTTCTTGCCTTTGATTATGTTGTTTACAGCTGGGCCTGCATGCTAAATTAGTTTGCCCAGTTTGGAAAATCACCTTATTAGATCTGAAAGAGGAAAGACAGCACATAGGCTAGGGCCTTTTAGCCTGCTAAAGTTAATCTTACACATGATTACAAATTATTAGCATAATAAAAACATGTGCTACTCTTCTTTATCTGTGGAACATTAACTGATCTTACTGAAGAAAGACCCTAGAGCTTAATGTTTAACACAGAGTTTTGGTAGGGAGTTTCCTTGCATGTAGTTCCATTGCTCTGACTGCAAATATCCTGCCTTGCTTTTTCCGGAGGCCCTCCCCCTACTCTGACTACACCCACGGTCCCTGTCTCACTTTTATGAATTTCCCATAAATAAATAAAGTCCAAAGAATTTAATAAAAATTATTTTCCTCTTGTGTCAAAGTAAAATCCAAAGATTTTGAAATGCCTCCACCATGTTTTTTTTTTTTCCTATTTAATTTTGGCCAAAGGTATTCCTGATGCCTGGATAGTGCTGAGCTTACTTCAATAGCTACATCCCGGAATGTATTTTATTGGAATTAGTATAGTACTTTTACAAAAATCACTTTATTGAGGTATGATTAACATACAAAAGCTGTACCTTTTGAAATGTATATGACTTGATGAGTTTGGAGATAAGTATACAACCATGAAACTGTCACCACAATCTGTCATAAACATATCCATCCCCAAAGGATTCCTCCCATCCTCTATATTATAATTTCTGTGATAATGAGACAGGGACCGTGGGTGTAGTCAGAGTAAGGGGAGGGCCTCTGGAAAAAGCAAGGCAGAATATTTGCAGTCAGAGCAATGTAACTACATGCAAGGAAACCCCCTACCAAAACTCTGTGTTAAACATTAAGCTGTAAGGTCATTCTTCAGTAAGATCAGTTGGTGTTCACCAGGTAAAGAAGAGTACCCCATGTTGTTATTATGCTAACCACTTGTAAGATTCACTTTAGCATGCTAAAAGGCCCAGGACAAACCGGGCAACTAATTTAGCATGCAGACCCAGCTGTAAACAACATAGTGAAAGGCAGGGAAAATTCACCTTAAAGATAAGATTGCATTTTAACACCCAGGAAGTTTGGGAAGCAGAATTCTTAACTTACTCTTTAGCAAACAAACAATACCTCAGCCCACCTTGGGGGCTGGGCAGGCTGCCTTTTGATATGCTCCTAGACCAGGACGCAGGTGTTCCAGAGAGAAATCCGGGGGGCAGAATTCCTTGTGTTACGTTAACTCGGGGTGTTCAGACACACGTGGCAGGTCTACACCCCTAAACCTTTTTTTCATGTTCTCGAAAAATCCTAATCTGCCTATAAAACCCCTAGACAATGCAGCACACCGGACTCTCTTGTCCCCTCCTGGTGTGAGCTGGGAGCTCTGTCCTCTCACTTTATTTCTAAATAAAAGCCTGTACCTTGCTCTCCTACCTTGCCTGTTTGCTAAGCTCATTCTTCAGCTTCATGAACAAGAACCCCGGCATCAATAAGAACACTTAACATAAGATCTACCCTCTTAGTAAAATTTTAAGTATATGGCATATTATCATTAACTATAGGCACTATGCTATATAATAGATATTTATGACTTATTCATCTTGCATAATTGCTCATACCCTTTGACTAATACCTGCCTTTTGCTCAAGTGCTTTTAAGGCATCAGAAATCAAAGGAGTTGAATGCCAAGTTTTTCATGAGCCCCACTTTTTTAACCATATAAAGAAAGAATATATCTCAAGAGATTTGATTTCCATACTACTCCTTCAGTCAATTCATTTAACAAATACTAATTGGGCACCTTTTATGTACAAGGCACTACTCAAAACTCTAGATGAAGCAGAAATAAAAGAGACAAAAATTCCTGTGGTTCTGAAGCTGGCATTCTAGGAAGCTCATCATGGGTATGAATAGAAAACAGAACCAACTCCCAAATTTTTAAGATAATTATCCCATGGAAATATTATGTTTCCAGAACACAGTACATGGTATTGCCAAAGACTATTGCAATTTTAATGGTATTTGATGAAAAGAGGGTATATAGACAACATTTTGGTGTCAGTAATGCCAAACAGTTTATGCATCTTGTTTAGACAATAAAACCTAATCATAGGGTGAGGGGAAGAAAAAGATGGCAGAATAGGAAGGCAAGGTGGAAATCTCCTCCCGTACACACACATTAAAGAAGCAACTACAGCAAATGCAACTAACCCTGAAAATGACCTGAAGACTGCAGAATAGACCATATACACCTGGTGAAGAAGAGGAGACCACATAGAGAAGGGTAAAGTGATGAGCCATGATAGATCAGGACACCAGCCCTTTGCCCACCTCAGCCCACAAGCAGGAGGAAGAGGAATGGAGTGTGGAGGGCATAAGTACACAGGAACTCTGCACACCTGGCCATGGAGATCAGCTCTGGGAACACAAGTCCACATTGCTTCAGGCTTTGGTGATTCATGGGGCTGGACACCAGGGACAGTTAGAGCACTCTGGGGATGGTAAGACTCCTGCCACTTGTAGAGGACAAGCATGATCCATTGGTCCCACGGACACTCAACACAGTTAGAAAGAGTTACCAGCAGTGGGGAGGGTGCCAGAGGGGTGAGGATTGAATGGAGGTCTCTCTGCAGGGGAAAGAGCAGCTGGACTATGCTTTCCCAGTCCTCACTCAGCCCAATGGGTTGGGTGCTCATGGGAGCCCCAAGTGCTCCATCCACCTCACTAGCAGGTCAGCCCAGAGGCTCTTCCCTGCACACATGCCCACCTGCATGGCTCACTTGGCCTAGCAGCATCAGAATTTACTGTCAGGCAGGCAGAGGGAGACTTTGCTGCCTGGCAAACAAACGGAGGCTTTCCCTATTGTCTTGGCCCTCTCTCAGCTTACCTAGGGAGGCACTTGTAGAAGGCAACTCAGAGCACTCCCTCCTCCTTACTGGTTGCCCAGCTTAGTGCCATGCACCTGCACCCTGCTGCCAAGTACCCATGCTCCCCTAAACCCTGGCCCGCATACCCCATGCCACTGCACCTGCCCCACTGCCCCATTAGCCCAGCAGTGCCACCATTACTGCAGGGAAGGCAGAGGGTAGCCCTGCTCACAATCATCTCAGCATAAGCACAGTTGCTGTACTCACAAAGGGCCAGCTAAGGTGAGCTGCCACCCATGGTAGACTGAGACAAGCCATTTTGCTGCAGACAGACAAGAAGGTTGCCCTGCCCACAGCCCACCAACAGCAACTGGAGTTCCACTGCAAAGGAGAACTAGGCACTGGTGAAAAAAGAGTCTTGAGCTATGGTCACCATAGGACACCTTTTTCATAAAGGCATTACACTCTAGATGAGGAAGCATAACACATCTATCTAATACAAAGGAAGAAACACAAAAAAAAACTGACAAAATGAGGAGGCAGTAGAATATGCTCCAAACAAAAGTACAGGATAAGACATCAGAAAGATGGCTAAATGAAACAAAGATTACCAATCTTATTGATAAAGATTTCAAAGTAACAGTCATAAATATGCTCATGGATCTGCAGAAAAGTATTCATGATCTCAGGGAGGACTTAAAGAGATAGAAGAGCTGAGAAAAAGCCACTCAGAGCTGAAGAATACAGCAATGGAAATGAATATACAATAAAGGGAATGAATAATAGATTGCTGAAAGTAGAGGAGACAATCAATGAGATGGAAATCAGAGAACAATGAAGTTGAGGAACAGAGAGAATAAAGAAACCCTAGAAACAAGAGGATGCTAAGAGAAATATTTTCCACCAGTGAAAAGAAACCCACAGTAAAGGTAGGAGACCAATTACTTACCAAGCAAGTACGAAATTAAAATAAAACTAAACAAAAGGAGTAAAACCAACTACACAAAAAAAATCAGTCAAGGGATACACAAAAAAATGCAGATCTAATATACAAAGTGTGGAGGAGAAAGAAGAATAATAAAAAAGAAGTACTTTTAACCTTTAGATTACATTTGAAATAGAGTAATCAGCAATTTAGGATAGACTATTACATAGTAAGGACGCTATCCTTAAACTTTTGATAACTATAAACTAAAGCCTATAAAAAAGACACGCACACACACACACACACACACACACACACACATAAAATACAAAAATAGAAATCCAATTACAGCACTAAAGAAAACCACCAATAACAAGAGAAGAGTATAAGAGAGGAAGGAGAGGATCTATGAAAAACAGCCAGAAAACAATTAATAAAATGGAAATAAGTACATATCTATCAATAATCACCATAAATGACAATGGACTGAATGCACCAATAAAAAGACATAGAGTGGAAGAATGGATAAAGAAACAAGACCCATCTATATGCTGCCTACAAGAGACTCGTCTCAAATCCAAAGACATACACAGTGTAAAAGTGAAGGGATGGAAAAATATTTTCCATACAAATAATAAGGAGCAAAAAGCAGGAGTAGCAGTACTTAAAACAGACAAAATTGATTTCAAAACAAAGTAATAAGAGACAAAGAAGGACATTACATAATTACAAAGGGATCAGTCCAACAACAGGATATAACCATTATAAACATCTATGCACCCAACATAGGAGCAGAACTAACAAAATTAAAGGGGGAAATAGGTTGCAATGCATTCATTTTAGGAGATTTAACATGCCACAAACCTCAATAGACAGATCAACCTGACAGAAAATAAATAAACAGAGGCACTGAACAGTACATTAGATCAAATTGACTTAACAGATATCTACAGAACACGCCACCCAAAAGCAGCAGGATACACATTTTTCTCAAGTGTACATGAAACATTCTGCAGAATAAGTCACATATTAGGCCACAAGAAGAGCCTCAATAAATTTTAAAAAGATTGAAATTGTATCAAGCAGCTTCTCAGACCACAATGGTATGAAACTAGAAATAAATTGCACAAACAAAACACAAAAGCATACAAACACATGGAGTCTAAACAGCATGGTTATAAATAATCAATGGCTCAATGATCACATTAAGCCAGAAATAAATCAATACATGAAATCAATTTCATTGGAGACAAATGAAAACAACAACACAACAGCCCCAAATCAGTGGAAGGTGGCAAAGGCAGTTCTAAGAGGAAAGTTCATAGCAATACAGGGTTACCTCAAGAAACAAGAACAATCCCAAATAAACAGTCTAAAATAACAATTAAAGAAATCAGAAAAATAAGAACATATGATCCCAAAGTTAGTAGGAGGGACATAATAAATATCAGAGCAGAAACAAATAAAATAGAGAATAATAAAACAAAAGAAAAAATCAATGAAACCGGGAGCTGGTTCCTTGAGAAAATAAACTAAATAAATAAACCGCTAGTCATACTTGTCAAGAAAAAAGAGAATATACACACATAAACAGAATCAGAAATGAAGAAAGAATAATCACAACAGAAATACAAATAATTATTAGAGAATACTATGAAAAATTATATGCCAATAAACTGAACAACAGAAGATTTGGAAAAATTCCTAGAAAAATACAATCTTCCGAGACTGACCCAGGAAGAAATAGAAAATCTGAACAGAACAATTACCATTGAAATACAATTGGTAATCAAACACTCCCCCCAAACAAAACTCCAGGTACAGACAGCTTCACAGCCAAATTCTACCAAACATTTAAAGAACAGTTTATACCCAACCTCCTTAAAGTATTCCAAAAAGTAGAAGAGGATGGAATATATCCAAACTCATTCTATGAGTCCAGCATCACCCTAATACCAAAACCAGACAACACACACAAAAAAAACTTATAGACCAATATCCCTGATAAACATAGATGCAGAAATCATCAACAAAATATTAGCAACCAAATTAAAAAATACATCGACAAGGTCATCCATCATGATCAAGTGCAATGTATTACAGGGATTCAAGGATGGTTCAATATTCATAAATTAATAAATTTCATACACCACATTAAAAAAAGGAAGGATAAAAACCACATGATCATCTCAATAAACTGAAAAAGCATTTGACAAAATTCAACATCTATTAATGATAAAACCCCTCAACAACATGGGTATAGAGGGTATATACCTCAACATAATAAAGCCCATAAATGACAAACCCACAGCCAACATTATCATAATGAAAGTAAACCTGAAATGGATCTAAGACCTGAATGTAAGTCATGAAACCATAAAACCCTTAGAAGAAAGCATCGGCAAAAATCTCCTGAACTTAAGCATAAGCAATTTTTTTCTGAACACATCTCCTTTGGCAAAGGAAAAAAAATCAAAAATAAATGAGTAGGACTACATCAAACTAAATGGCTTCTGTACAGCGAAGGACACTATCAGCGGAACAAAAAGACAACCTACAGTATGGGAGAATATATTCGTAAACAATTTATCTGATAAGGGGTTAACATAAAAAATATTTATTTATTTTTTTAATATAATTTATTTTATTATCATTAATCTACAATTACATGTGCAATATTATGGTTATTAAACTACCCCTTCATCAGGTCCCCCCCACCAACCCCATTACAGTCACTGTCCATCAGCGTAGTGAGATGCTATAGAATCACTACTTGTCTTCTCTGAGTTGTACTGCCCTCCCCGTGCCCCCCCAACATTACATCTGCTAATCGTAATGCCCCTTTTTCCCTCTTATCCCTCCCTTCCCGCCCATTTTCCCCAGTCCCTTTCCCTTTGGTAACTATTAGTCCGTTCTTGGGTTCTGTGAGTCTGCTGCTGTTTTGTTCCTTCAGTATTTTTTCTTTGTTCTTATACTCCACATATGAGTGAAATCATTTGATACTTGTCTTTTTCGGCTTGGCTTATTTCACTGAGCATAATACCCTCTAGCTCCATCCATGTTGTTGCAAATGGTAGGATTTGTTTTCTTCTTATGGCTGAATAATATTCCATTGTGTATATGTACCACCTCTTCTTTATCCATTCATCTACTGATGGACACTTAGGTTGCTTCCATTTCTTGGCTATTGTAAATAGTGCTGCAATAAACACAGGGGTGCATCTGTCCTTTTCAAATTGGGCTGCTGCATTCTTAGGGTAAATTCCTAGGAGTGGAATTCCTGGGTCAAATGGTATTTCTATTTTGAGTTTTTTGAGGAACCTCCATACTGCTTTCCACAATGGTTGAACTAATTTGCAGTCCCACCAGCAGTGTAGGAGGGTTCCCTTTTCTCCACATCCTCGCCAACATTTGTTGTTGTTTGTGTTTTGGATGTTGGCCATCCTCACTGGTGTGAGGTGATATCTCATTGTGGTTTTAATCTGCATTTCTCTGATGATTAGCGATGTGGAGCATCTTTTCATGTGCCTGTTGGCCATCTGAATTTCTTCTTTGGAGAAGTGTCTATTCATGTCCTCTGCCCATTTCTTAATTGGATTATTTGCTTTCTGTTTGTTAAGGTGCATGAGTTCTTTATATATTTTGGATGTCAACCCTTTATCAGATACGTTTTTTATGAATATATTCTCCCATACTGTAGGATGTCTTTTTGTTCTACTGATGGTGTCCTTTGCTGTACAGAAGCTTTTCAGCTTGATATAGTCCCACTTGTTCATTTTTGCTTTTGTTTCCCTTGCCCGGGGAGATATGTTCATGAAGAAGTTGCTCATGTTTATGTCCAAGAGATTTTTGCCTATGTTTTTTTCTAAGAGTTTTATGGTTTCATGACTTACATTCAGGTCTTTGATCCACCTTGAGTTTACCTTTGTGTATGGGGCTAGACAGTAGTCCAGTTTCATTCTCTTACATGTAGCTGTCCAGTTTTTCCAACACCAGCTGCTGAAGAGGCTGTCATCTCCCATTGTATATCCAAGGCTCCTTTATCAAATATTAATTGACTGTATATGTTTGGGTTAATGTTTGGATTTTCTATTCTGTTCCACTGGTCTGTGGGTCTGTTTTTGTGCCAATACCAAATTGTCTTGATTACTGTGGCTTTGTAGTAGAGCTTGAAGTCAGGGAGTGTAATTCCCCCTGTTTTATTCCTCCTTCTCAGGATTGACTTGGCTATTCGGGGTCTTTTGTGGTTCCATATGAATTTTAGAATTATTTGTTCCAGTTCATTGAAGAAAGCTGTTGGTAGTTTGATAGGGATTGCATTGAATCTGTAGATTGCTTTAGGTAGTATAGCCATTTTGACAATATTTATTCTTCCTAGCCAAGAGCATGGGATGCATTTCCATTTGTTAGTGTCCTCTTTAATTTCTCTTAGGAGTGTCTTGTAGTTTTCAGAGTACAGGTCTTTCACTTCCTTGGTTAGGTTTATTCCTAGGTATTTTATTCTTTTTGATGCAATTGTGAATGGAATTGTTTTTCTGATTTCTCTTTCTGTTAGTTCATCATTAGTGTATAGGAAAGCAACAGATTTCTGTGTGTTAATTTTGTATCCTGCAACTTTGCTGAATTCAGATATTAGTTCTAGTAGTTTTGGAATGGAATCTTTAGGGTTTTTTATGTACAGTATCATGTCATCTGCAAATAGTGACAATTTGACTTCTTCTTTACCAATCTGGATGCCTTGTATGTCTTTGTTTTGTCTGATTGCTGTGGCTAGGAACTCCAGTACTATGTTGAATAACAGTGGAGAGAGTGGGCATCCCTGTCTTGTTCCCGATCATAAAAAATATTTAAGAAGCTCATATGACTCAACACAAAAAAAGAAAGTAACCCAATCAAAAAATGGGCTGGGGACCTGAACAGACATTTTTCCAAGAAGAAATACAGATGACCATCAGGCACATGAAAAGATGCTCTACATCACTAATCATCAGGCAAATGCAAATCAAAATCACAGTGAGATATCACTTCATACCAATCAGAATGGCCACTATCCAAAAGACAACAAATAAGTGTCAGTAAGGATGTGGAGGAAAGGGAACCCTACTACACTGCTGGTGGGAATGTCAATTGGTTCAGCCACTGTGGAAAGCAGTATAGAGGTTCCTCAAAAAACTACAAATAGAAATACCATATAACCCAGCAATCCCACTTCTAGGAATTTACCTGAAGAAAAAAAATCCCTGATTCAAAAAGATAATGCACACCTATGTTTACTGCTGCATTGTTTACAATAGCCAAGATATGGAAGCAACCATAGTGTATATGAACAGATGACTGGATAAAGAAGATGTGATACATATATGCAATGGAATATTAGTCAGCCATAAAAAATAATTAAATCCTGCCCTTTGTGACAGTATGGATTGACCTAGAGGGTATTACACTCAGTGAAATAAGCCAGGCAGAGAAAGACAAATACCATATGATTTCACTTATTTGTGGAACCTAAAAACAAATCAAAACATAATGAACAAAATAGAAGTAGAACCATAAACACTGAAAAGTGACTGGTGGTTGCCATAGCAGAGGGGGTGGAGTGGGTGGCGAGATGGGAGGGAAGGAGATAAGTGGCACAAAAATTCTCAGTCATAAGATAATTGGTCATGGGGATGGTAGTACAGCATGGAGAATGTAGCCAATGATTATGTAACATCTTCCTATGTTGACAGATAGTATCTGCACTAGTGGGGGTGAGAGTTTAATAATATGCTTAACTGTTGAATCACTGTGTTGTATACTTGAAACCAATATAAGATTGTATACCAACTATACTTCAATAAAAAAAACCCTAACCATAAACTCAGTGAAAGCAGTCTCCTGTTAGAGGTCAATTATGGAACTATATTACCTAAATACCTATGGATGAGTAGGAAAGATCCATCCATGAAAATAGATTCCTCTCTCTGAGGGTATCATTTGAGACATTGCTATCTTCTAAGTTTAGAAATTGGCAGTGATTGGCAGCTCCAGTCACTTGGTCTTACCTGAGTGCCTATCTTGACTATTCAGTATAGTTAAGTCCTCTTAACTTCCATTTCTATTTTGAGCCCCATGATTCTGATAGGATGATACTTAGTGAATGTGGTTTTTGTCTAGTGTTCTAGGTTCCAGACTCGTTCATGAACTGGCACTTTCAATCCTATGCCAATATGGCTGCTACCACTTATCATGTAAAGGTATCGTGTAGATCTTTGAAATCTGCCTAGAAGTAATTAGTCAGTTCAGCAAGGTCACAGAATACAGATCAACATGCAGAAATCAATTGTGTTTCTATATGTGGACAATGGACATGAAGAAACCACAATTTCCAATATATATATTATTTACTATAACTCTAAAAATGAAATGTTTAGGTTTACATTTATCAAAACATGTACAGGATCTGTATGCTGATCATTAGAAAATGATGATGAAAGAAATAAGACCTACATAAGTGGAGAGGCATTCTGTGTTCATGGATTGGAAGAGTCAACATAAAAAGATGTAAATTCCTCCCAAATTTATCTATAGGTTTATTGTAATTCCCATAAAAATTTCAGTAAGTTCTCTGTAGACATAGACAACCTTATTCAAAATTGCATATACAAAGGCTTAAGATTTAGCATAGCCAAAATAATTTTGTAAAAGAAAAATGCTACCACTCTTCCCAATGTTGTGTCTATATCTATTTCTATATATCTATCTACATCTACATCTTAACTATCTATATCTCATCTATATCTCAATCTAATCTATGTCATAATTAAGATATTGTTATACTGGTGGAGAGATAGAAACTCAAAGGAACAGAATAGACAACCCATAAATAGACTCATGTAGCTATTTTTGACAAAGATGCAAAAACAACCCAATAGAGGAGGGATAGGCTGTTCAACAAATGGTATGAAACAATTGGACACCCAAAACAAAAAACCACTTCAACCTAAACATCACAACTTATTAAAACACTTAACTCACAATGGAGCATAACCTTAAGTATAAAACATAAAATATAAAATTTCTAGAGAAAAATAAAACATAGGAGGAAATCTTTGGGACCTCAGGCTAAGCAAAGTTCTGAACTTTAGCGTAACTAAAACCATAACAAAAAAATGAAAAAATGATCAACTAGACCTTATCAAAATTCAAAGGTTTCACTCTAAAAATCCACGTGAAGAGGGTGAAAAGAAAAGCTACAAACTAGGCAAACATATTTGCACAGTACACATCCAACAAAGGGCTAGTATTTAGATTATACTGAGAATTGTCAAAACTCAGCAATAAAAAATTATATATCCAACCAGAAAGTGGGCAAAAGACATTAACAGACATTTCACCAAACAGAATTTACAGATGGAAAATAAGCACATGAAAAAGTATTCAGTATCCTTAACTATTGGGGAAATGCAAATTAAAACTACAATAGGGTATCACTGTACACCTATTGGAAGGGCTAAACTAAATTATAGTATCAATGCCAAATGTTGGGAAGGATGCAGAGAAGTGGGATCACTCATGTATTGCTGGTAGAAATATGAAATGGTCCATACATTCCGGAGAATTGTTTGGAAGATACCTAAAAAGGGGGGCATGAAATTACTATAGGACCCAGCAATTACATTCTTGGGTATTTACCTCAGAGAAATTTAGATTTATTCTCACAAAAAATCTTAACACAAATGTTCAGAGCAGTTTTATTTATTATAGTCTAAACTGAAAATAACTCAGATATCCTTCAAGGGTAAGTGGTTAAAGAAACTGTAGTACAGTGATACTATGTAATACTACTCAGCAATAAAACTGAGCAAACTGTACACACAACAACTTGAATGAATATGGTGAGTGAAAAAGATGAATACAAAGGTTATAAACATTATTATTTCATTATAAGAGTTTTGAAATAATATTTGAGAAACAGAGGGCAGATTAAGGACAGTAGAAGGAGAAGAAGGAGGTATATTCCTAAAAGAGAAACAAAAGAGATCCTTTTGGTGTTGGAGCTGTTCAGTATCTTGACTGTGGTGGTGAATAGCTGCTCAGGGGAAAGATGTATATAATTAAATATACTCCTGAGTTCAAGTAAAATTGAGGAAATCTGAGTAAGATTGGTGGATTGTGTCAATGTAATATCTTTGTTGCAATGTTATGCTATATTTTTGCAAAGCCAGTGAGAAACACTGGGAAAGCCAGTGAATTAACACCTGCTGACCATGAAGTGGCCCACCAGAAGCTGAATGATGGAGATAACATCATGAAATAAGTAATCAATACCACTCTTCCCAAACCTCTCACCCTCTGAAACTGCCTTTATAAGCCTTATGCACAAGTCTGTTGATAAGCCCAACATTCTTCTTTCTTGTCAGCTCCTGTGTGTACAAGCTATCTCTAATAAACTCTGCCTGCTTTCTTTCTTTTGAGTTCAGTGTTCATGTCTATAACGTTGAAACTCAAGAGCCTGGTCTTTGGGGATGCAGGAACAACCCCTACACAGGAAAAAAGGCCGTAGAAATCGCTCTTGAAGAAGCCCAGACATTGGAATTAGTAAACAAAAGCGTTAAATCAACTAACTTAAATATGCTCGAAGAGTTAAGGGAAACCATGGTCAAAGAACTGAACGGAACCATGAGAATTATGCCTCAACAAATTTGGAATATCAATATAAAGAGATATAAATTATAAAAAGGAACCAAATAAACACTTTGGAGTTGAAAAGTATAAAAACTGAGATGAAAATTTTACTAAAGGAACTTGTATTATGGTTCTCCAGAGAAAAATAATTAATAGAACTAATAGGTTGGAAAGTGAGGGAGAAAGATTTTAAGTAATTGGTTCATGTGCTTGTGGGGGCTCGCAATTCCAAAATCTGTAGGAGAAACCAGCACACTGGGAGTTCTGGAAAGAGTTGCACTTGTGATCTTGCATCTGAATCCTGGAAACTCAGGCAGAATTTCTAAGTTGTGGTCTTGAGGCAGAATTACTTCTTCTTTGGGAGACATCAGTCTTTTCTCTTAAGGCCATAACTGATTTCATGAGGACCACCTGCATTATGGAGGGTAGTCCGCTTTACTCAAAGTCTACTGACTTAAATATTAATTATACCTAAAAAAATACCTGCACAGCAACATCTAGACTGATGTTTGACAAAAAAAAGTGGACACCATAGTCTAGCTAAGTTGGCACATAAAATTAACACTTACAGGACTCCACAGCAGATTTTAGCAGGTAGAAGAAAGAATCAGCAAATTTGAAGATAGGTTAATTTAAGTTATCTAGTCTAAGGAGCAGAAATAAAAAGAATAAAGGAAAATGAAGAGAGACTAAGAGATCTGTGAGATACCACCAAGCATACCAACATGTGCATAATAGGAATCCCAGGAATAGAGGAGAGTAAAAGGGACAGAAAGAATATTTGAGAAGACATGAAGATATACATTTAAGAAGCTCAATACACTCCAAATAGAAAAAAAAACTCAAAGAGATCCACACTGAGATACATTATAATTTTTGAAAGACAAAGATGAAAAGAAAATCTTGAAAACAGCAAGAGTGAAGGGAATCATCATTTAAAATGGATATGAAATGAGATGTGCAGTTCATTTCACATCAGAAATCATTCTAAGTGCTGAAAGAAAAAAGTGGCTAACCGAGAATTTTATATCAAGCAAACCTAGTCACCAAAAATGATAAAGAAAAACATTTCCAGATAAAAACTGAGAGTTTAACACTATAGACATGTTGGACAAGAAATGTTGAAGGGAGTTCTTCAAGCTGAAATGAAAGGAGAAAAGAAAAAATATTCTTTTCAAATGTGCAGATGGAACATTCTCCACTGTTAATATTTTAGGCCACCAAACAAATGTCACTGCATTTAAATGATTGACCTCATTCAAACTATGTTTACAGTGGAAAATAACTTGATATAAATAAGAAAATGAAAACTGGAAAAATTCACAAACATGTGGAAATGAAACAATACACTCTGAAACAAAAAAAGGTTAGAGAGGAATCACAGGGTAAATTAGGAAATATTTTGGGATGAATGATAATGAAACACAACATACCAAAATTTATGGTATGCAGCAAAGCATACTCAAAGGAAAATTTATAGCTATAAACACTGATGTTCAAATAAAGGAAGATCCCAGATGGTTTCAAAGGTGAATTCCACCAGATATTTAAGGAAGAAATAATACCATTTACCTAATAGTTTTTTCAGAAAATAGAAGCAAATGGAGCATTTCCTCACTCATTTGATGAGGTGAGCATTTCCTTCACACCAAAACCAAAGGTTTCCCTTCTATCTTACTAAAAAGGGACATGAATATTTCTCATGAATATAGATGCAAAAATCCAAAATCCACAACAAAATCTTGGCAAATTGAAGCCAACAATGCATAAAAAAGAACAATACATCATTATCAAGAAAGATTTATTACAGGTACAGAAGGGCTGCCTCATAATCCAAAAATCAACTGATGTAATCCATCACATCAATAGGCTAAAGAAGAAAAATTGCATGATCATATTAATAGACGCAGAAAAAGCATTTGACAAAATCCAACACAAATTCATGATTATAAACTCTGAACAAGCTAGAAATAGAGGGCAACTTCCTTAACTTGATAAACAATATCTACAAAAAAACCGTACAGCTTACGTAACACTTAAAAGTGAGAACTAGATGCTTTCCTCCCAGGTTCGAGAACAAGGCGAGATGATCACTTTTACCACTGCTATTCAATAGTTTACTGAGAGTCCTAGTTAATGAAATTAGACAACAAAAAGAATATAGATTCAAAAGGAAGCAAAGAAACTTTCTTTTTCCAGAGATGACATCATTGTCTATGAAGCTAATTCAAAAGAACAAAAATGTCCTGGAACTGGTAAGCATTTATAGCAAGGTTCCAGGATACAAGAATAATATAACAGAAGTTAATTGCTTTCCTATATATCAGAAATGAACAACTGAAAGTTGAAATAAAAAATACATCATTGACATTAGTACAAAAAAAGAAATACCTAGGCATAAATTTTATAAAATATGTACAAGATCTATATGAGGAAAACTAAAAAATTCTGACAGAAGAAATAAAAGATTTTAAAAACTAGATACTTCATGTACATGATTAGATGATTCAATATTGTTAAGATGTCAGTTCTTCCATACTTGATATATAGATTCAACACAATCCTAATAAAAATTCCAGCAAATTATTTTATGGATAAAGACAAAATAATTCTAATGTTTATAGGGAGAGGCAAAATGCCCAGAATAGCAAACAGATGCCATTATTTTCATTTTTGTTGCCTAATGGCTCTGGCTAGAACTTACAGTATAATATTCTGTAGAAATGGTAAAAGCAGACATTCTTGTCTGGTTTCTCATCTCAGAAACTTTTTCATGAGTATGTATGATGTTATGTATGGATTTTTCTTAGATACCTTTTATCAGGTAAAGGAAGTTCTTTTCTCTTCCTAGGTTGTTGAGTGTTTTATCATGAAAGGGTTTTGGAAATTGTTGAATGCCTTTTTTATATCAGTAGAAATGATCATGTGCTTTTTTACATATTATATGTATAAAATATATTTTTATTAATATATTTTTGTAGTTAATGTATGTACTACATTGATTTTGCATATTGAACTACCCTTGAATTCCTGGGATAAATTTCACTTGGTCATGTATATAATCTTTTTAATTTGCTGTTGTATTCAGTTCACTAGTATTTTGTGAGGGTTTTTGCATTTATATTCATGGAGGATATTTATAGTTTTCATGCTTTGTTTTTGTCTGGCTTAGGAACAGGGTAATGCTCACTTCATAAAATGAGTAAGGAAGAATTTTCTCCTCTATTTTTTTTTAAATATTCTGAGAAGGATAGATATCCATTCTTCTTTAAATGTTTGGTAGAGTTCACCAGTGAAAACTGGTCATGGAATTTTCTTACTTGGGAGGTTTCTCATAACTGATTTAATCTACTTATTTATTGTAGAATTTTTTGTATTTTCTAATTTTTTCCAAATCAGTTTTGATAATTAGTATATTTTAGGAATTTGATTATTGCATGTACCTAATATAATTTGTTGGCATGCAGTCATTTGTATTACCTTTTTACTACCCTTTGGATTTCTGTAAGTTCAGTAGTAATATACCCACTTTCATTTCTGATTTTAGTAATTGTTATCTTCTTTTTTTCTTAGCCTATATAATTGTTTTTTAAATTTTATAGCTCTTTTCAAAGAATTAATTTTGGTTTTGTTAATTCTTTCTATTGTTTTTTATTTCTCTATTTTTATCTCTGATGTAAGTCTTATTATTTTCTTTCTTCTGCTAACCTCATATTTAGTATGCTCTTCTATTTCAGTTCTTTAAGGTATGAAGTTAGATTATTGATTTTAACCTTCTTCTTTTTAATTCTAGGCAACTATGACCATAATGTTCTCTCTGAGCCCTACATTTGTTGGGTCTCATAAGTTTGGTATATTGTGTTTTTATATTCTTTCATCTCAAGTTATTAAAAAATTTCTCTTATGTTTCCTTCTTTGACCCATTGATGATTTTAACATAGTTTGTATAATTTCCATCTATTTGTGAATTTTTGATTTTCCTTCATTATTGATTTCTAGTTATGTTCCTCTGTGGTCAAAAAACATACTTTGTATTTCAGACTTTTCACATGTATAGAGACTTGTTTTGTTTTCTAACATACGTTTTTTTCCTGGATAATATTCCATGTAAATTTAAGATGAATGTGTATTCTGCTGTTGTATGGTGGAGTGTTCCATATATATAGCTGTCATTTTTGGTTGGTTTATAGCATTGCTCAAGTACTCTCTTTCCTTATTGACTTTTTCTGTAGTTGTTCTACCCATTACTGTAAGTGGAGTGAAGACTACAGCTTTTTAGAATGATTTATTTTTCTCTTCAATTCTACCAATTTTTGCTTCATATATTTTGGGGCTCTGTTAATAGTTGTATATGTTTTAGTTGTTATATATTATTGATTACCTGCCTCTTTTATCAATATATAAGGTCCTTATTTGTATCTTGGAATTTTTAAGTCTAATATTAGTACAGTCACTACAGCCTTCTTTTGGTCACTCTCTTGAGGTTTGTTTTTGCTGCTGTTGTATATTGTAGTTTGCATAGTGACTTTTCTAATTTTTCTATTTTTGTAAAGAGTGAATTCTTTATCATGTGTGGTCACTGAAGTCTCTGTTACATTATCCTAGTGGCCAGCTAGTGATTTGACAGAGATGTCCTTAAAAGCCTAGAGTCAATAAAAAGAAAAAGAGAGAGAGTAAAAGAAAGAAAAGAATGCAAATAAAACGTCTGCTGGTCCTTGTACATTGGGTCTGAGCTGGGGTATTCCTTCAGTGCTTAGCCAAGCCATTAACAGCTCAGCTTGAGGTTTCACTTCCTGTTTATATCGAGCCTTATATTGAGAGATGAAAGTTTGGGCCTTCTCAAGTCTTTTATGAGTAGGCATCTAACCTCAGACATACATGTGTCCTTCTAGAGTCCCCAGTATAAACAACAACATTTCAAAACCCTTATTCACCTAGGTGTCTCCTTCCCCAGCTTCTTCTTTAACCAGGATTTTCAGTGTGTCTGCTTCTTGCCTTGTCTGTTATTCCTTGTTCTGGATAGTGGCTTGTATGTGCCTTTTCATGCTTTTGACAAATACCACCAGAGAGGTTACTCTGACCTTGGGAAAGTTGAGGAGGGCAAAACAAAGGCAAGCCCCTGAACAACCCCTTGGGGAACTGCTAGACAGGTCAAAATACACAACCACATTCTTTGAAAATAAGGTCCTTATTGTTCCTATGGCACTAGCAAGCCATACAGGATATGTGGGCTATCATCCCCATGGCTGCCTCTGAGCTGGTGAGGGGCAAATGAATGGCAGATAAATAAAAATGCTTCAACACTCTCTTACCAAAAATTAAATTATTTCATCTTTAAGGATTCCCCTGGTTCTTGTGTGTTTTTTTAATTATGGTAAAAAAAATACATAATGTAAAATATACTATTACAATCATCTTCAACTGTGTAGTGAAGTAGTGTTAAGTATATTCACATCGTTGTGAAACAGATCTCCAGAACTTTTTATATCTTGCCAAACTGAAACTCTATACCTATTAAACAACAATTTCCTTTTCCTCGTCCCTCAGCTACTGGTAATCACCATTCCATTTCAGTTTCTATGAATCTGACTATTTTATGTTCTTTATAGAAGTAGAATCATACAGTAGTTATCTTTTTGTGACTGGCTTATTTCACTAGCATAATGTCTTTAAGGTTAATCTATGTGGTAATATGTGATATGATTTCCTTCCTCTTTAAGGCTGAATAATAGACCATTATGCATATAACATGTTTTGCTTATCTATTCATCCATCAGTGGACCTTTGGGTTGCTGCTGCATGTTTTTGATTAGATTCCAGAGTTTCAAAAAAGTTGATTCTGACAGATTTTTGTAGCTTTTTCATTGCTTCAGTGGATTGAAATACCCTTGGACTTCTTTACTCCACAATTTCAGCAACAACAATTGAATAAATATTTTTAAATTTCAGTCACACTTTGAAATCAATATTGAAAATGTGTACAACATATTACAATTTTATCTGCAACTATTTTGTCTGAATATCTGTCTTCCTCTTAAGACATTAACTTAGTAAAAGAGAAAAGGATAATCATCTATCCAACAGAAAATGCAGTATAATTTTTATTAAAGGAATTTCTGTAAAGTGAAGGGGAAATTAGGAAAGTGGTGTCATTCTTCCCATAATTTAGCTACTGTAGTCATTACTGTGAAAACAAATATCTTTAAATGACATCACATGTGAGGTGCAACTGACCTACTATAAGAGGTAAAAAGTGCAGCCAGGTCTATGTTAAGTCCTTAATATTTATTTTCATACCAGGTTTTAAAAATAAAACATTTTTTCTCATGTTTATTTTCATAAAAAGTTTTGTTTCAAGTAAGGATAAATAATCAGTCTCAAACTTTAACTTTTAATGTATATATTTAACCATATTCAGATAACTGTCGTACTTTACCAAATGGAAGCTTTTTCTGTAATACATTTCCAGATTCCTAGGTCCTGGTCCATCTACTCCCTCTAGCATCCTGGAATGACTTACCAGTCAGCATTTATATTATTGGAGCCTATTGGAGCTACTCTATGAATAAAGCAGATGATAAAGGTTCCTTAGCTTATGAAAATTACTACATTTTTGGAGATACAAGAGTCTGAACAAAGTGCTTACATTTCCTGCAGTTTATACCAAACTAGATGGGCTCTTAGGCAGTCAGCACAGACTCATACTCTAGAGTAGCCAGATCCTGAATACAATGACTCTAGTTGCCTTCTACATGTTGTCAGATGGCTATAGTAGGAGGATCTAGTCATTGTAAGTTAAGAAGACAGCCAAAAAAAAACATGTTTTAAGAAGTCTTTGAAGAATTAGTACTCCCATAAATAAAAGTACAGGTAAGTGTAGAATGAACAATTTTTCTCAAAGCTGCTGATTTATTGCATGCCGAGATTTCATTCACACACATAGACTGCATACAGATAATGCATTAACTTTATTTTTTAACTGCAGATTGTTTTCTTGCAAAAGCAAGTGAAGTTAGTGGTAATATACAAGAAGGCATCTCTATCATTGGTTTGATGTCTCAAAGCTATTTTTCCAAAATTAAATAGGTGTAATGGGAGACATTTAGGAATTACAGCAAAAAGATATCTGGCAGTTTATATCAGTGCAGCAAAAATGGGTGGAATTCAATCTATATTTCTTGAAAAAATATACTACATTTCTAAAATTGTTATTGCTTAATATCTGACACCCCTTGTCTTTTCATGTAAAATAAAAGTGAACCCTACTTTAAAATGTCAAGTACAGTCAAAAGAAGTGTTATAAAATATTTTTCTTTCGAATTATTTGAGAAATTGCTCCATTTCATCTAAATTATTTAATTTGTGTGTATTGTGTTGATAGGGCCATCATTGTGACAGTGACTACTGGTATACGGGTTTGTACAATCTCCTGATTTATTTGTTCCTTCTCAATCCTGAACATAGCACTTCCATCATAGGGTGGACTGCTCTTGAGCCTGCCAGCCAGACCTTGTCACTTCATGAATCTTATAGAGTACATGTTACGGTGGGCAGCTCCTGTCATATAGTCACTTGCTTTTCTCTTGGTTAAGCACCCCATGTCTAGTAAACCTCAAGAGCATACAATGAGCTATTTTGTAAATGGTAAGAAGTTCACTGACACAGGAGGTATGACTTTTGTTCAAACCTCCAGAATTCATTGCTGCAACTCCCATATTGGGGTATAGAATGACTATATAGTGCACCTTGATCCACTATAGATACAGTAAGCACTATCAGATATGCTGATTCATATCGCCTGAAAAGCAGGACAACTTGCACTGCAGATCTGAAAACTTGGTGAGGGACCATGATATTCCACTACAGCTGCTAACATCATACTTTGACTTGCCAGGTCTCATTTTTTTTTTCATACAAAAGTAGTAATATTCCTGATCAGCTGTGCATACATCTAGCCTTGGAATAATATCATAAGGCATTTCCACAGAATTCTGGTCAAAATAGACTGACTCCACTCTGACCTTGCTTCCCATTACAGTAATGATGCCCAACTTGCCCTGAGGTTTTGTGCCACCACCTGAGCCCTGACATTCTGGAATCCTATCATCTCCACTGCAACATAGTTTACTTGCGCTCATGGTTTACAAAAGCCAATATTGAGCTTCTTAAAAATGTCATTGTTGCCCCTCACTTATTATACTAGGGTCTTTTCTGACCTCCCAGGGAAAATAGAGATAGGTCCTCTTGTCTCACACAATAAATCATTTCTAATACCTTCATTCCCTTTAACCTTCTCATCAATTTCTCAGTACCTTGGCAAGGAAATTCTAGGATCTCATTCATCTTATTTACTATAGTCTGTTGTCCAAGCTTAAACACGCCACCCAAGCAGCATATAAAGGCAGCTCCATGCCCTTGAACCCTGAGTCAGTGTGTGCTCCCACTTCAGTAAGTTTTCCCCTATATTCACTTATATTTTGTTCCCTTCCCTTGTTAATTCAACATCCTCAAAATCCATTCCAGTATGTATTATCCCAGTTCATGCTAGTACATATTATCCAGTTCCTATGCTTTCACCTGGATTTCCACCTAAACCGATTTTATTTTGCTCTTTGGGCTTGTGATGATACCTAACCTTTATCATGAGTTGGAAGCAATGAAAAGTATTAGTGCTGGATGATGAGTAAAACAATAATGTCTTTTGAGGTAGCTGCTTCAGATGAAGTTATTGCCCGTCTCTAGGAACAAGGAGGCTGATCCTTGTTCCTATAGGTTTAGAGGGCTGCTTTTGCCAGGCTGAGGGTTCAGGGAAATCTAGGTATTGAAGATCTGCACAATTACCATTATTCCAGGTCTCAAGAGTTCTACTCTTTCTTTTTAGAGACATCTAAATGGGAATGCAGTTTCCACGCAGCTCTGACAACCTTACAAGTAGAATCTGGGACTGATATTCAGCAGTCTGTGATTGAAGGATCAGTTTATGATTGAAGGAGATGAGCATTTCCTTAATCCAATGGGTTAGGGTGGATGACAGGTTGGGCATTCCCATCAGATGCACAAACCTGGGTGAGAGATACAGATGAGGGCAATCTTAGAACCTGCCTCGACAACCACTCAGGCTGAAAGGTATCTCAGAATCCACTCTGAGTTGGAAGCCAAACTCATGTACTCCCACACTCCAAAAGCCAACTCATTCAAAAAGAATAGATGCATGTCTGAAGCACATCTCCCTTCACTTCAGTAAATGCTGCAAAATAAATGATATCCCAGGAGGAATCAGATGTCCTCCATTTATCATAACCAGAGACCCAGGAACTCACAAATATGGGGAAACCCGAGGCTCTAGTTTTCCAATACAGGCAGTTAGTCCATGAAGTTAACAAATATTTCTATTATGATGAAGCAATGCAACTTAGTCATTTTAGAAATGATATGTCATCTGTATCACCTTAAATCTGGTACCTTAAATCCTCTGAGCAGAGTTTGAAACCACACATTGCTTGCTCTCCTGCCTCACAATTGTATGAATGAATGAGTGAATTAATGAGGTAGTAAAGGAAAATATTAGAAACAAGAGATAAAGATGGCTCCACTGAGAAAACTGAAGGGAGGTAATATATTAGAATCAAAGGTACACAATATTATGGAGTAAATACAGTGCATTTCCTCAGAGTATAAGGTCCACGTATAGTGTGGTGATGGTCTGTTGTCAAATACTCCTCAGGATCGTGAGGAAGCTATGTGGATTGGTACAGACTGTATACCTGATTTTTGGTCTTTGTCAAACAGGACCAAGTAAGGTTCTTTGGAATCTGAAGCTTATAGATTTTGGAAGGCTTTCTTTTAAAATAACACAAAATCAATCATGAAACTGAGTATTTATTCAGAATGATAAGGTAATGTATAACAAGTGTTAAAATGACAACTACAGCAAGCAAAAATTCCAAACAAATTATGTATCTATCTCTACATACAAATCCACAGAAATGCCACTTATATAGCTACACAATCTGAAGTATGATGAAGTGAACATCCAAGGTGGAAGATAAAGTGGTTTTATTAAAAACTGAAACATCAAACTTTTGCAAATTTTACATAGACATGTAGCCATGTGAACATGAAATAAAAGCCCAAGAGTGTCAGTCACACTCAAAGAGTAAAAATGCACACAGGTTCTTATTAAGCCTTTAGTATTTATTTTTACGTTAAACTTTTAAAATAAAATAGCTCTCCTAACGTTTATTTTCACTAAAGCCTTGTTTCAAGTTAGAATAAACAACTTATTGGCTTCAGACTTTAAACATACTCATGTTATTGTCATATTTGGCCAAATGGAGGCTTTTAATGTGACCCATTTCCAAATTCACAGATTCTGGTTCATCTACTCTTTCTAAGCAGTCTGGAATGACTTATCAATTGGCATTTATATTATTGGAATCAACTGGAACTGTTCTAGGAATAAGCCAGATGATAAAGATTGCTTGCTTTGAAACAAATTACTATGTATTTGGAGATAAAGACTCAGAGCAAAGTGCTTGCACTTTCTACAGTTTATTCAAAACTAGATGGGCTCATAAGCAGTCAGCCTGGACTCATATATCTAGAGTAGCCAGATGGTGAATACAATGACTCTAGCTGCCTCCCACATGTGGTCAGATGGCTATATTAAGATACCGCCATTGTTACGAAGACAACCAAAAGTTTGTCTGTTTTAAGAAACCATTCATCTATTGAATAATAGACACTCCCACAAATGGAATTTCAGGGAAATGTAAAATGAACAGTCCTGTTCAAGGCTGCCAAAATTATTTTCTGCATGCTGAGATGTTACTCACAAATGTAAAGACTGCATGCTGGTAATCCATTTACTTTATTTTCAAATTGCAGATTGTTTTCTTGCAAAAGCTATTGCAGTCCATTATAATATATAGCAAAGCATCTCTATCTTTGGTGGTAAGTCTGAGAGATTTTTTTCCCAACAATAAATAGGCATGGCAGGAAAAATAATTCAACTATCTTAAGAGAAAACCCAATATTATATAAAAATTAAGCAAAAAAATATATAACTTGTTTTTTAGACTTTTTCCTAATTATCTTGTTTAATACCTAGTATCAGTGCAATTTTAATATTAAAATAATTGTGCACACTGTATTTAACTATACAGCCTAGACACAAAAAATGTCAAAAAACAAAACAGCACTTTACCTTAATAATCATTTAGGAATTATGCATTCTAAAAATGTATGGGAAAGCAGAACTGCTGAGATGTGTAACTAAATTGGTTTTGAAGAAACTTAAGAAAAGGAAATGAAGATGTAATAATACAGAACCTAAATATCACCAAAAACAAAAAATGAACACATTACTCAGCCTCCCATTTCTGGAAAATACTTATGTTAGAATTGTTCAGAGGTTTTTTTTTTTTAAGCTAATGTCTACGAAAGCTCCCTGTTATGGTTTGGACTCTTGGGAGATTCAAAGAGCTTCATTTGTTGGTGGTTTCCGTCTCTTTTTGAATATGATTTTTGAATCAAATAATTCTCTTTCCCTGTATCCCAGAGATGGTCCTTTTAGATACTTGGCTTCAGCTGCCTTGTAGTCTAACCCATCAACAGCAGAAATTGAACAAATGATTGCTTCTGGAAGTAGAACTTCCAGGATAAACTCAACTTTATTATCTCTTATCAAAGTCTGCATTTTTTTGTCTATATTTTTGTAGATTACTTGTAAATATTTCACCACCTCATCCAACTGACCATCATCTTCAAGGTATGTTTCTATACAGCATCTGAACTCCTTTGCTTTCAAATATGAGTTCAGCCAGCTGGACTCTTTTGTGCCATTTAAAATGGCTTTAAGATGGTTTTCTGTTCCCCTTGCATTCACAATGAAGTCCACTAGGTTCTTGTTGGCTCGGTCCCGAGCAGCCTTCATTCGGTCAGGGAGAATTTTCTGGAAGGACATTTTCTTGGTCTGGGAAGTCATGGCCATTGGTTTCACAGCCTTTTCATTTGGCAGCTGTGGAAATAAGTTCCTGAAGGTGTCTTGGTTGATTGTTTTCCTAACTGAATAACTAATGTCAGCAGCAAAATATTCAAGTAAAGAGCCTGCAAAAGAACCACAACCTAATCTAGCTCTGTAGTCACAAATCAGCGACATGCACCAGTCAATACCTTCCTGGTAATCCTCTCTGGCTGTTTCTATTAGTGCTTGTTTCTCTTTACAGTCAAATTTCTTTAATCTTCTAAAAGGCACCCTCTTGCCTCTCTTTTCAGCATTCATGTTTGCCTCAACAAAAAGCATACTTGCTTTTCTCTCTTTTTTCGTAATGCTTTTTATCACTGCTGGCCAAAATGGATATTTTTGATATTTAAACCAGACTATCATACCTGTTTCAAATGAATGTGGTTCATAATTAGAAACAAAGCATGGAAGTTCTTCATCTTCCTTACTGTCATCTAATATGGAAGCATCAATGGGATTTAGATGTGTTGACTCTTCTGAAACTTGGAGTTCTTCCCCAAGCTCCTCAAAATCCAATCTCTGCAGATTTCTTTCATTATTCACAAGGGGTGAATAATCCAGGGCACGGTTAGAGGCACTCAGTGAAACCTGACAGTCCCATGAACAATGCCTGGGGGATGCTGTAGCACCCATCTCTGATTCCACAGTAGGCTGAATCTGGCTCGTATCTGAGCATGCATTTGAGGGACCCTCTCCAGGATCTTCAATATTCTCTGAGGAGGTAGAACATTCAGCGGGAACAATCAGGGTCTCTGGACAGATGTCTTGTGCCTCCTCTTTCAAAGCTTTGGGCACAATGAAGATATCTGATGGTGAAGTTTGAGAGAACTTTTCTTCTTTAACACATGCATCCTCCTCTTTAATTGTGGAATGCAAAGACATAACTGTTGAGACGACAATTTTCTTCTTGCTCTCCTTTTCATCATCATCATCTGAAAATGATGTGAAAGTCTGACACCACCCGGAGTTTTGCCATGACTTTGTTTCCATTTCATTTGTAACAGCATCAATGGTTGCACGCACTCGTGATTTATCATCATACAGGGACTCATCAATCTCTGAAGACACTAACAGTGATGTTGGATTTTCGTATTCCTCAAGACACTTCAATAAATCTCCATCGTGCCTCTGATACCTTTTACTAGGGGGTGAATCAGAAAGCTTTTGTGCTATGCTTTGATACAGTGTAGTGGTCTCGTCTTCATCATCTGAACTGCTTGCTTGACTCAAATTTGCTTTCTCATTCAGAATATCCAGTGCCGCTTTAAGGGACCTTCCATAGGCTGTTTCCTCTATAGATGGAGCACTGACCTCTGATTGTGCTGCTAGGGAGGAGGCAGTAGCTTCAACGTGAAATTTATTTAGGATCTTTGTTTCTGTGCTTTCCACATTAATTTTTTCGTCTAGTGAGAGTATTTGAACTTCTAGGGAAAATGTCTTTTTTCTCTCATTGCTTGCCAAAGTGTCAGATCTGGACAAAACTTTTCCCGGCCATAACCGGCCTTTCCAATTGCACAGAACATATTCGGCATCCATTATGATTTAGATTTGTATGCCAAGAGGTTATCAGAGATTGAGGTATCTGACTATTCTTGTCACTGCTAGGGCAGTTCCTACCCAAAACAATACTTTTACCAAAGTCTCGTTTGTCTTAGAACTGCAAAGCGTCTACAGCTTGTGTGGCCTGTTCTCCTCCAGCTGAATTTCCCAAGGATGCTTGAACACGTTGTTTGAGTGGGACAATATGGAAGAAACTGAAAGAGGGAAAAGGCAAAGAAGAAAAGTATCAACAAATAAAATTATTTTGCCAAAGCAGAAGGTGAGAAATTGCAAACAGAGAAGAGATGAAAGAAAAATATATGTTCAGTTGGGCATCAGACAAAATAAAAAAATGCAGCATAATGTAAGGTGGAGATAAGAATTGGAAAAGTGGTTTTGTAATGCTTCAAATTTAAAAACTTGCCATTATTATTGCATATGATTATTAAAGAGTGAACTTGTGTACATGCAGGTAGAGGTGGAAGAGTTTATAGTGGGGTGTCAGGGATTCTATTCATGAGATACTTTGGGACTTTTGTGCCCCTAACGTTATACCTAAGGCAGGGGGGACTCTAAACTTAGCAAGTATAAGAATCATGTGGAAGATATCATGAAACTAAATATCCAGACCCTATCCTAAGAGCTTTATTCAGGTCTAGATAGGGCTCAACACTTTGGATTTCTAATAAATCTCAAGTGAAAAACACATTGACCTTTGTTAAAAGCATGCATGTAGAAGGCAGAGATTCAGAATGGCTACTATGTGCACTTATTGGATAGGATAAGTTATCAAGGATTTTTTGAGAGTCAGGTGGCTGGCTAGGACATCAGGTACAAATCTTAATAGGCTCTTACATGATTTCTTCATAGTTGTTTAATACATGGAATTCTTTCCCCAAACTAGAAGCTATGACTTAAAATTACAAAATGTCATGGCTATAGAACAGGGAGCAAAATTATACCTTAAATTATCAACCTAACATGATTTTAATCTGAAGTGTGTCTTTTAATTTAAAATGCTATGGTTTCAGAGCAGGAAGCAAAATAAATTACACCCTAAGTTCTTGACACATTTTCAATGTGAAATGTTTTCTGAAATGGGAGAAGCCTTACCCAGTGTCATGTGGATCATGGAAGGTCTGGCCCTGCGATCTGGTTGTCTTCAGTCTCACTCTAAAAGGAGATAGGCTATCCAAAAGGAGACAGGAAATAAAACCAATTAAATGGAAAAGGCATAAAGGAACTTCCCTACTAAAACTTTAGCAGACATGTCATTCTGAAACACAGGAAGGATATGAAATCTCATCTGTGATGAAGACGCCATGTTTATTTTCCTTTATGTTCTTATTATTTTAAATTATCTGTGATATAGTTATGCTACTTAGTTCATACTTAAATCATCTGTCTCAGGAAAAATATGAGGTTGGGACAAGAGAGAAGGGAAGTAGTGATTTTCTAACATCTACTATGAGCCAGACTACAGATTTTATTTGAAACCTCTTACCAATCACCATGTGGATGTTTCCTTCTTTACACATACAATTTTTTTCAGTGGAATGTTAATCATATTCTACATGCTGAATCACTGTCCACAAATACAAAATATGTTTCATTGCTTTGTTTGCCTACTTAATAAAAATGGTTGTATAGAAAAAATTTAGGGAGCCGGCAAGCGCCACCTTTTGACCAGAACCAGAACTGCAGCCTCCCAAGGCAGCATAGGTACCCACTGCCTCAATCTCTATCAGATCCTTATGAGAGAAAGGTGTTAACTTCATGTAGCCAGCCAAGGAGCCTTCCCAGACTTCTGGAATCTTCTAAACCAAGGGTTTTGTTGTGTAGGATTATAATAGGATTATGATGCCTTCAACTACAATATTTCTAGTTATAAAAACATCTGAAGCTTATTTAAAATTGAAAAGATGCAGAAAGATAAATACAAAACAAAACACAACTCTATACAAATAATCACTATGAATATTTTCTATTTTTCCAGAATTTTATTCATGTATAGATGAATGCATATTATTTCAAACCAACGTATCTCAATTAAGAGCAGAGTTTGAACATTATTCTACATAAGTATTTCCTACCATGATTTTTATGAATTACTTAAATGAGGTTTTTCCTATATATGCAACATTTTATCTCACTATTTTCCTTACATATTAATAGCATTTTAAATGGAGAGCAGTAAAGCTACCCCTGTCCCTCCAACTATACAAATATTCCTGTTAATAGTGTGGCAGATATGTTTTCCCAGATTTGGTTGCATGTATTGTAGTAGCATACATAAGTTTTACTAATATACATATTTAATTCTAAGTGATATCATATGATAAAGGCTATGCTATAATTTACTTTTTAACTTTATACTATTTCTCAGATATTTCAAATCTCTACATGTAGAAGTTCAGTTTCTCTTCTGCAGATACATAGCATTCCATTGCATGGTTATATGATGCCATATAATAATTTTAAAAACTGCTTATAAAAATAAACCAAATCCTCTATCTCACTCTTAAGCTTAAAAAGATACAGAAAAATGGGTCTTGCTGGTCACAGCCACATCTGTGGTCTGAAAGAATGAATTGCAAGGAGGATACATGCAGGGCTGTAGCCAACACAGCAACCAGGCTATGTGATTGATCTGGTCCAGGAAAATTTCCACGATGGGCAAAAGAGAAGGGGCACATATTTGCATGTTTGTGTGTCTATGAACCCTTTTATTTGAAACAAAATGGATATGTTGCCTGAGGTTTATTTTTCTTTCATGATTATAAAAGTAATAGTGGGGAAATCTATTCTAAAGATGCTTAAATAAGGTAAAAGTATTATTAAAATAGTAACCTGACTACCTAGAAATGCTAATATGGGAGTTTATTGTCTCCCAGATATTTTTCTAATCACACATATATACATGCATTCATATGTGTAAGTGTCTTCATTCAACTAATATTTGTTCCCCTTTCCACATTCATGTACAGGTTACACATACACAGTCTATGTGTCAATCAATTCACATGAGTATTTTCCCCCAAGATGTAAAATATTATATATCCATTATTTTTCTGTGTAAATTAATAAGTGCTATAAATTCAAACAGTTAACAGAATTTCCAGCATTATAAACATGGAAGGCCAAGTCAATAAATTAGTATGAACACCCATGCTGCACTGAGGTCTTAATATAGAGGCTGTAATCTGATCACCCCTTCTCTCACTGTGGACTTTTAAAGCACTGGGAGATAAAAAATTCCAAATGATTAATTCATTCAAAATTCCATCAGTTCTCTCAGAACCACACACCATTCCCACCACTCCAAGACCTCTGTTCCTATTTTTCTCATCTTTACTCTAGGGTCTTGAGAAGCCCCTACAAAATAATTAGATTTAAGACAGCCCTTACCTTGAAGCTTCTTGTCAGCTGCAGCCTGGTGAAATGCAGCTCCTCCCCCAAGACTTGCCTGGCACAGCTCACTTCCAAGCTTCTCAGAGAATGCTCCACCCTCTCCCTGTGATGGAGAAGACAGAAGGCCCCTCCCTGAATTAGAGGAGGGAGAATTGCCAAATTAAACTGAAGTGTTAAAGGGTAGAGATGCTCTTTTTTAAAGAACTTTGAAATGAACTGGCAACAAGTGTCTGTTTAATTTCCATTCAAACCCTTAGGGTGAGTGATTTCTTGATAAAAAAAAGAGGTTAGTAAAATCACTTTATTAAAAAATAAAAATCTAGTTTGAAATACTCCTTACATATTTTTTTCCTTACTTCGTCTGGCCCTATATCTCTGCAGGTAAACTTTAAAACCCAGCTTGTCAAGCACCATTACAATAGCTCACTACGGATCTTTATTGAGACTGCACTAAACCCGCATTATTTTGGGGAGAGTGGCTTCTTTATATTATTTCTTTTTCTGTTTCTGGGACACAGTAAGTCTCTCTTTTTATACAGTTCTTCTCTTAAGTGCTTCAGGAAAGTTTCAGAGATTTGTTCAAAAAATGGATATTTCGCACTAGAGATAGAAAATGACTAGTTTGGCAGTAAAGTACCCATTTCACATACCCTCATCAATAATTGGCAATTCCTTCTTATATTTTGCTGGTATTTTTCATTCAGGAAATTCAGTGTGGGGAAAATCAATTTTTGAAAATTTACGTATCTTTTTTTATTGGTATTTCTGAAACACATTCTTCAAATTTTATTAAAATTATGTTAAATTTAAATTTAGATTTCTGATTTAACCTAATTTTAAATCTCATTAGTGATAATTTTGGGAATGAAAATATGTGGGGATAAAGTGCTTTATTTGGCCTCTGTATCATATAATAAATAATATATTTTAATCCACCTTTTAATAAGCATTAATATTGGAAGAATAAATACCAAAGAATTAATGAAGATAATATCTAGACTGGTGTATTATTGAAGGCTCTAATAATTAGAGTATGTAATGTTTGGGGCTATAAACAACCCCTAAATTTCAGAGGGTCAGTCACAAAAGTTTATTTTGCTGATGTCAAAGTTCAATATAGGTCATCAAGGGGCCAAAAAGGGGGTCGGGTTATCTGTTCCAAGTAGTCATTAAAGCACTCAAACTTCGATCCTCTGGCTTTACCATCTTCTTTGGGCTTGAAGTCCTGCACTGCATTCTTTGCACCTGTCTAGGAATCCTATGAAGAAGGAGCTTGGAGAATTCTGTGGAAGGTTTTAAGAGCCAGGTCTGGCAAACATCACGGCTGGTCATAGTCAACTAGCTAAAACTGTAGAGGCAGAAGAAGGTGGTATCTCTGACCCAGGAAGCAAATGAAACAGAGTTTGGTGAATACAGAGCACTCTCTCTGCCTCGAGAAGTTTTCCCTTTAGATCTTTTATAGACTTTTTTTGTGGTTGTTTAAGCTTTTTTTTTTTTACAACCATGTGTCATATTTATAATGACCAGGGCAGAAACTTCTTACCACTCTTTGCATTCTGCCTCATTAGCAGAATCCAAGCTGCATACAGGGTGACAATGTAAACTATTAAAATATTACTTTTCCAGACTCTCTTACTGAGTAAGCCATGGCCATGTGATGGAATTTCTTGCCTGAGAATGTAAGCAGAAATAGTTGTGAAGATTCTAGAAAAAGTATACCTTCAAGAGTGGTAAACAGCCAGCTTGGGCTTTTTCCACTTTCCCTCTTTTTCTTGCTTCCCCTCTAAGAATTTGACCACGATAGAATTCAGACAGCCATTCTGTTGAATAATGGGACTACCTCATTCCAATCCCTTTAACTTAGTGAAACAGTAAACTTCTGTTTTACCTAAGTCACCATGTAGAATAAAACAGCTAATCTTACAGTCACCAATAAAAATAGTATCATTCTTACTATAGTACTAACCTTTCAAAAGCTGTTAAAATATTACTGTATAATTTAAAGAGGATTTCCAGGTCAGTGTAAATATGGCTTTATTTAAGTGAAGAGATATATTCAATTAAATATCCTATAATGTAATATTTCCCATTCTGTCTTCTCATTTCACATTTGGAGAAAACAAAATGCACATAAAGTATGGTCATTACATTAAAATTATGCCTTATTATATTTACTTTGCCTATTTTCTATATTACACATAAATAAGGAAATGCTACACCACCTCACCATTGTACAAACAAAAGGCAAAGGAAAAATTAATTCCTTGTATAATACTTTATATTTCATTGTTTTGTAGAAGGAGGTAAAGAAGAATGATAACCAACAATAATAAACGCTACTATTATTACTATTATTATTATGAATTTATGTAAGAATTATAGATATAATAATATCTAAAATCTATAATACAAAGTTTTCTATATGTTAAGCTCTGTTCCCAGCACTTCACATATTATCTCATTTAAAAATCAGGTGGTTATTTCACGGGGTACCATAACCAACTCATTCAACATATTAACAGTGATATTATTAAAAATGATGACAAAGATGCGAGCAGCCCAAAATGTTTCCTACCATGTGCCAGATACTTTGTCAAGTGCTCTGTATATACATACCATCTCTCCCCTGATTCTCACAAAATCTTCTTAGATGGGATTTTTTAATATTCCTGTTTTGTATATGAGGCATTAGAGAGATTAATCAACTTTTACGAGGGTATCTTCATAACATTTGGCACACAGGATTTGAATCCAGGTAATTTGACTCCAGAGTCCATCCTCTTAATCACTAAGATACATTGTACCTACCTCATTGCAAATGGAAAATGCTCTATAAATGTGTGCTGGATGATGAACGGGTGAATTGATTAATGAATTTGAAATAATTATGTATGGGGAGTCACTGGAACTTCAAAGAGAATTATGTACCTAGTTCTGCATCTAACTGAACATCAATTAATCTTATATAACCTAATGTAATTATGGGAGTGATACCCCATCACTTTTGCTAAATTCCATTGATTAAAAACAAGTCACAAGTTCTGCTCACACTTAAGGGGAGGGAATTATACAAGGAGGTGGGTCATAATATTAGGTCTGCCACAGTATTTTTTATTCCATTTACATAACATTTTCAAAAAGAAGAAAGTATAGTGAGGGTGATGTAATCAGTAGCTACCATGCATTGCAGATGGGAGGAGGGTGTGACTATCAAGGATAGCACAGGAAGCTGTGGGGGCAAAGGAACTCTTCTGTATTTTGACTGTGATAGTGATTATATGAATCTATACATGTGTAAAATCCAAAATGTATACAAAATGTCATGTGTTATGCATTATACTTTAAAGTATGATTTTAATGGATAATTTAAAAAATAAAAATTTAAATGGAAAAATTTACTAGCCATTATATTAAAGGTAACTCTAAGCATGCTTTAGAAACCACTTGTTTTTTCCTAAGGCATATTTAAAAACGAAAAACACAGCCATACATACATTATTAGAAAGCACCAATTCCTCTTCCACTTAGGATATAAAAGCCATAAGAGAATGTCACCCATAACTTAACAATGACAAAAAAAAACTGATAATCTACAAAATCATAACATTCCTTGAGACCATCAGAGAACTGAAATAAACTGAATTCCAAAATGTGACCAGCCCCTTTAAAGGCCCCTTTAAAGAGGGACACATGTACTGTTTCACCTTTGGCAATGCACGGAGACAGAGGTGGCTATCATTCAAGCAGGTAAAAAGAACTCAATTTTAATAAATTCCTAAATTCTTGATGGGCTAGTGTGTTAGTAGTTTGGAATATCTGGCATCCAAGACACTTGTATACTCACTTCCAAGTTCTAACCAAAAGCACACAGACATGACTGCGGACAAGACAGGAGACCAAAAGAGTCCACATCAGTGGTTCAGGTAAACAGGAGGCAATAAGCTGTTGCTGGCAGACAGACACACAGCCCTACACATTTATCTAAACCATTCTATTATGGGAAGCAAAAACCTTAAGCTACTATGGGAAAAGCGGCAAACACTTTCCTCCTTGACTCAGGAAACAACCCATTGCTTATGTGTGACAGGTCGCAGACAAACCCATCTTCCTGGGGAGGGGAAGATAGGAAACCCTCCCATTCCCAGAACAAAGGCAGAGATCCCGCTGGAGAAGTAGAAGAAGCAAAAATCCTCTGGCCTTGAGGAGGAACAGGAAATCCAAGGGCCCAGGGTCCTACCTGAATAAAAACCAGTGGTCAACTACCAATGAGGAAGGGGCAAGAATATATCTCACCAGTGACCAACCCCAGATACAAATCACAGGTTAGGAGCCATGCCAACAGGAAAGAATACTGAGAAAGTGCAACCCTCTATGTTCAGTTTATTGGGCGTCCCTAAGGTTGAGTCTGCACAGGACAACAGAGAGCACTCCCTGCCTCACTATGAGCCTAACATGTAGTAATAACAGGACCCTAATGCTGTGAAATAGGCAAGAGCATGCACAGAGACCCCCCCACCCTCTAGTGGCAGAGGTATGAAGAGATTGATAAAAATTTAGAGTGGGGAAAGATCATGCAGAAAAACCCTTTGGTACTCCAGGCTCCACTGTAAGCAAAGCAATGTATGTATGTAAGCCAGACGACAATGAAGTGAGAAAAGGAGAACACACTCTTCAACATATTTTATGATACTAGCAATAACCTGATTTCCAAAACTGGAAAAAAAAGAGTGTAACAAATATAGAGAACTGTATATCAGTATTTTTCATAAACAAACATGGATCGAATTATATAGATACTGAAATGATACAGAAAATGATAAAGAGTGACATAGAAAATGATACAGAAAAAAGCCAGTGATACAGGAAAATGATAATATATCATGACCAAATGGAGTTTATTCTGGAAATTTAAGGATGGTTATACATTTACAATTAATCAATGTAATTCACTGTATCAACAGACTAAAGAGGGAAAAAAGATCATCTCGATTGAGGCAGAAAAAGCATTTGACATAAAGCCACAGATGTTTGTGAAGAAAAGGCTCAGCAAACTGGAATGAAATGGATCTTCTTCAACCTGATTAAGGGCATCTACAGAAAAACCCTCACATTAACATCATACTTAATAGTGGAACACAGGATACTTTTCTCTAAAATCAGAAACAAGCAAGGATGTCTGCTATCACCACTTCTTTTCAACATTATATTGAATATCCTAGCCATACAATACATACATATACCATAATGCCTAAAAAACAAATTAAAGACATACAGATTGGAAAGAAAGAAATAAAACTGTGTTTGCAGACCGAAGAAAGATGTATGTAGAAAATCCTAATGAATTAACCAAAAAAAGGTACTAGACCTAGTAAGTTTATCAATATCACCAGATGCAAGATTGATATAAAATAATTTATTTCTATACAATAATATCTGGAAGTTTAAGTTTTAAAAAGTACCATTTATAATATCATTAAAAAACAGCAAGTACTAAGGTAGAACAAATCCAACAAATATGTGAATTTTTACGTATGCTGAAGACTTCCAAACACTGAGAGGAGAAATTAAAGATCTAAATAAATTCAGAAATATACCATGTTCACTGAAAGATTATTTTTATGACATAACTTCTTCCCAAACATATCTACAGAATCATTGCAATCTCAATCAAAATCCTAGGAGGCTTTTTGTAGAAACTGAGAAGATATCTAAACAATAGTCAGACCAATTTTGAGGAAGGAAATACAAAGGTGGAAGACTCATGCTACCTGATTTTAAGGCTACAGTAATCAAGAAAGTGTAGTATTGGCATAAGATAGACATACAGGTAAATAGAATACAAACAGATCAACAAATACGGTCAACAGGTTTTTGGCAACGATAATGGAGAAATGATGGCCTTTTCAAGAAATAGTGCTGGAAAAATTGGACAAGATATGCAAAAATATTCATCTTGACATCTTAGCTAAGACAATATATAAAAATTATCTCAAAATGAATTACTGACCTAAATGTAAAAGCAAAAACTATGAAGCTTCTAGAAGAAAACAAAGTAGAAAATCTTGGAAACCTTCATTTAGGCAAAGATTTATTAGGACAAAAAAACCATGGACCATAAAAACGTTGATAAATTGGACTTGAAAACTTCTGCTCCTCAAAACCCAAAATGAAAATCCACAGAATGGAAGAATATATTTGCAAAACATACTTGATAAAGAACTTTTATCCAAAATATACAAAGAACTCTAACAATTCAATAAGATTAAAACCTAATAAAAATGGACAATTTAAATCCATCTTGGTCAAAAAATATATATGAACACATTAAAAGATACTCAGCACTATTAGTAATTAAGGATTTCTAAATAAAACTACGACAAGACACCACCAACACTTTAAAAGAATGGCTAATATTAAAAAGAGAAAAAAGTGGCATTATCTACTGTGGGCAATAAAGCTACAACAATTTATATGTTGCTGGTCACAGCTACTTTAAAAAAGAGTTTGGCAGTTTCTAATATAATTAGACACACACACTATAACCCAAAAATCCTACCCCTAGGTATTTACCCAAGAGAAATGAAAACTTATGTACAGACAAAGACCTGTTCTGGAATGTTTGTAACAACTTTAATCATGAACACCAAAAACTATAAATCTTAGTGGATACACAAATTATAGAGTAATAGAATACCTTTAAGCTACAATAAGGAACAAACTACTGATAATGTAACAACATGGGTAAATTTCAGAAACATTATGCTGTGAAAGAAGCTAGATGCAAAAGGCTATATACAGTATGATTCTACTTATACAGCAATACAGAAAATGACAAAGTATAGAAACAGAAAATAGAGATCAGTCATTGCCAGGAATCAATGTAGAGAGAGAGTACTGACTACAACAGGGCAGAAGGGAACATTTTGGAGTTATGGAAATAATATATAGTTTGATTGCATTGGTTGTTACATTACTGTATGTATTTGTCAAAACTCATCAAACTATACACGTGAGTGAATTTAATTATATAATAATTTATACTTCAATAAACTCGATTCTTTAAAAGGCATCCAAAATTAGAATAAGACCTATATAAGAAGTTTGTATTTTATTGTGAAAGTATTGGGGATACATACAGGAAATTTGATTTGTACTTCGTATCAATGATTGCCAAAGAAGGCTGTGGTACCATAAGGCATGTATAATAGTATCATCTGGAATGCACAAAGAATATATTAGAAATTCAATTTGTTTTCATATGTTTTTTATTTCTGAACATGTTTTAAAAAGTTGCAGGGTACCTAAGACATCTGACTTTAGACTTGATTATGATAACTCTTTCTATAAATTCCTATCTTCACTAAGTATCTCTTTCATTGAAAATTGGTTAATAAAGGACAAATGTCAAGAATCTGGATGCCACCAGCACCCTACAGTTTGTGAAATTCATCCGCATTGGCAGAGCCTTTAACTACACTGAAGTGCTCACATGTCATACAATCATATGAGTGGAAAGAAAGTAAGGAATAGAAGCCAATGTGCTATAATATGGAGAGAGCCAGTTAAGAATATGTTCCCAGTGAGAAAGCAGAAGCCAAACAGCTTATGAGACACAGAGTGGTTATAGAATAAACTAATAACCAATATTTTCAGTGTCCATATAAAAGAGTCTAAATGGGAAAAAGATGGTGGTGTGTGAGGTGAGGCAGAGGCCTCCTCCTAAAACCACATATAATATGAAAATATAATTAATACAACTAATCCTGAAAGATCAACAGGAAAGAAGTCTGTGCCAGACTTCATACACCTGGAGAAAAGAACAGACCTCACAGAACAGGGTAATGTACCAAAGCCATGACCTGGTGGGACCCAAGCCCTCCCCCCACCCCAGTTCACCAGCAGGAGGAAGAGAAATGGACCGGGAAGGGAGTGGAGGCCTGGGACTGCAGAACACCTAGCTCTGGAGATCTGCTCTGGGAGCACAAACCTACATTGCATGGTGCCCTGGTGATTAGGGGAGTTAGAAAGCTAAGACAGGCAGAATACCTGGAGACACTGAGATTCCAACCGCTGTGGAAAACAGGGATCCATATCTGGCTGCTCTGAGACAAAAGAAAGGCAGGCAGTCTAAGAGACTGCCTAACAGTGAGAGGGCTGCTAAAGGGGCAAGGTTTGCACAGAGCTTACAGCTCAGGAGAAAGGACAGGTAGACAAAATTGTATGGGTTCACTCTGCACAGAAAGTTGGGAATGTTCACGATCTTCAGGTGCTCCAGACCCCTGGCTGGCTATGCAGCTCCAAGGCCCCCCACCGTGATATGCAGCCTCCTGTGCCTTCCTCCAGGCCGGCTTGCAAACCAGCAAACACTGCACTAGCGTAAGGTGAGCCAGGGGGAAGCCCCGCCTACAGCAATTACAAACGCAAAGCATAGAGGCTTATACCTGTGTGCTCGGCCCACTGGTTCTGGCAGTGGAGACAGGCATAGCAGCCAGGAAGAAGGGAACAGCGCTTTCCTCCCACCAGGCACCAACAGCACTCCCCTGTGATCTCCGACATTGCTTCAGGGGCTGAGCAGCTCCAGGGAGTAGAGCTTCTGGGCACTAGAGGGCGCCATATACAAATATGAAACGCCAAAGGAACCAGGTTCAGAGTAAAATTATTAATTCAACTACTGAGAAAGATTTAAATGACTTCAAACTTATGACTCTTCCTGAATGTGAGTTCAAAATAAAAATCATTAACATGCTCATGGAGGTATGGAAAGATATTCAAGAACTCAGGAATGAATTCTGGTGGGAAATCCAATTGTTGAAGAGCACAATGGAAGGTATTAAAAGCAGATTGGATATGGTGGAGGAGACAACAAATGAAATAGAAACTAGAAAAGAGGAATACAAAGAAGCTGAGGCACAGAGACAAAAAAGGATCTCTAAGAATGAAAGAATATTGAGAGAACTGTGTGACCAATCCAAACGGGACAATATTCACATTATAGTGGTACCAGAAGAAGAGAGAGAAAAAAGGATAGAGAGTGTCTTTGAGGAGGTAATTGCTGAAAACTTCCCCAATCTGGGGAAGGAGATAAGTGTCTCAGGATATGGAGATGCACAGATATCCCAACACAAGGGACCCAAGGAAGACACCACCAAGACATATAGTAATTAAAATGGCAAAGATCAAGGATAAGGACAGACTATTAAAAGCAGCCAGAGAGAGAAATAAGATCACATACAAAGGAAAGACCATCAGGCTATCATCAGACTTCTCAGCAGAAATCTTACAGTCCAGAAGGGATGATATATTTAATGCAATGGAGCAGAAGGGCCTCGAACCAAGAATACTTTATCTGGCAAGATTATTTAAATTTGAAGGAGGGATTAAACAATTTCCAGATAAGCAAAAGCTGAGAGAATTTACCTCCCACAAACCATCTCTACTGTGTATTTTGGAGGGACTGCTATAGATGGAAGTGTTCCTAAGGTTTAATAGCTGTCACCAGAGGTAATAAAACCACAGTAAAGAAAGCAGAACAGCTAATTACTAAGCAAATGCAAAATTAAATCAACTACCCCCAAAATCAGTCAAGGGACAGACAAAGAGTACAGAATATGATACCTAATATATAAACAATGGAGGAGGAAGAAAAAGGAGGAGCAAAAAAAAAAGAACCTTTAGATTGTGTTTTTAATAGCATACTAAGTGAGTTAAGTTAGACTCTTAGATAGTAAGGAAGTTAACCTGGAACCTTTGGTAACCACGAATCTAAAGCCTGCAATGGCAATAAGTACATTCCCATCAATAATCACCCTAAATGTAATGGTCTGAATGCACCAATCAAAAGACATAGAGTCGAATTCAAGATGGCGGCATGAGAGGTGAGACGGAGAACTCCTCCCAAAACCACAAACAGTGCAAAAATATAATTACTTAATAAAACTAACCTTAAAACAGCAACAAGAAAGAAGGCTGAACCAGACTGCATACACACCTCACAAACAGAGCAAACCTCACGAAACAGGGTAACATACGAAAGCCTTAATCTAGCGGCACCCAAGCCCTTACCCCACCCCAGCTCACTGGCGGGAGGAAGAGAAATGGAGCAGGGGATGGTGTGGAAGCCTGCGACTGCTGAACACCTAGCCCTGGAGATCTGCTTTGTGAGCAGAAACCTATAGTGTGTGGTGCTCTGGACGCTGGGGAGCTGGGACAGGTGGAGTGCTTGAGAAATTGACATTCTGGCCGTTTGTGGAGGAAGGGATCCACACCCAGCAGCTCTGTGTCAGAGGAAAGGCAGGCAGTCTGAGAGGCTTCCTAGCAGCCAGAGGGCTGCTGAAGGAGAGGGGTTTGGGTGGAGCTTGCTGCACGGGAGAAGGGAGAGCTGGACAAGGTTAAGGATGTCTGGGCGCGCTGCCCAGCTGGTTGGGAACATTGAGGAGCTTCAGGTGCTCAATCCCCCTGGCTGCCTACTCAGCTCCAAGGCCCACCACTGTGACACACAGCCTGCTGCACCTTCCTTCTAGAATGCTGGCACGGGTTTGCAAACTGGCAGTCACTGTGCTGGCATCAGGCCAGCCAGAGGGAGGCCCCGCCTAGAACAGCCAGAGACACAAAGCACAGAGGCTTACACCTGTGTGCTTGGCCAACTGGCTATGACACTGGAGACAGGCACCGCAGACAGGAATCAGGAGACAGATCTTGCCTCCCGCCAGGCACCAGCTTCGCTCCCCTACGACCCCCAACCTCACTCTAGGGGCTGAGCAGCTCTAGAGACTGGAGCGTCTGTGCACTAGTGGGCACCACACAGAAGTAAGAAATGTCAAAAGAACATGGTTCAGACCAAATTCTCACAAACCCCTGAAGAGGGCCAAATGAAACCAAACTCACCAATCTTCCTGAGAGTTCAAAATAACAATCATAAACATGCTTATGGAGGTACAGAAAAATATTCAAGAACTCAGGAACAAATTTAAGTTGGAGATTCAATCATTAAGAAATTCCATATCTGAAATGAAACATACAATGGAGGGATTTAAAAGCAGATTAGATGTAGTAGAAAAGACGGTAAATGGAATAGAAATTAGAGAAGAGGAATGCAAGGAAGGGGAGGCACAGAGAGAAAAAAGAATCTCTAAGAAAGAAAGAATATTGAGAGAACTGTGTGACCATTACAAATGCAACAATATTTGCACTATAGGGGTACCAGAAGAAGAAGAGAGAGAAAAAGGGATAGAAAGTGTCATTGAGGAGGTAATTGCTGAAAACTTCCGAAATCTGGGGAAGGACATAGTCTCTCAAGCCTTGGAGGTGCACAGATCTCACAACACAAGGGACCCAAGGAAGACAACATCAAGACATATAGTAATTAAAACGGCAAAGATCAAGGATAAGGACAGACTTTTAAAAGCAGCTAGAGAGAGAAAAAAGATCACATACAAAGGAAAACCCACCAGGCTCTCATCAGACTTCTCAATAGAAACCTTACAGGCCAGAAGGGAGTGGCAAGATATATTTAATACAATGAAGCAGAAGGGCCTTGAACCAAGAATACTCTACCTGGCAAGGTTATCATTTAAATTTGAAGGAGGGATTAAACAATTTTCAGAGAAGCAAAAGCTGAGAGAATTTACCTCCCACAAACCACCTCTACAGTGCACTTTGGAGGGACTCCTATAGATGGAAGTATTCCTAAGGCTAAATAGATGTCATCCAAGGGAAGACAAAGAGTACAGAATATGTTTCATAACATACGAAGAATGGAGGAGGAAGAAAACGGAGGAGGAAAAAAAAATGAATCTTTAGGTTGTGTTTCTAATAGCATACGAAACGAGATAAACTAGACTGTTATATAGTAAGGGAATTACCCATGAACCTTTGTTAGCCACAAATCTAAAGCCTGCAATGGCAATAAGTACATACTATTGATAATCACCCTAAATGTAAATGGTCTGAATGCACCAATCAAAGGACATAGAGTCACTGAATGGATAAAAAAACAAGACCCGTCTATATTCTGCCTACAAGAGACACACATTAAACTCAAAGACATACACAGACTAAAAGTGAAGGGATGGAAAAAGATATTTCATGCAACTAACAGTGAGAAAAAAGCAGGAGTTGCAGTACTTGTATCAGAAAAAATAGACTTCAAAACAAGGAGAGTCACAAGAGACAAAGAAGGATATTACATAATAAAAAAGGGGTCAGTCCAACAAGAGGATATAACTATTATAAATATCTATGCACCCAACACAGGATCACCTACCTATGTGAAACAAATACTGACAGAATTAAAGGGGGAAATACAATGCAATGCATTTGTTTTAGGACACTTCAACACACCATTCACTCCAAAGGACAGATCAACCAGACAGAAAATAAGTAAAGAGACAGAGGCACTCAACAACATATTAGAACAGATGGACCTAACATACATCTACAGAACACTCCATCCAAAAGCAACAGGAAACACATTCTTCTCAAGTGCACATGGAACATTTTCAGGAATAGACGATATATGAGGCCACAAAAAGAACCTGAGTAAATTCAAAAAGATTGAAATTGTACCAACCAGCTTCTTAGATCACAAATGTATGAAACTAGAAATAAATTACACAAAGAAAATGAAAAAGCCCACAAACACATGGAGGCTTAATAACATGCTCCTAAATATTCAATGGATCAATGACCAAATAAAAACAGAGATCAAGCAATATATGGAGGCAAATGACAACAATAATTCAACACCACAAAATCTGTGGGATGCAGTAAAGGCCATGCTAAGACGGAAATATATTACAATACAGGCCTACCTCAGGAAAGAGGAACAATCCCAAATGAACAGTCTAAACTCAAAATTACTGAAACTAGAAAAGGAAGAACAAATGAGGCCCAAAGTCAGTAGAAGGAGGGACATAATTAAGATTAAAGCAGAAATAAATAAAATTGAGAAGAATAAAACAACAGGAAGAATCAATGAAAGCATGAGCTGGTTGTTTGAGAAAATAAACAAAATAGATAAACCCCTAGCCAGACTTATCACGAAAAAAAAGAGAGTCTACACACATAAACAGAATCAGGAATGAGAAAGGAAAAATCACTACGGACACCACAGAAACACAAAGAATTATGAGAGAATACTATGAAAAATTATATGGTAACAAACTGGATAACCTAGAAGAAATGGACAACTTTCTAGAAAAATACAACCTTCCAAGGCTTACCCAGTAAGAAACAGAAAATATGAACAGAACAGTTACCAGCAACAAAATTGAATAGGTAATCAAAAAGCTACCTAAGAACCAAACTCCTGGACCAGATGGATTCACTGCTGAATTTTATCAAACATTCACTGCTGAATTTTATCAAACATTTAGTGAAGACCTAATATCCATCCTCCTTAAACCTTTCCAAAAAGTAGAAGAGGGAATACTCCCCAACTCATTCTACAAGGCCAACATCACTCTATACCAAAATCAGGTAAACACACCACAAAAAAAGGAAATTATACACCAATATCCCTGATGAACGTAGATGCAAAAATACTCAACAAAATAGTAGCAAACCAAAATCAAAAACACATCAAAAAGATCATCCATCATGATCAAGTGGGATTCATCCCAGGGATGCAAGGATGTTACAACATTCGAATATCCATCAACATCATCCACTACATCAACAAAAAGAAGGACAAAAACCACATGATCATCTCCATAGATGCCGAAAAAGCATTCGACAAAATTCAACATCCATTCATGATAAAAACTCTCAACAAAATAGATATAAAGGGCAAGTACCTCAACATAATAAAGGCCATATATGAAAAACCTAGAGCCAACATTATACTTAACAGTGAGAAGCTGAAAGCTTTTCCTTTAAGATCGGGAGCAAGACAAGGATGCCCACTCTCCCACTATTATTCAGTATAGTTGTGGAGGTCCCAGCCACAGCAATCAGACAACACAAAGAAATAAAAGGCATCCAGATTGGCAAGGAAGAACTCAAACTGTCCCTGTTGGCAGATGACATGATATTGGACATAATAAAACCTAAAGAATCCACTCCAAAAGTACTAGATCTAATATCTGAATTCCGTAAAGTTGCGAGATATAAAATTAATACACAGAAATCTGTTGCAGTCCTATACACTAACAATGAACTAGCAGCAAGAGAAATCAGGAAAACAATTCCATTCACAATCGCATACAAATGAATAAAATACCTAGGAATAAACCTAACCAAGGATGTGAAAGACCTATACCCTGAGAACTACAAGACACTCGTGAGAGAAATTAAAGAGGACACTAATAAATGGAAATTCATCCCATGCTCTTGGCTAGGAAGACCTAATATTGTCAAAATGGCCATCCTGCCTAAAGCAATCTACAGATTCAATGCAATCCCTATCAAAATACCTACAGCATTCTCCAATGAACTAGAGCAAATAATTCTAAAATTCATATGGAATCACCAAAGACCCAGAATAGCCAAAGCAATCCTGAGAAAGAAGAATAAAGCAGGGGGAATTATGCTCCCTGACTTCAAGCTCTACTACAAAGCCACACTAATCAAGACAATTTGGTACTGGCACAAGAACAGACCCATAGACCAATGGAACAAACTAGAGAGCCCAGATATAAACACAAGCATATATGGTCAATTAATATATGATAAAGGAGCCATGGACATACAATGGGGAAATGAGAGCATCTTCAACAGCTGGTGTTGGCAAAACTGGACAGCTACATGTAAGAGAATGAAACTGGATTACTGTCTAACCCCATACACAGAAGTAAACTCAATGGATCAAAGACCTGAATGTTAAGTCTTGAACCCATAAAACTCTTAGAAAAAAACATAGGCAAAAATCTCTTGGACATAAACATAATCAACTTTTTCATGAACATATCTCCCTGGGCAAGGGAAACAAAAGCAAAAATGAACAAATGGGACTATATGAAACTAAAAAGCTTCTGTATAGCAAAGGATACCATCAGTAGAACAAAAAGACATCCTACAGTATGGGGGAATATATTCATAAATGAGATATCCGATAAGGGGTTGACATCCAAATTATATAAAGAGCTCACGCACCTCATCAAACAAAAGGCAAATAAGCCGGTTAAAAAATGGGCAGGGAGTTGAACAGATACTTCTCCAAAGAAGAAATTCAGATGGCCAACAGGCACATGAAAAGGTGCTCCACTTCAATAGTCATCAGACAAATGTAAATTAAAACCACAATGAGACATCACCTCACACCAGTTAGGATGGCTGCCATCCAAAAGAAAAACAACAACAAATGTTGGTGAGGATGTGGAGAAAGGGGAACCCTCCTACTCTGCTGGTGGGAATGTAAATTAGTTCAACCATTGTGGACAGCAGTAAGGAGGCTCCTCAGAAAACTCAAAATAGAAATACCATTTGACCCAGAAATTCCACTCCTAGGAATTTACCCTAAGAATGCAGAAGCCCAGTTTGAAGAAGACAGATGCACCCTTATGTTTATCGCAGCACTATTTACAATAGCCAAGAAATGGAAGCAACCTAAGTGTCCACCAGTAGATGAATGGATAAAGAAGATGTGGTACGTATACACAATGGAGTATTATTCAGCCATACGAAGAAAACAAATCCTACTATTTGCACCAGCATGGATGGAGCTAGAGGGTATTATGCTCAGTGAAGTAAGCCAGGCAGAGAAAGACAAGTATCAAATGATTTCACTCATCTGTGGAGTATAAGAACAAAGAAAAAACTGAAGGAACACAACAGCAGCAGACTCACAGAACCCAAGAATGGACTAACAGTTACCAAAGGGAAAGGGAATGTGGGGGTGGGTGGGAAGGGAGGGATAAGAGAGAAAAAGGGCTATTACAATTAGCACACATAATGTAGCAGGTGTGGGGGTGTGGTGGGGGATACAGGGAAGGCAGTATAACACAGAGAAGACAAGTAGTGATTCTATAACATCTTACTCCGCTGATGGACAGTGACTTCAATGGGATATGTGGTAGGCACTTGATAATAGGGGGAGTCTAGAAACCATAATGTTGCTCATGTAATTGTATATTAATAATAGCAAAATAAAAAAAGGATGAATGAAGGCAGAGAGAACTGCAGCAAACATTGAAAATATAAAAAAAAGAAAAGACATAGAGTCACTGAATGGATAAAAAAACAAGTCCCATCTATATGCTGTCTACAAGAGACTCAATTTAAACCCAAAGACATACACAGACTAAAAGTGAAAGGATAGAAAAAGATATTTCATGCAGCTAATAGGGAGAAAAAAGCAGGTGTTGTAGTACTTGTATCAGACAAAATAGACTTCAAAACACTGAAAGTCACAAGAGACGAAGAAGGACATTATATTATGATAAAGGGGTCAATCCAACAAGAAGATATAACCATTATAAATATCTATGCACCCAACACAGGAGCACCTACATATGTGAAATAAATACTTACAGAATTAAAAGGGGAAATAAAATGCAATGCATTCATTCTAGGAGACATCAACATTCCACTCACTCCAAAGGACAGATCAACCAGGCAGAGAATAAGTAAGGAGACAAAGGCACTGAACAACACATTAGAACAGATGGACCTAACATATCTACAGAACTCTACACCCAAAGGCAGCAGGATACACATTCTACTCAAGTGCACATGGAACATTTTCAAGAATAGATCATATACTAGGCTACAAAAAGAGCTTTGCTAAATTAAAAAGATTGAAATTTTACCAACCAGCTTCTCAGACCACAAAGGTATGAAACTAGAAATAATTTACACAAACAAAAAATCCCACAAACACATGGAGGCTTCAAAACATGCTCCTAAATAAGCAATGGATCAATGACCAAATAAAAACAAAGATCAAGCACTATATGGAGACAAATGACAACAATAATTCAACACCACAAAATCTGTGGGATGCAGCGAAGGCTGTGCTAAGAGTGAAATATATTGCAATTCAGGCCTACCTCAGGAAAGAACAACAATCCCATATGAGCAGTCTAAACTCACAATTGACGAAACTAGAAAAAGAACAAATGAGGCCCAAAGTCAGTAGAAGGAGGGACATAATAAAGATTAGAGCATAAATAAATAAAATTGAGAAGAATAAAACTATTGAAAGAATCAATGAAAAGAAGAGCTGGTTATTCGAGAAAATAAACAAAATAGATGAACCCCTAGCCAGACTTATCAAGAAAAAAAGAGTGTCTACACACATAAACAGAATCAGAAATGAGAAAGGAAAAATCACTACAGACACCACAGAAAAACAAAGAATTATTAGAGAATACAATGAAAAATTATATGCTAACGAACTGGATAACCTGGAAGAAAGGGAAACCTTGAGCAAGGGAAACAAAAGCAAAAATGAACACATGGGACTACATCAAACTACAAAGCTTCTGCATGGCAAAGGACACCATCAACAGAACAAAAAGGCATCCTACAGTACGGGAGAACATATTTGTAAACAACATATCCGACAAGGGGTTAACATCCAAAATATATAAAGAACTCACACGCCTCAACACCCAAAAAGTAAATAACCCTATTAAAAAATGGGCAGAGGATATGAAGAGACAATTCTCCAAAGAAGAAATTCAGATGGCCAACAGACACATCAAAAGATGCTCCACATCACTAATCATCAGGGAAATGCAAATTAAAACCACAATGAGATATCACCTCACACCAGTTAGGATGGCCAGCATCAAAAAGACTAAGAACAACAAATGCTGGCAAGGATGCAGAGAAAGGGGAACCCTCCTACACTGCTGGTGGGAATGCAAGCTAGTTCAACCATTGTGGAATGCAATATGGAGGTTCCTCGAAAACTAAGAATAGAAATACCATTTGACTTGGGAATCCCACTCCTTGGAATTTACCCAATGAATACAAGTTCTCAGATTCAAAAAGACATATGCACCCTTATGTTTATTGTAGAACTATTTACAATAGCCAAGATATGGAAGCAACCTATGTGTCCATCAGTAGATGAATGGATAAAGAAGAGGTGGTACACATACACAATGGAATACTATTCAGCCATAAGAAAGAAACAAATTCTACCATTTGCAACAACATGGATGGAGCTGGAGGATATTATGCTCAGTGAAATAAGCCAGGAGGAGAAAGGCAAGTGCCAAATGATTTCCCTCATTTGTGGAGTATAACAACACAGCAAAATTGAAGGAACAAAATAGCAGCAGACTCACAGACTCCAAGAAGGGACTAGTGGTTACCAAAGAGGAGGGCTGTGGGAGGGCAGATTGGGAGGAGGGAGAAGGGGATTGAGGGGTATTATGTTTAGTACACATGGTGTGGGGGGTCACAGGGAAAATAGTGTAGCACAGAGAAGGCAAACAGTTACTCTGTGGCATCTTACTACACTGATGGACAGTGACTGCAATGGGGTATGGGTGGGAACTTGATAATTTGGGTGAATGTAGTAACCACATTTTTTTTCATGTGAAACATTCATTAGAGTGTATATCAATAATACCTTAATAAAAAAAAAGAGTAAAAAATGGACCAGTTAGAACACTCCTAAAGACCATGAGGGGGCCATGAACATTGATAAAGCAAGGAATCTTAGATACTCAGTGGATATTCAAAATATTAAATGAGCCATAAGGTATAGGCACAAACAAATAACTGACACTGTCTGTAAACAAAGTTAAAATGTTATCATTAATGTTCACTAGCTGAATATCAGCCCACCTGAGGAGGAAGAACTTCAGAAGAAAATTTACTAAGGGTGAACATCCTAGAAAAGGAAAAGTCAAATCAGAGGGCAAATCCCTGCCAGGGCCAAAGGGATACCGTAATCTTGGTCAAATGTATGTGAACATGACAGAGAGAAAAACACAAAAAAATATCAACCAGTGACCGAGAGGTTATAAGAAGTTCTACCTGCCATATCTGAGATTTTGTAATCCCCAATAATGCTAAAGGCTACACCATGCCAATGGATGAAGCTGCTAGGAAGTCAAGATTCAGGATGATGGAATGGGAAACATTAAAATAAAAGAAAAGAAAGGTTTATGAGGACCTCCTAACATCATTATCATGCACATAGCAAGCAAAGCTTTACAGTACTCTGAGTAATGAAGTAGAAAGACTAAATTATAGCGTCACCTTCTTGGGAATAACAAGCAAAGAGAAAGACCTCTACAGGCTCTGCCTTGGGGAATTAAAAAAAATAGGAATGCTCTTCTTGTCTCCCCTCTTCCCCCTACCATTCTCTGAGACACCCATAGGAAAAGATCCAGGCTGGACCAAAATTATTCCTGTTACTGCTCTGAATAAAGATACTTGTCAGTTCTTTAGTGAGGGAGGTAAGAGAGACTGTTAAAGATACAATGTCTAAACTTCAGTTTCTCAGACAAGCATTATGGTACGGCTGTTATGTGTTAGAAGTTCTCAAATAGATATACAAACATGGGTTTGGCACCAAATTCTAATTTTACTAGCTGACTGGGGAGACAACTGGTACTACCATATATCAAAATATATTACAAGGTTAAAATACTTTTTAGAAGTTCGATAACAGTCTAACTGTGTAGCAAGGAGTATATATGAACCTAAGAAGGAAGGGGAAAGGAAGTTCAAAATGAACCACTGACAATCTGAATGTGCATGTGATTTGATTGGCGCATCTGGGTAGAGACCTGCAATCAATCAGTGAACTCTGAATCATTCAGAAAAATCCTTAGATCATTGGTCTGTTTGATTGCCCTTTAACCACAAAAAAGGTGATCCGAGAGGCCTCTATTGCCTTAGGGCTATTAAATAGTTGGGTTTTTTTTTCCTTCTATGCTTCTTACACACATCCTTCCGAAAACTTACAAGGAAGCCTGGATAAATAATTTTAAATGGGTGATAATAGAGGATACTCACTTAAAGAAGAGGCAAGAGGAAAGAGAATAACTGTAGAGATTTCTTCTGTTGAAGGAGAAAGAAGGTGGACAATGAAAATGGAGAAGATATACAAAAAGATGAATAAATACTTGGCACCAAAGAAATGTATTGTGGTTGAGGGAAAATATTTAAAAATTAAAGAAAAGATAACTAGTTTTATAATGCCCCAGTATGAAGGCTGTATCATAGCTATTGCACATAAGGAATGAGTAAGTGTGTGTAAGGTAAGAGGTCGGTGGAGGATGTGTTGGGGAGTATATCAGGGACACCGTTTCTGTTATTAGATATTTTGATACTGTGGGGCCTCTTAAGGTTTGTTCTACAGTAATCTTCTCTTAGTTTTTTAAAGCTGCTAGTGCAGCTCCATCTACCAGAGGCAGCCAGACACATACTGGGGTTTGTGTCCCCTGGACTCAGACAAAAACACAATGATGTCATTAAAAGGATGAGCTTAGGAGTCAGATATTTAGAATGGTTGTCATGGCTACCTATGGATAAGGGCAATTTTCAAGGCTTTCTTGAGAGGCAGGCAGTTGGCTGAGACGTGCACACCTTCCATTAGGAAACATCATCATATTCATTTGTGTAATTTCTTCATAGAGTTTAACACAGTTCTATCCTAATACTAGAATCTGGTTTTAAATTTAAAATATTATGGCTACTGAGCAAGAACTTGAAAACTCTACTCCACATTTTCAACTTAACCATGTTTTAACATGGAACAAGAAGAGCCTTATCCAATGTTACGTGGATTGTGAAGGGTCTGACCGTGTGATCTGGGAGTCTGGATTCTCACTCCAGCTGCTTGTCCAGCAGAGCTTTCTCCCTGGTCAGCACTTTTATGGTTATACTGCCTTTCTGGGGCAGAACTGGTATCACATGCAGATTCTCCTGGTCATCTGCATCTCTGATATTAACTCAGGCTGTCCAAAAGGAGACAGGGAATCAATTAAATGGAAATGGCAGAAACTTCCCTACCAAAACCTTAGCAGGCATGTTGTTCTGAAACATAGATTGAGCTGAACTCTCACCTGTGATGTAGTTGCCATGTTGTTTTCCTTTTTGTTCTTATTATGTTAAATGTTCTCTGTGATACAGCTGTTATTCGGTTCATGCTGAAATCATCTCTCTCAGGAAAAGTGAGATGTGGACAGAAGGACACGGAAATAACAATTGCCTTATGGGCTCTATGGGCCAAATTCTGTGTCGCTACTTTTTCTTTAATGCTTCCTGTTTGAGTTCTCACATAAGCCTTCATGCAGAGCTTTCTATTTTAGACACGTGTAATTTTCCAATGACACTACAATCACACTCTACCTGCTGTCTCATAATCTGCTAATACAAACTACGTTTCATGGCTTTGTTTGCTCACTCCTTAACAACAGTTGCCTAGAGAAAATCTGGAAAATCTAGCAGGCGTCATCTTGTGGGAAATACCAGAACTGCATCCTTTTACTACCAGATATTTCTTAGAAGGGTGGGAACTATATCCTGCCAAGCCAGCAGTTTTCTCAGGCTTCTAGAAAATACCATGCTCAAATTTAGAGTTTTGCTATGCATTACACAAAAAAATGGAATGTTAATATCTTTACTTCCAATGGTCTGATCAAAAAAACTTTTCATGTTTATTGAAAATTGAAAAGATTTATAAAAAGAAGATATAATTCTGGAAAAATAATTAGTACTGTTTCCTAAATATCTATCCATGTTTTTTCTTTTCTTCTATATATGAATTAATATGATTTCAGACCAGCTTTTCACGATGCTCAAGTGCATGGTTTGAAAGTTTTGCCATATCAATAAGTATTTTCAATGTGTAACATTTTACCTCAAACTTTTTTCTGAAATTCTTTAAAAAAGACTGTTTATTAAGAATTATTTTTAAACAGAAATAGTAAAGACTGTCCTGTCTCGTCAGTCACACAAATAATCCCATCAGTAGGTAGCCTTACATTTTTTTTCTGATTTTGTTACACATATTGTATTAATGCAGTTCTTTATCTTTAAATGACATAATATGGTCCTTGCCATTCTACAATTTGCTTTTTTCACCTAATGCTACTTCTCAGATATCTTTTCAAATCACTTCATGTTCATATTTCCATTTGTCAGCTATGTAACATTCAATTGTATGAATGTACCGGGCAACACAATATTTTAAAAACTAATAGAAATAAACCAAACCCTCTCTCTGTCTCACTCTTAAAAGATGTAGAAAAATGGGTCTCGCTGGCCGCAGCCACAACTGTGGTCTGAAAGAATGAGTTGTAAGGAGGACACATGCAGGGCTGTAACCAACACAGCAACCAGGCTACACGATTGATCTGGTCCAGGAAAATTTCCACTATGGGCAAAAGACAAGGGGGGTAGGTTTGCATATTTGTGTGTGTCTATGAACGTCTATGTGCCCCAAACCAAATGGGTATACTGTTTCAGCTTTATTTTGCTCTTCTAAATATAAAAATGATCATGGAACAAAGCAATTCCCAAATTGCCGAAACTGGTTAAACATATATTTTGAAATCCCAGGAATCTGAACACTCCAAAGATGATGTTGACACAGGAGCCTAGTTCTCTCAAGGAAAATGCATATGTTTTTTTTACAAATGTTATCACTCAACAGCATATCCTTATCCCTTCACATTGGTGTACATTTATATTTGTGCTTGAATATGACAATCACTTATGTTTACATTTTTGTTATATTTTGTGTGGCATAATGTTTAAATTGAAATATAATACAACCTATAAGTAAGATAGAAACATGGAATGCCATGTAAAAAATTAACAAGAACGGCATGCCTGGCTAAATCTTAATTTAGAAGCTGTAATCTGATCGCCCATTCCCACACTGTGGACTTCAAAAAATATCCAGAGAAACTAAATTTTCAGGGGACTGATTCTGTCGCGATAAAAGTAATTTTTCCAAAACCATATTCCATTCCCACCTCTCCCAGGCAACAATCTCTTTTTTTATTTTTCACCGTAACACCACAGCCCAAAGAAATTTCCAGAAAATAACTAGCTTTAAGACAGCCATTACCTTGAAGCTTCTCGTCAGTTGCAGCCTCCTGAAATGCAGCCCCTCCCCCAAGACTGGCCGGGCAGCGCTCACTTCGGCTTCTCAGAAAACGCTCCGCCCCCTCCCAGGGATGGGGAAGGCAAGGGGCCTTTCCCTCAGTTAGAGGGAGGAGAATCGCCAAGTTAACTGAAATTCTATTACAGGGGAAAAACGTTCATTTTTAGAGGCTTTGAAAGCGAAATGGCAACATGTGTCTCCTTAATTTCCATTCAAACAACAGGGGTAGGTGATTCCCTGAAAAGAAGTATCAAATCCCTTTATCATATAATAAGGACCCAGTTAAGACTATCTCTTACATATTTGTTGCCATTTTTGGCACCTTATGTCTACAGAATTTTAAGACCCAGCTGGTCAAGGTTGATTAAAAATTCCTGCTGGGTCCCTGGTGTGTGTTTGCACTGAATTAATACATTATTTGTGGAGAATTAAATTTCCACAATTTTAATTATTTTGGCCCTGGAACATGGTATGTCTCTCTTTTTATTCAGGGTCCCATTCATCCTTCAGAACGTTTCCTAGTTGTTTCAAGGAAAGTCATTTCTAAACATTAAGCATCAGCCAAAATCCTTAAAGAAAAGAGATATGTATCTGAATATACTGAAATTGAAAAAAAAACACTTTACAGTAAAAATACAATAAACCAAAGATGAAAATAGAGCTTGACAAAACTGTTTTCAATTAAAAATATATCTCTAAAGTGGCTCTTACAAATTAATAAGAAATAAAACAGTGAAGTAAAAAAAAATGAGCAAAGGACATAAACTGGCAATTCGCCATATTCCAAGGAAATAATTCTTCCCCACTACTGATATTTACTTCTCTGTGAGCAAACACATGTGGTGCGACTACAGGTATCACCTTCCTTCCTGTACAGCTGCAAACTTCTAGGCTGCTCTGGAGATTGGTTTAAATTTGGTGTTATCAGGCTCACTTGACTCTCACAATAATCTGTATCCTGCACTTTACCTTCCCCTTGTACAAGCAGACCTTTTGGCTTCCAACTGCAACTTTGTTTGTTTTGTAAAAATTTGTTCCATGGAGAAAAAGAGGTGTTATTCACTGGGTCTCTTCAAAACCCAAACATTCAAAACAAAAAAACAGACCAATACATAAAACAACCACCTTCCCTAGTAATCAAAGGGATGCAAACATAAACAGCAACAAGAGTTCACTTTCCTACCTAATTTGACTTACAAAGGAGCAAAGAAATGATACAATATATAGTTGGTGAGGCAGTGAGGAAACGGGCACTCTTGCTCATGTGCAAAATCACAAAGCTGTGAATAGGGCAAGACAAAATCAAAGCCAAAGTCCATTTGACTCCCAAACAGAAGGTTGTGTTCTTTCTCCACCAGTACTCATTGCATCCTGGGCTTGAAACCTGTCACTTTTGTAGTACTGAAGATGATGTCATTCACCTTCCAATTTTGAGTGAATTGGTGAATATGACCTCAGAGTAAGTGTTGTTTGATCTCACGAACCTGATGAACTACAACCATCTTCAGTAACTACTATACGTATCCATGGACTTTATTAAATTAAATCATTTAATTAGTTAATTAAATAATTAAATTATATTTAAATTAGAAATTTTAAACAGAAATTAAATTATATTTAAATTAGTATGGTCTATACTTTTGCCCTGACCATACCTGCATGATAGCATTCACTTAGCCGTACCGTAAAGCCATGTCTCTTTGTGTTGCAGGGCCTGGTTGTACCTTCTCTTTCAGATGTGGCTATTCCTGGACAGAGGCTGAAAATCATTCATTATACCGAGAAATGCCCACTTCATTCCATCCTCATTTACAATCCACAACTCCTTGTTCTTGCGCTTTTGTTATTTGCAATTGCTAATTAAATATGGGAAAATTGTTTTTCTATCCTCTCCTATTGAGCTTTTTTGCTCACAAACTACTCAAGAAATTAAGATTTAAATTTAGATTTTTGTTGTCTTTAACTTAGAGGTGTTGTTTCACAGGAAGGGCTTAAACCTACACGTACTGCCAATGGAGCATTCTGAGGGTTAGTTCTCTTAAGGTAATGTTATGGTAAGTTTAAAGACAAAAATTTGTAAGATGTAAGTAAAGTTGGTGAGGCCCTCACAACCCCATTATCACAGTGAACGAGTAAATATGATTCCTCCCTCCTGCCACCTCTGACTGACTATTCAGGTTAGAAAAACAGAGCTGCAGTATGACATAGCTCCTCCTGTAATTAACAAAGAGAAAGAAAACTGTCTGCATTGGAGAGTCGAAAGAAAGAAGCTATCATTCTTCCAGAGACACCTAACAGAAGGGTCAGGCTGGATCAAAATTAGTCTGGTAACCAGTCTGAATAAAGGACATCAGAGTTCTTTGGTGAAGCGATATGTATTTCTGTTGGCAGAGCCCAATGTCTAACCTTTAAGAGTTCGTCATGAAGGCATTAAGACAGTTATGTTTTGAAGTGTTCAAATATTGTGGGTTTGAGACCTTTATTAGCCCAGTGGAGAGAAAACTTTAAAATCCTTGACAACTATGCTAGGTTGTCTCGTCTCCCCATACTAGACAGCCTAGTTAAAAAAGATGCATAAGTCACATTCATCTCTGATATTAACCTAGGTTGCCTAAATATTATATGTTATACCATATTTAATGGTACAATAACAAAAAAGAGCTTAGTACCTGTCTATGTGTATAGCAAGAGACAGATGAGACAGGAAGGATGAGAAAGGAGGAAAAGAAGTCTTAATTTAACCACAAAGAAAGTGAATTTGCACGTGCTCAATCAGTGCATTTGGATACAGACAACAAATCAATCAACAGATACACAACATGCTGAAAAAATCCTTAGGTCACTGGTCTAGTTTTCCATAAAAGCAGTGTTTTTGAAGAGCTCTTAACTCTGTTGCATTAAGGCTAGTGAATGATTCTCACCTGCTGTAGTCTCTTCTTATCCTTCTGAAACTTCACAAAATAGCGTGAATAAAGTGTTTTCAATGGGTGACAACTGGATTAGGTTAAAACATGGCAAAAAGAAAAGGGATCAGATAAGTTTACTTTGCCAAGCAGAAAGAACCTGGACAATGAGAATGGAGACAAGAAACAAATCAGAAGAATAAAGAGTATCAACAGAGGAGGTCAAAGATATGAAACATTTTTGGGCAGGGGAACAAAAATAGAAGTATTATGATAACATAAGTGCAATATCCTATCTTTCTAACTCTACTTACTATAAGAAGGGAATGTATGTGGGAAGGGATTTGACAGTGTCAAGGACATTATTTGTGTTCCTGGATACTTTCGGCCTTTTGGATCTCACTGGGTTAACATGAGGGAATGCTGGACTTGAACATTCCCTAAGCTGCTAGTGCTGTCTCTCCAAAGCAACCAAAGATCTCCTGGACACAGAGAGTGGGGTCCAGCACCAACATCCTCAATAAGAGCATGACTTTAGGAGTTAAGAGCTTGTGATGGTTGTTGGGAAAGAATTAAATGTGTTAAACCACAACAAAATATTACTCAAGAAAGTATACAGATGTCTATTTAAGAAAAACTGTAAGGCTTTAAGCAGGTCTTAGATCTTTGTTACAAAATAGAAAAAAAGAGACATCTTTGTAACTATGCTGTCTAATGTGTAGTGATGACAATGTAGCATAGCTGTCAAGGATTGGAGAGTCAGGCCATTGGCTGGAACGTCAGGTCGATACCTGAATAACCTATGCACAATTTCTTCATAGTGGTTTAACAAATGGGGTTTCCCTCCCCAAACTGAAACTATGGCTTTTAATTACAGTACGGTGAACAAAATGAACTGTATCTCAAATTCTCAGCCTAACATGATTTTAATATGAAATGTGGCTTTTAATTTAAAATGCTATGGCTGCAGAGCAGGAAGCAAAATGTATTATACCCCACATTCTTAACGTGTTTTTAAAGTGAAATATTTCATGAAATAGGAAGACTTACCCAATGGCACGTGGATTGTGAAGGGTCTGGCCCTGAGATATGATGGTTTTGATTTTCACTTCAGTGCTCATCCAGCAGAGCTTTCTCCCTGCTCGATGAGTCTGTGGTCGCACAGACCTTCTGGGGAGCCAAAGGCATCACATGCAGAATCTCCAGGTCATGTGCACCTCTGATATTAACCTAGGTTGTCCAAAAGGAGAAAGGAAATCAAACCAATTAAATGGAAATAAGTAAAGAAACTTCCCTACCAAAACTTTAGTGGGTATGTCATTCTGAAACACAGCAATGAAATGAAACCTCATCTATGATAAAGATGCCATGCTTATTTTCCTTTTTGTTCTTATTATTTGAAATGCTTTCTTTGATACTGTGCTATTTGGTTCGTGCTGAAATCATCCCTCTCATGAAAAGCATATCTTGGGTCAGGAAAGAAGGGAAATAACAATTGCCTTGTGTCTTCTATGGGCCCTTGGTGTAGTTCAGTTTTTTTAATGCTTTGTTTGAATGTTCACATCAGTCCTCGTGTGGGTTTTTTTCTCTGTTATACTCTGTGCAGTTTTTAAAAGAAACTGAAGTCGCACTACATACTCTCTCATAATCTAATATAAAATACGTTTCATTGTTTTGTCCACTTCATGAAAAAGGTTGCCTGGAGAAAACTTAGGATACCTGGCAAGCGCCATCTTGTGACTAGAACCAGAACTGCCGACACCCAAGTCCTTAGTGGGTAAGGGTGGGAACTACAGCCATCCAGCCGAAGCCGTCTAAGGCTTCCAGACTTTTACATTCTCAATTTAAGAGTTGCGTGCATATGTTACACATCAATGGGATCATAATTCCTCATTTTAAAGTTTGTTGTTATAACATCTCTCATGCATACTGTATTATCTTTATCTTTTGATTTTTCAAAGAAGGAAGCAAATCCCCACAATAATGGTCAAAATGTAATGGTTTGCTCCATATATTTCCAGATTTTTTCCTATAAATACTTATGAATGTGCACGCATTTTGAAACCAGACCTTTATCATTCCCAAGAATATATCTGAACATCTTTTCCGCATCAATAAAATTTTCCATAATTTTTGTGAATTACTTTCAAGAGTTTTCTTTATTTCTAAAATTTTATCTCACTTTCTCATAATGAAAATTATGAGATTTTAAAATAATATTTTTAAAAATGGAGAACTGTAATCTATATAGAAGGTTGATATGCTCTGCCTCTTCAATTACACTTTTATCCCTTACAAAGTAGCATATATATTTCCAGATTTTTCTTGCATATATTTTACTAATATGATACAGGCCAATCTTCAATTTGCTTATTTTGGAATATAACTTGCACGTCATTTCTTATCACTGCATTTAGTTTATGGCATTAACTTATTCTTTTTACAGCTTTTGATGGATGTACTATCTTAATGTGACTATTGCAAAATATGTGTGAAACATCTTTTGAATTCTCAAGAGGACATAAAGATACAAAGAATTGTCTGCTTAAACCAAAGTCTGGACAATAGTCTAAATATTTTAATTGCAAGAAAAAGCACATGCAGCCAGATAACCAGCCTTCTCAGATCCACAGAAAAATTCACCTCCAGTGAAAGACGATGGAATATGTGTGGGTATCTAAGTGTCTGTAACAAAATGGATTGTTCCCTTTCAGCTCCTTTATGTGTTTAAAAAAAAATCTAAAGGTGCATAAAATGTAAGGAAGAAAATACACACTATCAATATTCCAACCCCTGAGTTGTTCACTGTTTATATTTGAGTCTACTCCATTTGATTTTTTTCTCTCATCATACACATTAGAATACAGTGTTTGAAATGACATTTACTTACCCACATATTTGAACATTCTTCCACATTTATATATGTTTACACGTTTTTGAGAAGGTAGTTTTTTTCCCACATGTTTGAAAGTTCTCATCTCAGTTATTTTTATGCTGACATAGGTATTATATGCTAAATGAAATGTGGAAGAAGTAGAAATTTTCCTCTTTTTTCCCTACACATTCCTTTATTACTAGATGTATTTATTGTTGGTTATGTTAGTTATATTAATATATGTCTATTATTCTTTAGCTTACAATCTTTCAGATATTTTTCATATTACAATACAAACAGGAATATATAATTCTTTTGATATGTAGAGATATATACAAAGGTCGTCTTTTGCACATCTATAAAAAAGTCATTCTTTTAAGACATTGAATATTTTCTGACAAATAACCAAACTTCAGTTCTCAGAAGTACTTAAATCTGCACACACATTACTTCAGATTATTACTACACAAACTCCACCAAAACAGTAAGATTTGTTAGACACACAACATAACTAAGTAGTATAAAAAGCCAACACCCCAACTACGTTTTTCATTTGAGATTATCACAATCTTTTTTTTTTAATAAGGAAGATTAATTTCTCAAGTGTTTCGTCATTTATGTCTGTTACCAAAGCTGATTGAGACATAAAATGCCCGATTCAAAAGTTCGCTTTGCAACCTCATGAAGCATTTTTTCCACAGGTGTAATCTGATCACCACTTCCCCCACTTTTAAAATGTGGACTTTTAAAATACCTGGAGGAATACAAAATCCAGATATTAATTCCCTTACAGAAATTACTCTCACAAAACGACACTCAATTCCCACTACTCCAAAGCAGCAGTCTCTACTCTTCTCACCCGTACTCCAAAGTGTCCAGAAATCCCCGAAAATAATTTTACGTCAGCCATTACCTCCAAGCTTCTGTTCAACGAAAGCCTCTGAAGTCTGTGCGTAGGCGGTTCATCCCGCAAGACTGGCCAGGCGCAGCTCTCTCCCCAGCTCCTAGAGAACGCTCCGCCCCCTCCCTGTGATTGATAAGGCAGGAGGTCCTTGCCTCATTTAGAGGGCGGAGAATCACCAAGTTAAACCGAAATACAGTTAAAGGAAAGAAATGTTCCTTTTAAAGAACTTTACAGTGTAATGGCAGCATATGTCTGTTCAATTAGCATTCAGAACCCTAGGATGGGTGAGATCCTGGAATAAAAAAAGAAAGAAAGAAAAAGAGGCAGCGAATCTCTTCTTCATATAATAAAGATGCAGTTTAAAATTTTCTTACATATTTTTTTCAGGCCTTCTCGCGTACTTTATTTCTGGTAAATTTAAGACCTCATAGTCAAGCTCCCTTGAACAACCATGCTAAGTGTCTTGATGGGAATTGTAGTGAATTAATACTTTATTTTTTTAAAGCAGATTAGAAATGTTTTATTCTTCCAACTAAATTCCAGTACTACAAGGGCAGTAAAACAATGATACACTGGGAAAAAAATGCAGCAATAAACATTTGTAAAAAGGCTTGAAAGAATAAATAAAAACTACCCAAAAAAGAAAGAAGAGAAAACCATTCAAACCCATTGTGAAACCCCAAGAAGTCCTGGAATACAGAAATGCCCTCCTTCGCTATTTCACAGAAACCACTGTAAGGCTATTTGCTTAATATCCTGGGATTACATTCTAAATTATTAACAACCGGTTACAGCTTGGTTGTAGTGCACAATTAAAATCACACTAACTTCATCTGAAGTGTCATTCTACAGTTTTATTTACACAACCAGTGAAGGGCATGTTCTCAGAATACCAGCTTTAATCCTTTTCAAACATATTACTATAAGAAGCCAAATTGTAATGATACAGCAAACGAGGCCACTGGCATTAATACAGATAGCAAAAGTCCACATCCGGATGGTATTGACATCAGGGAAATTTCCAAAACCAGTTGCTGCCTAAGAGTGGTTGCCACTGACGAAAGCTTGAAATAACCTGTTTTCACAGGGGGGTATTGGCATTGCTGCATGACATAATTGGGACCTCTTGTAACAACTCAACAAGGAACAAGGCAGCCCCCAAATGCAGAAAACGTGATTCATGAAACGTAACTGGCATCCGTATCGTCGCATTATTTGATCATGCGTCAACTTCACAAATGCATCATATTGTTCTGCAAGTTTTGTGTTCAGTATTTCTTCATATTCTTCTCGAACTTTCTCTTCATGTTCTTTCAACAAACGTTCACAAATCATCCCAACTTGCCGTAGAGTGAATAAGGGCTGTTCTTTTTTTAATGGTGAGGATGTTGCAGATGAAGTCCCTTGTGAAGCTGGTCCACTGAGGAGAAATGCATGTGACTGTGTATCAGAAGTACAACATGGATCTGACTGTTGAAAAGTAGTTTCTAAATGTCTTCTCTTCTGCATGCGTTTATACTCTTGTCTTATGTTGTACAGAATTTGTTCTGTGGTGAGGCGGAAGGAGACGTCGCCGAAGGGGGATGGCTCCATTCGGGGATACTTCTGCGGCGAGGCGGCGGCGGCCGAGAAGGAGGCGGCGGTGGCCGCGGCCGCTGACGACGGGGAGGCGGCAGCTGAGGTGGGCGCCGACAATGGCGCACATCGCCTCCGCTTCGGGGACGCAGGGCTCAGCAGCGGGTCGAAATCCAGAGCCCTTTTCAGGGTGGCTCCGCACGCCGTGGCCCGGGCAGCCGCGGCGCCGGGCTCGGGTGGGGCCGGGGGAGGGTGAAGGGAGGGCGAGGGAAGGACTCGGCACTCGAGGAGAGCCTAACCGACGGGCTCAGGAGCAGAAAGGCGGGTGGTGGAGCGACGGCAAGGAGGGCAGAGCCGCCGCCGCCTCGGCGGAGGGGCAGCGGCCCGGCCCGGCCCGGCGGGCGCTGGAGGGGCGGTAGCGGCAGCTCACGCCAGCCGCGTCAGGGGGCTCCTCAGGTGCGGCTCCCCCCGGGAGAGGCTCTGGCCGCCCCCGCCGTCCGTTCGAGCTTTGCGCGGCGTCTGACGCGCTCCTGCGCTGAGACCTGCTCCCTTCGAAGTCGATACCAGCGCTGGGAGGTGTGAGGCTGGAACGCAGCTCCTGATACGCCCTGACGGGGTCAGAAACTGAGAGCGGTAGTCGATGCGAATGGATTGCGAGGTGCTGGTTGGGGCAGGAGCTCAAGCACAGACGTCCGGTCGTTTCTCCCTCCACCATAAGACTCTTCCACCCGCCGCCGGCCCCAATAATAAAAAAAAAAAGGACAGTGAGTGTAATACTTTATTTTAAATAGAATTAATTCATTACGATTTTGAATCTGAACCTGGGACATTGTGCATCTCTCCTTGCAGGTCTTCTAATATTTCCTTTCTTAGGTCATTTCTAAAGAAAAATCCCCAAACAAAACCTGACTGCACTGAAATTGAAAAAAATACATGTATCAATAGTAAAATCACAATAAGCCAAAGTCAAAAATCAACCACAGACTTAGAAATGCTCTTCAGTGCACATGATTGGATAAACAAAAGTATCCTTAAGTGAGTTCTTATGTTCAATAAGAAAGAAATGAGCCACAGAGTAGAGAATGGGGCAAAGGACACAAGCAGACAATTCACCTTGGTCTTTCCAACTTCTGATATTTACTTCGCCGTGAAGAAAACTCAAGTACTAACAACTTGAAGGCTTTCTCTGTATCTTTTCAGATGCACGTTATAGAAAAACTGTCAAATAAGAAAGGAAATCAACTCCTAGGTTAATTTTGTATAGTTGAAGTATTGATATAAATACATTTCAGTAATTACCTTCTGAGGATGTATGAAAACATGCGTTTATGTCTGTGGGCTGGCACGATCACTTTTTACAAATTGATATGTAAAATTTCATTCTGAAGTTACTATCCCTTGCTTATTAGTGATGATTGTGGTCCATACTTTATGGGAAGGTTTTAAAAGTCCTAGAGATTTGGAAATCACAACGTATAAAATGTTCTTACACTTACTTTTTTTTCTAACCTAACAAGCATTTTCCATTTACTACAAATCTTCATATGCATATCTTATACTTACTTTTTGACAATATTGTCTAAGTCTCTAAGAAAAGGTCATGGTTAGGTCCATATAGTTACGTATTTTACCCAATAGGGGAATCCTTGCTCTTATCCTGCTATATTCAATCACTCTAATAAATTAAACTGGGTCTGTTAGTTTCATAGCTCCCTCCCACACACATGTGAATTTAAGGGCTTCTGCCACAAGCTACAGGTTAATAATTGGGTATAATGCAAGAAAGACCTAGGAAAGTTAGCCTTAGAGCCATGATGAAATGGATAGCATAAATGTCAAGAGATTCAAATTTTCCAGGAGTATATCAGTCTAGAAGTAGAGGATTTCAAGTAGACTGCTGATCCAAGAGGAAAGGAACAAGAAAAGTTACATGTAACTCAGGGAGGACTGAGTGAAACAAATCAGGAAAATCTAATTTTAATTGTTTACACTGGGATGTTTTAGGTACTGTGCTTGGTATTCCTCTTTTTTTTAATTAAAGTATTATTGATATACACTCCCATGAAGGTTTCACACGAAAAAACAATGTGGTCACTACATTCATCCATATTATCAGGTCCCCACCCATACCCCAATTCAGTCACTGTCCATCAGTGTAACAAGATGCCACAGATTCACTGTTTGCCTTCTCTGTGCCGCACTGTCTTCCACGTGACTCCCACAACATGTGTACTAAACATAATACCTCACAATCCCCATCTCCCACCCTCCCCAACCACCCTTCCCACAACACTCCCTTTTGGTAACCACTAGTTCCTTCTTGGAGTCTCTGAGTCTGCTACTATTTTGTTCCTTCAGTTTTGCTTCATTGTTATACTCCACAAATGAGGGAAATTATTTGGCACTTGTCTTTCTCCGCCTGGCTTATTTCACTGAGCATAATATCCTCCAGCTCCAACCATGTTGTTGCAAATGGCAGGATCTGTTTCCTTCTTATGGCTGAATAGTATTCCATTGTGTATATGTACCACCTCTTCTTTATCCATTCATCTACTGATGGACACTTAGGTTGCTTCCATATCTTGGCTATTGTAAAAAGTGCTGCAATAAACATAGGGGTGCATATGTCTTTTTGAATCTGAGAAGTTGTATTCTTTGGGTAAATTCCGAGGAGTGGGATTCCCGGGTCAAATGGTATTTGTATTTTTAGTTTTTTGAGGAAACTCCATATTGCTTTCCACAATGGTTGAACTAGCTTACATTCCCACCAGCAATGTAGGAGGGTTCCCCTTAGTCCGCATCCTTGCCAGCATTTGTTGTTCTTAGGCTCTTGGATGGTGGCCATCCTTACTGGAGTGAAGTGATATCTCATGGTGGTTTTAATTTGCATTTCCCTGATGATTAGTGATGTGGAGCATCTTTTGAGGTGTCTGGTGGCCATCTGAATTTCTTCTTTGGAGAACTGCCTCTTCATATCCTCTGCCCATTTTTTAATCAGGTTATTTGCTTTTTGGGTGTAGAGGCGTGTAAGTTCTTTATATGTTTTGGATGTTAACCCCTTGTCAGATATGTCATTTACAAATATATTCTCCCATACTGTTGGATGCCTTTTTGTTCTGTTGATGGTGTCCTTTGCTGTACAGAAACTTTTTAGTTTGATGTAGTCCCATGAGTTTATTTTTGCTTTTGTTTCCCTTGCTCGAGGAGATGCGTTCAGGAAGAAGTCATTCATGCTTATATTCAGGAGATTTTTGCTTATGTTGTCTCCTAAGAGTTTTATGGTTTCATGACTTACATTCAGGTCCTTGATCCATTTCGAGTTTACTTTTGTGTATGGGGTTAAACAATAATCCAATTTCATTCTCTTGCATGTGCCTGTCCAGTTTTGCCAACACCAGCTGTTGAAGAGGCTGCCATATCCCCTTTGTATGTCCATGGCTCCTTTATCATATATTAATTGACCATATATAGTTGGGTTTATATCAGGGCTCTCTAGTCTATTCCACTGGTCTATGGGTCTGTTCTTGTGCCAGTACCAAATTGTCTTGAGTACTGTGGCTTTGTAGTAAAGGTTGAAGTTGGGGAGCATAATTCCCCCAGCTTTATTCTTCCTTCTCAGGATTGATTTGGCTATTTGGGGTCTTTTGTGGTTCCATATGAATTTTAGAATGATTTTCTCTAGTTTGTTAAAAAATGCTGTTGGTATTTTGATAGGAATTGCATTGAATCTGTAGATTGCTTTAGGCAGGATGGCCATTTTGAGAATATTAATTCTTCCTATCCATGAGCATGGGATGTGTTTCCATTTATTGGTATCTCCTTCAATTTCTCTCATGAGTGTCTTGTAGCTTTCAGAGTATAGGTCTTTCACTTCCTTAGTTGGGTTTACTCCTAGGTATTTTATTCTTTTTGATGCAACTTTGAATGGAATTGTTTTCCTGATTTCTCTCTCTGCTAGGTCATTTAGTGTATAGGAATGCCATAGATTTCTGTGCATTGATTTTGTATCCCGCAACTTTGCTGAATTCAGATATTAGATCTAGTAGTTTTGGGGTAGATTCTTTACGGTTCTTTATGTACAAAATCATGTCATCTGCAAACAGAGACAGTTTAACTTCTTTGCTGCCAATCTGGATGTCTTTTATTTCTTTGTGTTGTCTGATTGCCATGGCTAGGACCTCCAGTACTGTGTTGAATAGAAGTGGGGAGAGTGGGCATCCTTGTCTTGTTCCCAATCGTAAAGGAAAAGCTTTCAGCTTCTCGCTGTTAAGTATAATGTTGGCTGTGGGTTTGTCATATATAGTCTTTTTGTGTTGAGGTACTTACCCTCTCTACCCATTTTGTTGAGAGTTTTTATCATGAATGGATGTTGAATTTTGTCAAATGCTTTTTCAGCATCTATGGAGATGATCATGTGGTTTTTGTCCTTCTTTTTGTTGATGTGGTGGATGATGTTGATGGATTTTCGAATGTTGAACCATCCTTGCATCCCTGGAATAAATCCTACTTGATCATGATGGATGATCCTTTTGATGTATTTTTGAATTCGGTTTGCTAATATTTTGTTGAGTATTTTTGCATCTATGTTCATCAGGGATATTGGTCTGTAATTTTCTTTTTTTGTGGTGTCTTTGCCTGGTTTTGGTATTAGAGTGATGCTGGCCTCATAGAATGAGTTTGGAAGTATTCCCTCTTCTTCTACTCCTTGGAAAACTTTAAGGAGGGTGGGTATTAGGTCTTCACTAAATGTTTGATAAAATTCAGCAGTGAATCCATCTGGTGCAAGTGTTTTGTTCTTAGGTAGGTTTTTGATTACCAGTTCAATTTTGTTGCTGGTAATTGGTCTGTTGAGATTTCTGTTTCTTTCTGGGTCAGCCTTGGAAGGTTGTATTTTTCTAGAAAGTTGTCCATTTCTTCTAGGTTATCCAGTTTGTTAGCATATAATTTTTCATAGTATTCTCTAATAGTTCTTTGTATTTCTGTGCTGTCTGTAGTGATTTTTCCTTTCTCATTTCTGATTCTGTTTATGTGTGTAGACTCTCTTTTTTTCTTGATAAGTGTGGCTAGGGGTTTATCTGTTTTGTTTATTTTCTTGGAGAACCAGCTCTTGCTTTCATTGATCCTTTCTATTGTTTTATTCTTCTTGATTTTATTTATTTCTGCTCTAATCTTTATTATGTCCCTCCTTCTACTGACTTTGGGTCTCATTTGTTCTTCTTTTTCTAGTTTCATTAATTGTGAGTTTAGACTGCTCATATGGGAATATTCTTCTTTCCTGAGGTAGGCCTATATTGCAATATACTTTCCTCTTAGCACGGCCTTCGCTGCATCCCACAGATTTTGCAGTGTTGAATTACTGTTGTCATTTGTCTCCATATATTGCTTGATCTCTGTTTTTATTTGGTCACTGATCCATTAGTTATTTAGGAGCATCTTATTAAGCCTCCATATGTTTGTGGGATTTTTCATTTTCTTTGCATAAATCATTTCTGGTTTCATTCCTTTGTGGTCTGAGAAGCTGGTTGGTACAATTTCAATCTTTTTGAATTTACCGAGGCTGTTTTTGTGGCCTAGTGTATTATCTATTCTTGAAAATGTTCCATGTGCACTTGAGAAGAATGTGTATTCTGCTGCTTTTGGGTGTAGAGTTCTGTAGATGTCTGTTAGGTCCATCTGTTCTAATGTGTTGCTCAGTGCCTCTGTGTCCTTACTTATTTTCTGTCTGGTTGAACTGTCCTTCAGAGTGAGTCGTTGTGCTTGGTATTCTTTATTCAATCTTATACCACGAAGTTTTTCTCTTTCTTCTTCTCTTCCTCTTCCTTTTTAATTCTAATTCTCAAAATCACAGGGTAAACAGAAATATCTCACTCGTTAAGTCGTGTGAAATTCAAGTGATCCCCAAAAAATCATGCCAAGAATGTTACTGTGTAGTTCTTGTCATTGAATTTTAGAATGCAACAGATCAAAATCTTCAGACTATTACAGCATGGAGCATAGCCTGTTAGAATTCAGAAACACATAAAATGTCTTATATGTTTATGTAGTGATGTTTTCATGTAAAACTGTACTGTAAATACAAATTTTCAGGGATATAAAAAACTTACATGATGACTCTAGACACATAAGAGATTGTTTAAAAGGCCCACTGTTTGGCCTTTATATATTGCCAGGGAAACATATGACAAGATGGTTACATGTCTGATGTTTTCCATATGACAGGCAGTCTGACAGATATGAATTTATTTCTCAGCTCTGAAACTTACTAGCTGTGTAATCTTAAATAAATTCCTTAACTTTTGTGTATCTCAATTTCTTCACCTATAAAATGTGTGTAACCTTAATATCAACTCTAGAGTTGACAAAAGTAATTGAACCAATGCTGTGGTTCAACAGAAGTCAAATTAAATTTTTAACTGTAACCATACCAGAAATGTCACATTTAGAGGAAAAATCACCTCATTAAGAACTGACAAGTCTACCATCATGAACAAGGATTATACTTGACAACAATGCCTACCTTTGTTTGGAAACTGCCTTTCTTTGTTGCCCAAAGATTCCCTGCCTCACAAGTAGTGAAGAATATGTCTTTTTGGGCAGGTCAAGAATCTTGGAAATTTTGGGGGACCTCTGGAAATGTGGGATTGCTGCACAATAATAGGTACCGCAAACGGAGATGACTTTCTCTATCCTTGTTCTCTAGCTTTGAATAAGGCAAGTTAAAAAAAAATGGTAAAGGGCATTTCAGAATTTCAAACAGAGCTTTGGATTCCTTTCACAATCAATCCTCCAACTAAAGTTATCTGGCCTTGGGGAGTTTCTCACCATTAAAGTTGTTACCTACACCAGAAGAGGCACAGGTATGCTTAGTAACACCCTTGGATGCAATTATGCAAATATATCAGGGTATGTAGATAACACACTCTGAAAGCCCAGTTTTATAGTCAAAATTAATTTTTTGCAATTAAAATTGATTTACTTTGGGATCTTATTTGGAAATTCTTCCTAGATGTTGGAAACTGAATTAAAGGAATAATATAAATATAAGTACAAAACTTGCTGGTAATCATGACCGTAATAATAGTGTAGAAGGTAAGCTTATGTCTAATTTTTGCTATATTCAAAAATTTAAAACAAGATTAATCAAAAAGTTAAAATGAGTATGATTATTGCTTTTTGGTGGAGGAAACCAAAAGGAGTGACAAAGAAAAAACTTATCCCTCAACTAAGAAACAGGCAAACTACATATTCTGCATCTTTGTTTCAGTTTGAAAAAAAATCACTGGCACTAACTTGTTACTTGGTGTTCTGTTTGTGATCTCTGTTGACTTAGTTTCATGTGTTCCTGATAGATGTCCCTATTATGCACTATTGATGGAAAATAAAACTTAACCCCAATCTCAGGGTGATATATTCTGAACATTACTTAAATGCACTGCTTTTTATCTTCTGACTGGTAGTCAGCATGTACCGTACAGCTGTGAGCTTTTTTGTAACAACTGGCAAAGACATTATGTGTTGAAGACTTTGTGAAATTTAATTAGTATGAAAGTCTTATTGTTTATGTAAGCATTCCTAGTCCTCAAATTGGCAACCATTCCATTTCACTATCCCTTTTGACCTGGCATACTCTCTTTTGAATATTTTTGTTATCTCGCTGGTTCCCTTACTAGTGAGTTAATAATATATGACACATGTTGTATGTAGATAAAGTTATGCAAAGCAAATTTTTACTGTATAATATACAAAGCATGTGACAATCCCTAAGGCGTAGGCCATGACCAATATCCAACAATGATGATAAACAAGCAGTATGACCCTAAGAATGCATATTCGTTGCCCACCGTAAGCACAAGAGTAAGAGAAAAGAATTTACTGGAGTTGAGTGCTCAGATACAAAGAAAGGCAAACTAGTCAGTGAGTCACCATCAGGGCCTAAGGGGGCTGAGAAAGCGCTGGTCAAATGTGTGGGAACATGGCAGTGAGGGAAAAATGCTTTCAGTGCAGATAAGAACTCCCACAGACAACCCTCTAATACATGGCTCACAGGGATACAAGTCTTGAGTTTGCCACATTGGGGATTTTATGTTCCTGAGTCCATACTGAAACCTACACATTGCTAATGGCTAGAGATACTTGAGGTAGACCACTTAGGATGATATTATAGGAAGATAATTTAAAATAGAAGTAAGGTTGCTGAAGACCTGACAACTTGTATTATCAGAGTACATAGGTAATTAAAAAAAAAAACAGCTCTTGCCACACTCTGAGATAGCAGGTTCGAGCTGCAGGGTAGATACAGCTCTTCCTGGGATTAACAAAGAGCAGGACCCTTTGTGGTCTTTCCTGAGGAGTGTAAAGCAAGGTGTCATCTTACTCCCTAGGGGACCCATATAAGAGGGACCAGGCAGGATCAGATTTATAACTGTGTGTACTTTGAATAGAGGTCATCATCATTCTCTAGTGAGAATGTGTGTGTGTGTGTGTGTGTGTGTGTATCCCACTGTTTAGCCTTTATAAATTGTCATTGAGACAGGAGCCAGGATATTTATATATTTGATATTCCTATTATGACAGGCAGTCTGATAGATGAATTTATTTCCCAGCTCTGCCACTTATTAGTCACGGGTCTCAAATAAGTTCCTTACCTTCTGTGTACCTCAATTTCCTGAGTACAAGTATAAAATGTGAGTTCATTTGAAATGAAAACACCTGAGAATTTCCAGGAAACTGAAAAAGAAGTGTAAGTAGGAAAGCCTAACCTACCATACAGGGAGCCATTTAAACAAAGTCACAATGATTAAAAGTATTTAGTATTAACCCACTTAGGTCTCCGTAGCAAGAGGCTAATGAAGGAATAGTAAGAGAGAAGGGAAAACAAAGCCCAAAATGAACTACAGAATATCTGAAGATATACACTATCCACTAATGTATGTGAATATGGATAAGAAATCTAGCATGGATTCTCTATACCCTGAGAATATCCTTGGGGCATTGGTCTTTGTTTAATTCTTGGTTCTTTACTAAAGCAGTGCTTTTAAACAGGACTACTTACTGCTCTTGCCTGTAGTGCCATTGTCTTCCTCCGAACAGTCCAAGAGGGCTTGAAAACTTGTTTGGAATGGGCAATATCTGAAAGTGCCAGATTGAGAATAGGACAGAGAAGAAGAATCAGCAAAGGAATGTCTATATCAAGGAAGGGATCTTGTCAATGAAAATGCAATACAGATCCAAGAATAAAGAGAAAAGAATGAGGATTGTACAGAGGAGGCCTACTGCGTGGAATATTCTTGCAAACAAAGAACTCTAATAGTACTAGCATAACACCCCAAAACCAACATATTCTCATTATTGTTAATTTGTTTTAAGGTGTAAGCATATGTGTGTATTCGTTTGTGTGAAAAAGAGCAACACCGATGTTACAGAAGCCCACATGTTCAAGGTTACCTGCCACTTTTGTCTTCAGAGCCCAAATCCTTGACTGCCCTGAAGCTACAGGGATCAGAGCATAGGTGCTATGTTACCAAGGATCCTGGAACTCCCACTGCCACTGCTAGAGCCAGGAGAACACTGCTGCTTAGGCTGTCAGAGCATCTGTGATTTGCTCCCACAGCCTGAACCCTTCTGCCTGAACAAGATCCAAGTAAACTACACTTCCACAGAGGAACCCATACTCCTGCCGAGGACCCACCTCCCCTCTGGTACTGCTGCAGGGCATAAAGTGTAGCCAAAAAAGAAAAGGAAGGGAAAATAAAGGGAAGGAAAGGAAAGAAGGGAAGGGAAGGGAAAAGAAAAATAAGAAAAAGAACAATGGCTTCTCTCTGTCTCTACCTCCTAACAGTGCCTCCCAGTGACATAACCTAAAAGATACCAAGCTAGAAACGGAATCTGGGAAAAGTAGTCTATGGGTTTCCATTACCTTTGTAAGACAGAAGGATAGCAAAGGGACCTGAGAGCACCAGATATATTAGGATTATAATGTCTTTACTGTCAAAATTGTTCTGTAAAATAATCACATATGCTTATAGAAAATTCAAAAATACAAGAAGATATATAAGGAAGACAGTGTAACACACCAGAAATACTCATTGTTAATGTCTGTAGTTTAATGCTTCATAAATTTTCACACATATATTAGTAAATACTATTTGAGAGTAGGATTATTTTACTCAATAATATATTTGAACACTTTCATGTCAAAATATTTTTTCATCATTTAAAAGATAACTTTTAAGAAGATATCCTATATGTTTTCAAAATGTTCTCTTTTTTCTGATAGCATATATAATGCATGTTTTTAAAGAAAATTTGAATAGTAGACAATTAAATAATATAGAACTTGATATGGTCCTATATTTCTACCAGCCACACCACCTGCCTGCCTATCCAGATATTCTGTTAGTTACTGGCATATATTTTCTGCATTTTTTACGTATTATTTTCACACATGCATTCTGCTTTAAAAATGAGGCCGTGGGATATATGCCATTCTGCATTTTGCTTTTTTTTTTAACATAACATGATCTGTTTCCATATCACTATATATATTAACTCATTCTTTTTAACAGTTACATATTGTATGTAATTGTTATTGTATACATACATACAAATGTAATAGGTATACATACTATATACATATCTAATGCATAGACCATCTTAGTATTTCATAATCTCCCTTTCTTTAAACAGCTTTACTGAGGTATAACTGACATACAATAAACTGCACATATTTAAAGTTTTACAATTAATAACTTTTGACAAATGTATACACTGGTGAAATTATTGCCACAATCAATATCATGAACATATTTATCAACAGTCAAAGTACAGAAGAGTTTCATCACCACAAGAATCCCTCATGCTGTTCTACAGCTACACCCAACTTACTACCCACCCCCATCCTTGACTACTGGCAATCACCAAATTTTCTCCCTTTTTACAATTTTGTCATTTCAAGAGTGTTACATAAAAGGAAGCATACAGTTTGTGACATTTTGGGATTGGCTTTTCTCACAAAGCATAATTCCTCCAAGACTTATCCAAGTTTCCATCTGTATTGATTTTTTTTTTTTTTTTTGCTGAGGAATATTCCATAGTAGGGTTGTACCACATTTATTTGGTCATTTGCCCATTGAAGGATGGATATCTGGGTTATTTCCAATTATTGATATTATGAATAAGGCTGCTATGAACATTCATGCACAGTTTCTTTTGTTAACATGCATTTTCATTTATCTGGGATAAATGCTTAAGAGTACAGTTGATAGATTATATGGTAATTGAATATTTGGTATTATAAAAACTGCCTAACTCTTTCCCAGAGTGGCAGTGTCATTTTACAGTCCTGGCAGTAAAATGGTTCCTCTGTATACTTACCAGTGTTTAATATTATTACTCTAAAAAATTAGTCATTTTGATATGTGTGTGGTGATACAGTATTGTGGTGTTAATTCATATTTCCCTAGTGGCTTATCTTTCCATGTGCTTATTTGCCATCTCTAATCCTGTTTAGTGAAGTGTCTGCCCATTTTCTAATTGGATTGCTTCTTTGTTACTGTTGAGTTTTGAGAGTCCTTTATATATAGCTTAGATATTAGTCCCTTATCAGATTTGTGGTGTTCAAATATTTTCCCCAGTGTATAACTTATCCTTTCATCTTTCTAATTATGTTTTTATCAGAACAAAAGTCTTACATTTTGATTAATGCCAATTTTTTATTTTTTCCATTTATGGATCATGCTACTGGCTTCAGGTCTAACAACTTCACCTAGCCCTAGATCCTGAAGACTTTTTCTTCCATATTTTCCTAAGTTTTATAGTTTTGCATTTTATATTTAAGTACATGATCTATTTTGAGTTAATTTTTGTATAAAATTTAAGGTTTAGGGTGATTTTCACTTCTTTGCTCATGGATGGTCAATCACTGCAGGACCATTTGTTGAAGATTATCCTTCACGCATTGATTTGCTTTTGCTTGCCAACACTCAGTTGAATATTTTTGTGTGATTCTATTTCTCTGTTTGTCATTCTGTTTCATTCATCTATGTGTCTCTCCCATTGCCAATACCACATGGTTTTGATTACCATAACTGTATATTACCTATTAATGTCAGTACAGTGATTCAGGTATTTTAGTTCCTTTGTCTTTTCATTTCAATTTTAGAATAAGCTTGTCTACATCTGCAAAAACATGATGGGATTTTGATAGAAAATCAATTAAACTTATAGAATAATTTTGGGAGAATTGACATCTTTACTGTGTTCAGAATTCTGGTCTATGAACACAGAATGTCTTCCCAAATATTATGCCTTCTTTGATTTCTTTCATCAGTATTTTGTAATTTTCAGCATACAGAGCCTGTACATGTTTTGTTAAATGTATACCTCCACATTTCATTTACTTTGCTGTGGATGTAAATGGTATATATTTAAAATTTTTGGCTTCCACATGTTTATTGTTAATATGTAGAAATATGATTGCTTTTTACATATTGATCTTTTATCCTGAAATGTTGCTGCAATCACTGATTAGTTCCAGAAATTTATTTGGTAGATCCATTGGGAACTTCTACATAGATAATCATATCACCTGCAAACAGGGCCAGATTTCTTTCTTCTATTCCAATTCGTAAGACTTTTCTATCTTGCTTCCTGTTGAATAAGAACAGTGAGAGCGAACAACCTTGCCCTGTTCCCAATCTTAGAGGGTATCTTAGTCGCTTCAAGATGCTATAACAGATTATCACAGATTGACTTACAAACATTGGCAACATTGGCTTATAAACATAGGTTTTTAAATAACAGAAATTTCTTTCTTATCATTCAGGAGGCTGAAAGTCCAAAATCTAGGTGCCAGCAGATTCAAAATCTGATGAGGGCCTGCTTCCTGACTCACCGATTGCTGTCTTCTCACTGTGTCCTTACATGACAAAAAGGGCAAAGAGCTCTCTGGGGCCTTTTTGATACAGGCACTAATCCCATTCATGATGACTCCCCCATCATGATCTAATCAGCTCCCAAAGGTGCCATCTGCAAATACCAATCACATTGGGGATTCGATTTTAACATATGAATTTTGGGAGAACATAAACATTCAATCTCTGGTGGAAGGAAAATATTGTCGTTCATTATTAAATATGATGTTAGCTGTAAGTTTTTTGTAGATGTTTTTTATCAAGTTGAAATAATTCCCTTCGATTCCTATTTGCTGAAACTTTTTATCATTTTTGAGTATTGGGTTTTGTCAAATGTGTTTTCTGCATCAATTGATGTGATTGTATGGTTTTTCTTCTTTAGCTTGTTGTTATGGTATATTACATTGATTAATTTACAAATGCTGACCTGGCCATGCATAATTTAAATAAATTCCAGTTGGTCATATTGCATAAACCTTTTTACATGTGGTTGAATTCAGTTTGTTAATGTAGTGTAGGAATTTTCCATCTAAGTTCATGAGAGATATTGATCTATATTTTGTGTTTTTACTTTCTTTGTCTTGTTTTGATAGCAAGGTATCACTGGTCTTGTAAAATGAATTAGGAAGTATTACCTCAGTTTCTATTTTCTGGAAAGTATTGCATAATACTGGTTTTAATTCTTTAAATATTTGATAGACTTCACCAGCAAAACTATCTGGAAATTTCTTTTCACGTGATATTAAGTTTTAAGTAAAACTTATTTAATGGTGATAGGAGTATTCTGAGTATAATCATCTTGATTTGAGTTTTGTTGTTTTGTGGTTTTTAAGGAGTTGGTACATTCCTTTTAAGTAGATGAATTTATAAGCATACAATTGTTCATAATATTCTCTTACTATCCTTTAAATGGCTGAAGGCTCTATAGTGATATCCCATGTTTTGTTCCCGACATTGGTGATTTGTTTCTTCTTTCTTTTTATTTTTGTCATTCTTGGTAAAGGTTTATCAATTTTGTTGATTTAAAAAAAAATAATTTGTTTTGTTCCATTGATTTTGTTTGCTGTTTTCCTATTTCAACTTTCCTGATTCCTGTTTTTATGTTTATTATTTCCCTCCTTCTACTTGTTTTAAGTTTACTTTGCCCTTTTTCTAGTTTCTTGAGGTAGGGAGTTAGATTATTAATTTGAGACATTTTTTCTTTTCTAATGAATGCATTTTAGTGTTATAGATTTACATTTCAGCTCTGCTTTAGCTGTGACTCACATATTTTATATGTTATCATTTTATTTTCATTCAGTTCCATGTTTTTATTTCCCTTGAGACTTCTTATTTGATCCACAGATAATTTAGATTAATGCTTGCTTAACTTCTAAAGATCTAGAGATGTCCCCATTGTCTTTCTGTTACTGATTTCTAGTTTGATTTCATTATAGTCAGAGAACACACGGTGTGTAATTACAATTCTTTTAAACTTGTTGATATTTGTATAGTCCAGGATATTATCTGTCATGGTGAATGTCCCATGGACACTTGAAACAGTTTTGTCTTGTGTTGTTGTTGGATGGAGTGTTCCATAAGTGTCAATTAGATCTTATTGATGTTGTGCTGTTCTATTCTCGTATATCTGTGCTTATTTTCTGTGTAATTTTTCTACCAATTGCTAAGAGTAGGGTATTGAAGTCCCCATATATAAATGTATTTTTCTATTTGTACTTTCAGCTCTATCAGTTTTTGCTTCATGTATTATAAGAGTCTGTTGTTTGGTATATGCCCACTAGGATTGTTATATCTTTCATGTGGATTCATCTTTTATTATTATGCAGTAGCTCTCTTTGTCTCTACTGATTTTCTTTGCTCTGAAGTCTACTGTATCTAGTATTAATATGTTCACTCTTGCTCTTTTTAAGTTAATGGTTGCATGGTATATTATTTCCATCCTTTTACTTCCAACCTATCTATGTCACTGTAGCTAAATGAGTTTCATATTGACAGCATATTGTTGGATCATGGGTTTTTATTTTTGTCTTTGTTTTAATATTATAATCCTGCCTTATTTTGATAATTTAATTTCCAAAGCAAGCTGATAATGCATATATTAGAAGTCTTTCCATTTCAAGTAATAGAAAATCCAACTTATTCAAACTGTTTTCCCCAGTTTTATTGAGTATAATTGATATATAGCACTGTATGAGTTTAAGGTATACAGCATAGGGATTTGACTTACATATATTATGAAATGATTACCACAATACATTTAGTTAATACATTTAGTCATCATGTCATATAGATACCAAAAAAAGTTGTTTTCCTCGTGATGAGACCTCTTAGGGTCTACTCTCTTAACATCTTTCATATATACTATCCAGTAGTGTTAACTACAGTCATCAAGTTGAATGTTACATCCCCAGTACTTATTTATAACTGAAAATTTATGCATTTTGACCACCTTCAGACAAATCCTCCACCCCTTTTCCATGCATCTGGTAACCATAAATCTGATCTCCTTTTTTTGAATTTGTTTTGTTTTTTAGATTCCACATGTAAGTGAGGTCACAAAGCATTTGTATTTCTCTGCCTGACTTATTTCACTTAGCATAATGCCTTCAAGATCCATCCATGTTGTTGCAAATGGCAGGATTTTCTTTTTAATGGCTGAATAGTAGTCTATTATATATATATATGTATATATTATACATATACATATATATATATATCACAGTTTCTTTATCCATTCATCCATTGTTGGACACTTAGATTGTTTCCATCTGTTGGCTATTGTAAATATTGCTGCTATGAACATGGGGTTGCAGATATTTCTTCAACATAGTGTTTTTATTTCCTTCAGATACATTCCCAGAAGTGGAATTGCTGGGTCACATAGTAGTTCTATTTTTTTATTTTGCTATTATTAATATACAATTACATGAGCAACACTATGGTTACTAGACTCCCCCTATTATCAAGTCCCCACCATATACCCCATTGCAGTCACTGTCCATCAGCGTAGAAGGATGTCATAGAATCACTACTTGTCTTCTCTGTGTTATACTGCTTTCCCCATATCCCCCCACCCCACCCCCCCACCCGCTACATCATGTGTGCTAATTAATAATATTAATAAAAAAAGACCTCCCTGTTCAGGCCTGGGTACTCTAAACAAGATGAAGTTATTGCATACCTCTGGGAATCACAAAGGAAGAGCCATCCAGGACAAGATAATACACATAGCCAGACAGGATGATGGTTTTTACTATTTTCAAGAAAAGTTACATAAAATTAGAGTCATCTTTAGAAATAAAGTACTGAGAGAATAAATAGAAATGTGATTCCACTTTCTAAACCTATTTGGAATGGCCTACTAATGTCTCATTAGCAAGGTTGTGAAGAAATGATCACTTTCAGACATGTGCCTAAAGTCACACAAGTGGGAAGCAGGGGAGTCCAAATTGGACTTAGGCCTGTCTCTTCAATAGCAGTCAGGTATTTTCTCTCCATCATTTTTCTTCATGCCCTGTATGAGGAATCAGGCTTTGTGGTAGCAACCAGGATGATGTTCATCCATACATGGAGACAATTAGTGATTAAAACCCCAGCATAGCTTTTCTTTAAATCTATGGCCCTTGATTATCACTTTTGGAAAACTCTGGCTATTCTCAGTAACGCCTATCCTTTTTTTTTCACTCTTCTTCATACATTCACATTCTTACTGTCATACTCATATTCAATATTAGACTCTTACTCCCAAACTTTCATACTCTTACACTCTCACACTTACACACTCACATACATTCACACATTTTAAAATTCATTCTCAACCTTAAATAAAACACCCACTCATACACCTGCTTATGACCAATTCATTTAAGCATTGTAAGAGTCTTAGTTCTGATCTTAGAATGATCTAAGTTAGTAGCTCATAAAAAGTTGCAGATAGACAAAACATCTTCTGAAGATCATAAGATTGTATCTCAAATTAAATTATAAGACTTAGAATCTGAGAGGTATTCCAAAGCAGTCTCAGAACATTCCAATGTAGAGATGTTTCTAGGTGTAGCTTTTGTTTAATGGAGTAAATTATAAATTAATATACAGGAAGCCCCCAAAAGTTTTAAAGGAATTGCCTCAGTTCGATATGAAACAGATAGGGGTTATACAAAATAAAAAGAGGCATTTGGACACCCAAACTTTTCTGAGAGTGTAGAAGATTGAGGTTACTTAGTTTTAAACACAGGCCACTTATTAGGGAAAAATATAACCCAGAGAGCAGAAGCAAGACCCACAATGCAAAGCCAAGAGCCACAGAGAACAGATCCCAGGGGGTAGGACTGATACCTAATCTAGGAACTGCAAGAGATGACTAGCTGGATTTTAGAATTGCAGTGCTCAGGGACTGTTATGTGCCTCTTATTTCCAATTTTGGATGTTAGTGTCTATAGTAATTTTCTTGTGCCTATCTCAAATTTTATGTTGGGAGGGGAGGGAGCAATTACTTGTCTCATTAATTCACAGGTCTTCAGATTGAGAAGAATGATACTCAAAGAAGAGAACTGAAGAAAAATACCTGAAGAGCCTCGTGTGCACTGGGACCTGATTGAATGAGATCCTGGTTTTGAGCAGAATCTTTTGAGCAGTATGAGAGTTTGGGGGCTCTTGGAGGAGAATAGTGTAATTTGAATGCTGGAAGAATATAAATAATTGTTGCCAGAGGGCAGGCTATAGAAAATTGTGTTTTCCAAAGTTTTCTACTATATCATCTTCCATCCACTGTTCAAGAACACTGCTGTGTGCCATTGAGTAGTGGGGTCTTTGTCTTTTCCCTGTCCATCTGGTTTGGGGGAATGTTTCATTTAATAAAGTTTTGTGTAATGACACTATTTGACTTCTAAGGATAGACTATAAAAGTCAGTGCAACCTCCATAGGGCTTTCAGGAACACCTGTTTTTGAATTCCTGAACTGCCATGTAATAAGTCTAACTATCCTGAGGCGACCATGCTTTATGAAAGCCAAGCCATGTAGAGTTCAAGTGCATGCATGTGTTTTGATTTTTTTGCAATCTTAGTTTTTGAGTCCTTCCAATCAAGGCACCACATATGTGAGTGAATGTGCTTTCATATTATTTCATTCCCCCAAAAATGAGTGACCCCTAGATGTCAAGTCTACCAGTTGAGGCCCCAGATATAATGGAGCAGGGATAAGTCTTTTCTGCTGTGACCATTTCAGAATTACTGACCCACAGAATTTGATAGCATAAAATTTTTGTTTTATAGTGCTATATTTGGGATGATTTATTACACATAACGATCAGAATGGGAATTGGTATCAGAAGTGAATCCAGAGGAGCTGCTTTACAGATATTTTCTCTGAATTAGTCCTTGATCATGGAAGATTGGTTCTCTGATCTGATTATATTTGAAGACATTAATGACTCTGTTTCCATCGGCAAAAGGTACAGTGATAGCTGATAGAGTACAGCAGCAAAAGTCTCTTGTATTTATATCACCTATAGACACTTAGAAGCAAATGCATATACATGGCACAGCTTTGGGTGACCTAAAGAACCTCTTGCAGCCACAAAACACTTTAGTGAAAATAGGAATTATAATGGGATTGGTTGGTTGCTTCTACATGTTCCAAAGAACTTGGGAAAGAAAATCATGAGTTCAGGGCTTTAAATTCCCAGATCAAGATGTGGGTAGGGAACCAAACCATATCTGTGACTGTTGTAAAAAGCAATCATTATCTCTTGTAGTCATGAAGCTGAGATTTCTGAAAAGCAAAAAGAAACATAGTCTTGTGTAGGCATGAATGAAGTACAATGCAAGCTTATTTTACAACATCATGGATTCTTTTATGTTAAAGTTAGAGTATTGATAAGGAGAGGATTCAACAAGGAAGATTTAGGCAGGTACATATGGGAAGATCATGATGAAGCTGAAGTCCTTGAAACTCTAAATTCTGCATGTTATTAGTAGCAGCCTCTACATTCATGTCTGAGATCAGTACCTCCTAGCATAAAAATTCTGTGATTGCCTTACCTGATATAGTTGCATTTCAAGAATCTACTGATTTTCCTTAGGACCTATCCACATATGTATCATTGCTTTGATTTTTCTTTTCTTTTTCCCAGCTTTACTAAGATATAATTGACAGAAAATATGTATATTCAAAGTGTACACTGTGTTGATTTATTTATATACAGTAGTTTCCCCTTAACTACAGTTTCACTTTCTGTGGTTTCAGTTTACCTGCAGTCAACTGTGGCCCAGAAGGAGATGACCCTCCTTCTGATGTATCTTCAGTAGGTGAATAGTAGCCTAACACTAGGCCACAGTGCCTGTCATTCATCACATTTAATCCAACTATGCAGACATTTTATCATCTCATGGCACCCAACAAGTACTTACTACAAGTACTTACCCAAACAGAAGAAAGGTAACTACAGTACAAAAAAATGTTTTGATTTCTTGAGAGAGACCACATTCACATAACTTTAATTACACTATATTGTTATAATTGTCCTATTTTATATTAGTTATTGTGTTAATCTTTTACTGTGCCTAATTCATAAATTAAACTTTATCATTGGTCTGTATGTATAGGAAAAAACATAGTATATATAGGGCTTGGTACTATCTGAGGTTTCCAGGCATCTACTGGGGTATTGGAATGTATCACCCAAGGTTAAGGGGGGACTGCCGTACTGCAAAATGATTACCCACATAGTCTTAGATAATACCCCCATCATGTCACATAATTACTATTGCTTTCAGACCTATAACCTAATTCAAGTCCTAGCGGCTTCTAGAGCATTTAGTCTATGAGTGTCGTCTAAGTGTATGAGTGTAGTCAATGAGCATGTAGTCTAAAAGTATAGTCCATGAGAAGATGTGATACACATCAAAACAGTTATATGATTTTGTTTGCTTATATTAATGGAAAACTAGGGAACCTGTGTGGAAGTACGTCCTAAAGTTGTTGGATCAGGATGGAAAAAATATGTTGAGGTCGGCCAAATTTATCAATACTGTCTCACTAAGTACATACTCCGTATTTAATGTGTCAGCATGAGTGGTGAGAGTGACTCTAAACAATTTGGTTAACTGAAACCTGGATCCAAAGATATCCTATAGTAAATGAAGTTAAAATGCCAGAACTTGCTTAGAACATTGGAGATGAAGGTATCAAAAGGTTTAGAGAGTTTGAAAGGATAGAATAGATTTATCAGTTAAGACCTCCTCCCACCACATCACGATGATGTCAAAAAAAAGTGCAGAAGACTCTCTTTACTGAAGCTGTCAGAAACATGTCCATGAGGGGAGCCTAAGCATCATCGAAGGCTCTGTGATGTATAATCTTTGTAGGGCATAAGTGAGAGTGGAAACTGCTGCCATCAAATTGGACTTCCTGAATTGAAAGGGGACATTGTGTTCCTGATTTGGAAGGAGCCAAGTGGCAACACATATTTGCCAAAAGCAAGATGGGTATGGTTACTATACAGGTGGCAGAGCTTAAGCAGTAATAAGAATTTTCTGGCTCACAGTGATCTTTGGTGTTGACAAGTTGATTGTGGTGTCCCTAGAACTAAAATACATGGGCAGCCTACTAAATTCTATTTCACCTGTATAAATTAAACAGCTCTATATCTAATGAATGGAAATCTGACTTGAATCACTACAGTAGAGTCAGAGCTCCTCATCAATTCCCCAACTTGAGCCACTTCACATACCCAGTGCCCTGTGAGCAAAAGGGAGACCAGCTCTCCTTGAGAAAAGATTCTGCTACCCAGCCAAAATACATTGTGAATCTTCATCTGGTCTTCCTTAAAGGGGCTTGCAGGCATTTACCAGGGTAACTGTGCATTGAAGAAGGAGGGAAATAATCAAACTTTTCAGGTATTACTAGACACTGACTTACGTAACTAATTCCTGGAGACCAAAAATGCTCTTGTGGAGTTTTGACCGAAGTGCGTGATACATCTCTTGGTACACTGTTGTTATTCCCATTACAGAACCCATAAGTGAAATAAATATATTCAGAAGCTCAAAGAATCCCCACATTAGTTTCTTTCTCCATAGAATATAGGTTATTATGGTGGGGAAAGCCAAGTGAAAAACACTAAAACTGCCTCTATCTACCAGTATTGTAAACCAAAAGCAATACTGTGTTCCTGGAGGAAATTCAAGAGATTAGCACCATCATCAAATATTTGAAATATTTAAAGAATGGAGATTCTCATCACACTCCATTCAACATTTTTATTTGGCCTGTGCAGGATAGAGATGGATTTGCAAAAATAACAGTGAATTATTGTTAACGCAATCAGATGATGAAACTAATGGTAGATGTTTTTTGAGAGTGGTTTCCTTGCTGGAGAGGAGCAAAATATCCCTCAGCACCTAGTATGAAGAATTTTTCCGTCTATATTTGGCAGTGAAGACAATATAAAGCAGTTTGATTTTAGCTGGCAAGGCCAGCAAGTTACCTTCACTGTTCTATCTAAGGGCTATATTAACTCTTCAGCCCTATGACAAAATAGAATCCTCAGGGAGCTTGATCACTTCTCTACAACATGATACATTACACTGTCCCATTACAGTGATGAAAGCATGCTGATTGAACCAGATGAGCAGGATGCAGCAACCACCTTCGACTCTTCGGTAAGATGATCGCATGCCAGAGAGTGGGAAATGAACCTTACAAAAAATTCAGGGACTGGCCTCCTTGGTGAATTTTCTAGGGCTTCAGAGGTCTAGAGAACATTGAACTATCTCTTCAAGTTGCTGCACCTGGCCCCTACTACTAGGCAAAATGCCTAGTGGACTTTTGATTTTGAAGGCACCAGATATCTTATTTTGACATGCTAATCCTACCCATTTACTGAGTATCCTAAAAGGCTGAGAGTTTTGAGTGGGGCCCAGAACCAAAGGATCTGCAAAACATCAAGGCTGCCATGCAAGCTGCTCTGCCGTTTGGTTAGTATGGCCCAGCAGATCCAATGGCATTTGAAATGACTGTGGCAGATCAGGATGCTATGTGGAACATTTTTCAGGCTCCTGTAAGTGGTAGTTCGATTATATTTCCTGCAGATGCCTATGGCAAATAATTTATTTGGGTTGATAACCCTTCCCAGATAATTGTGGCATGCTAGCTACTACAACTCTCACCCCTTTACCTTTTCTCAGAGGGGACCAATATGAGGTTATTCTCACTTTGGGCAATTCCCACATTAATTTTTTTGTTTTCCAAAATTAGCAATAGAATTCTCCTTTTTTTTTTTAATGAAGTGGTTAAGGATTTATAAATTCACAGAGGTGCATTCTGACAAGTTTCCAGCTTCTCTGTAGCTTCTTTGGTCTTTTGCTCTAGTAAAAAACTACACTTAACAAAAAGAAAAAGAAAAACTGTTCTGTAGCCCATCTCAATCTACGTGTAACAGAGGAGAGAAATCAAATGGGACACTGACAGGTCAGACCATAAGGTTGTCAGAGAAGCAAAATATTCTTTAGAAGGATTGTGCTGTATGATCCTAAATGGGTTCCATATAGGTGTGCTTGAACAAGATGATGGCTGGTAGCCTCCAGGGGACTATTTGCATGGCAGAGAAGTGGTAAGAGGATTTGTGCATGCAATATGTACAGAAAAAGTGAGATGAGTGTGAAAGAGGGTACATGCAGCTGGGCATGGGCAGTGGGGCAGTGAGACAGGGACCGTGGGTGTAGTCAGAGTAGGGTGAGGGCCTCTGGAAAAAGCAAGACAGGATATTTGCAGTCAGAGCAATGTAACTACATGCAAGAAAACCCCCGCTACTAAAACTCTGTGTTAAATCTTCAGCTCTAGGGTCATTCTTCAGTGAGATCAGTTGGTGTACCCCAGAAAAAGAAGAGTAGCACATGTTTATTTTATGTTAATCATTTGTAATCATGTGCAAGATTGACTGTAGCATGCTAAAAGGCCCAGGCCTATGTGCTGTCTTTCCTCTTTCAGATCTGATGGGGTGATTTTACAAACTAGGCAACTAATTTAGCATGCAGACCCAGCTGTAAACAACATAATAAAAGGCAAGGAGGATTCCACCTTAAAGATAAGACTGCACTTAACTTACTCTTTAGCAAACAACGCCTCTGCCCACCTTGGGGTCAGGCTGAGCAGGTGGCCTTGTTTCATATACCCCCAGACCAAGATGCTGGTATCTCGGGGAGAAATCAACAGAGAAGGAGGTTACCTGTATCAAGTTACTTGTAAATAGCCTAGGACCGCTTTAATAAGTCCACTCCCTTAAGCTTTTTTTTTATGTTCTTGAAAAATCCTCTCTGCCTATAAAATCCCTAGACAACGCACCACCCTGGGCTCTCTTATCCCCTCCTGGCGTGAGCCAGGAGCTCTGTCCTCTCACTTTATTTCTAAATAAAAGCCTGTACCTTGCTCTCCTACCTTGAGTGTGTTTGTGAAGCTCATTCTTTGGCTTCGTGAACAAGAACCCCGGCATCATCTTTGGGGGCTCGTCCGGGGTAACTTCGGAGGTGAGTATGGCATCCAAGCCTGCCTTCTCTTTCGCTGTCCTTATAGAAGGAAGCCGTCTATGGCACACAACATCGGGCCCTTGTCAGCCACTTAAATGGGACTAGCCTGGCTGCCGATCTCAAAGTCTCAAGTGACAGGTTCCCCTGCGTCTCCCTCAGTGGATCCCCCGTCCCCCTTGGGAGCCGGGAATGTCACCTGAGTGGAGGCCAGGATTCCCTTTCAGAGGCATCTCCTTGGATGCAAGGGACTGAGGGCAGCTGCGAGAGTCTAGGCTGAGGCTACACTTCAGCGGCTTCTCAAAGGTCTGCGTGTCTGCAATCAGACCCCGACAGCCCGACTGGGTATCCGTGAGGAGTGTCTCTCTTTCTCTGTCTCTGACTTCCAGCCTGCTTCTTCAGGCGTCCTGGCCTCTGAGTGAGGCAGGGAGCATTCCTAACTCTCTTCTAACTTCATCAATTTCATGGAACCCGATGCTCACCACCGCAAGGTAGGAGATCCACACTTCGCTCTTATTCCTGACTTACTACTGTACTTTTTATCTCATAAAAATGTGTCTGGGCACCTGTTAGCCACTTAAAAGACGATTAGCATTGGCTACCAGTCTTAAGTCTCGGGTGAAAGGTTTTCCGTGTCTGCCACTCCTTGATCCCCCGCCTCTGGGTGGACGGGAATGTCGGGGACTGGCTGAGCTGATTTCCTACTTTCCCATCCTAATCTGCGCACTCTGAGGGCAGACCAGGCTAGTAGACAGTGGTCCTTGGATCTCGGCTCCGGCCGATTGATCTGATGGCGCTGAGTGAACCTCCGGCGCTAGGCTGCTGCCTATGCGAGAGTTGCAGATGACCCCTGACCTCTTGTCTCACAGATCAGATTTGTTATAGTGGGTGACTGGCTAAATGATTTCCAGGCAGTGGCAGAAACTAGTGCTTGAGTATAGACCCCCCCTCCATAACTGTACATGTAAATGGCCCCATTTAAATTCTAGCCATAGCTCTATTCTATTGATCTCCCTTCCTTTAGGCAGTCATCCTGGGGCTAGGCATTTCCTTTTCTGTGGCCCCAGGGAAGCAAAACAGGCTTGTGACTCTGACCAAGGCTCAGGCAGTGAGAGGTCACACAGTCCCTGCCCTTATTGGACAGGCAGGAGGCACTCAAGGAATGACTAAAGCTTGTGCAGAGAAACTAGGATCCAGATTAAAACTCCCAAAGGCGTAAAGTAGGAGCACACTGGTAAGGTCCCACTAAATCCAGAGCTCCGAGGCGACTCTTGCTGAGTGGGAAGGCAAGAGGGGAATCAAGGGCAAGGTGCAGGCCACGCTGGTAAAGGGTGGTTAAATCCAGTGGGCCTGGCAGAGGGGGTGACTGACCACTGTCACCTAGGCTCCAAGGCGAGGGGACGCCCTCACAGAGAGAGAGGCCAATTAGGTGCTGGACCACCTGTCTTTCTCTCTCTTTCAGATGGGAGCATCCTCTTCAAGTTTAAAGCCGGACACGCCTCTGGCGTGCATTCTGAGGAACTGGGAGCAATTTGATCTCTGAACCCCCCAAAAAGTGCCTTATCTTCTTCACACAAGCCTGGCCTCAATAGAAAGTCTCTGATTAGAGAGGCTTGGTCCTTGAGAGAAGTATACAGTATAATAAGGTCATGCAGCTCAATATCAGGATGGGTGGTGGTCATACTTGAGCCTTGCCCAGGGTCTAGGTCCATAGGTCCAAGATTTATGGACTATGGGATCCAGCTGCAGAGGCCATTTCCAGAGCAGGGGAAATAGCACTGCTTCTGTGTTTAAGTAATAAAGTGTGACAGGGAGTTAAGGAAGGGAAAGGGGTAATAGACCAAATATTCAAACTGGATCACCTGTGACTGTTGCAATATTTAAAGGTTTCATGGCAAGAATTCAATAAGAGGCCTAGATGTCATGTATAAAATATGAGAAATATTTAAATTAAAAAAGCTGTTAAATATATCTTTCCTACCATGACAAATATACCTTTGTATTAACCTGAGTGGACAGGTTTGAATTAGAATATTCAATGTAGTTTAATGTTTCTTTTTCTTATATTGTTTATTGAAGAAATTTAAAAACAAAGTTGTGACCAACAGGTGTATGTCAGGAATGGTTGGATTGATACTCAAGATCAAACATCTGGATACCTGGAGGCTCCACAGCTTCCCTCTTTAAAGTCTACTGTATTAATTTTCCATTGTTACACAGCAAATTACCACACAAAGGATATCTTTCTCTAATCTCTCTCTCTCTCTCATGCATATTACACACTTTCCATATACTATTGGTCAGGAGGAAGTCATTGGTCCTACCACCCTCAAGGGCAGGGGATTATACAAGAGTGTGAATACCAGAAGATGGGGCATATTTGGGGTCAGTGTATGGTCTGTCCACCATACTTGGACTCCTCTAAGTTTTATTTCAGCAACAGGGAGAGAATAGAGCCTCATCCTAGGCCCCTGGTCTTCATCCCAAGCCTCAGCCCCTTCATCATGCCTTCTCTGCATACACTGAGCTCCATTCCTTATCTCAAGAGGCATCACATGCATGTAAGTGGATAACTTGGTTCACATTTCCTCTGTTCCCTGTATATAGCCACTACCTCTTAGTCACTTCTCTGTCCTGGGGGTATATACATTGGCAGTGAACTCAACAATAAAAAACACAGACCCATTGAAGAAGACCATACAGAATTCTCAGTGCTTGGAATTTAGGGCTACATGAGGAGCAGATTAAGGGCCCCAGATATATGGAGCGTGGTTTGAAGTGGGGGCATGGGTTCTGAGTGTGCACATTCCCTAAGCCCCATATACTGGACTCTAGGCTGTTTTGCAGAGTTGAATGCCACTATGTAACCATCCCAATTAAGATGTCTTTGTTCTTTCTCCACAAGACACAGCCATTATCCCAAATAAGTTATCATTTGCATACATGACTTTCTTCATGCTATATATGCATGCATTATTATTATGTATTCCTTTTGCTACATGTGTATTTACCCATAATCAACTTATGGTGATCATTTTGAATGTTTTCAAATTTTGTATACATGGCATGATAAAGTTTGAATACTTCTGGAACTAGTTTTTCCCCTATACGTTTTTCCCACTGGCACACTCACTCAATCTTTGCACCGGTAGGTCTTTCTCTGTGTCTCTACCCCTGAGAATTCTAGGATTTTCCCCAGCCTAGCCTTTATTGTCCAGTTCAATTTATCTGAAACAGTCTCAAGACAGTGAAGTCAGGCTGGTCATAACACAGGTGAAACTCAAACCAGTGGTTCTCAAAATGTAATGTGCTTCGGATCACCGAGATGACTTGTAAAACTGACTGATGGCCTACCTTCAAATTTCTGATTCAGTAGCGTTTGCATTTCTAACAAGTTCCTGGGTGATGCTGATGCTACTGGTCCACATCAGCCTAGTACCAGCCCACCACCATCTGTTCTCCAGGTAAGCTAGGTCATCCAGCAGGTTCTTTAAAAAGAAAAGCAGTAGGGGTTAGACCTCTATCCCTGTCTACATAAATTGTTTATAACTTTATATATTAATTAATTGGAGAATGCAATAAAATAAGTTAAAACATGGTTTAAAGTGAGCCTTCTCAATGACAGTTAAGGTAGGCCAAAACAAAAAGAAAGAGAAAAAGATAGATTTCAATTAGTGTTATTGAACTAAAAACTCTGCAGCTTATATATTTCAAATGAACATTTATTTTAAATCTGAACAAATGCTGTCAGATATATCTGAAAGGCGTAAGAGTAGAATCATATATCAGTGGATGTTACTTTGAACTTTGGAATAAAACCAGTGTTGATAAAATTTCCCACGAACAACAGAAAATCAGAAAATCTCAAGTCCGTAAAACAACTGTATTGTTTCTCCTTCAGAGAGATGTATCCCATCTTTTTTTTTTCTTTTTAAGGCCGCTACCATATATCTTCTCCCCATTTCCACCTGTGTGGGCTATAACTGTCTTGTACTGTGTGGCACTCTTTGTGCCCTAATCACATAGTATTGTTTTTAGAATTCTGTGTGTGTGTATGTGTGTGTGTATGTCTTGTTTCCCTTGAAAGTTTATAAGCTTCATTTCTCACATCAGTAGCTGCATTCTATATTCCTTCTCATTTTATAAATAAACTCTTTTTACCTATCATGATTTATCCCCTGAATCCATATCCCATTTAACAAATAAGCAAATAGACCCAATCAGGATTTGTGTGGGTTATACTACTGAAAAGTAATTTTAATACCTGACATCTTAAAAGGCAAATTACGGAAGTCATTTTAGGTCCTAATTAGCATTGTGTAAGTCTGAGTGGGAAAAATTCGAACGACAATTGATCAGATCCTCTAAATGTTGCCTAGGTGTTCTTCATCAGCAAGGATCCACATATACTCCCCTGGTGCACCTTTCTCTTTTTTAGAAATGCCAAACCCAAGGGGGAAGGTTGTTGGAACCATTTATTTGATGAATTTCTTAGCATATGGGCCTGCCTACCTTAAGCCATTGGTTTGTTCTTAGACACTATGGGACTTTATAAAGAAATGAGTCATTCCCTAGTTTGTTCTTCAGGATGTGGGCATATTACACCCATTTAATCACTTGAATTTTCACAGTAGGCTAGCATAGTAACCAGAGATTAATATAATACTTATTTGAGCAACATCAATTTCTATAAAACAGGATGACAAGAACCCACTGCAGCTTTTCTGACAGCTTTATTTTCCCGATGTTAAGAGAGCATTGCTCATTACAATGAACTGGTTCCCCTAGATTTTGTTTTTTGCCCATAGATATACTAAGGTGGGGCATAAAGGGCCAATATGCCCTAGTAGACAAACAGCTACCAAGGCTATGATTGTTTAACACTGACACAAGTCAAGTAGGGCAAAGGACATTCGGAACAGGATGCACACATATTCAAGTGCATAAACCTATTTCAAAAGCTATTAGGTCTGGAAAAGCTTCTCTGTGGACCTATAGAATCCTACTTAGGAGTCAGTGGAAATGAAGTCAGAGTGACCCTTCTTGTGTTCTATTAAATGCAAACATGTAAAGAGAACTTCTTTACACTAGAATGCATTATTGTAGCAGTCTCCTTATGCAGAATTTCACTGCGGATTTATTAAAAATAATGGAAGTGCCTGTTTCGGCTTGAGGACTGTGTATAGAAATTCACTTTCAACATGTGCTCTCTACCCTATCCCAGTGGTCATAAAATGGCCACTCTACTCCAGAGGACTATTACTAATAATTTAATCTTCACTGCAGACCTGTAAGATAGGTATTAATATTCTTCCCACATAGTGCATATCAGCTTAGACTCTGAAGCCAGACTGCCTGGATGTGAATGCCAGCTCTGCCACTCACTAACTGTGTGTTCCTAAGCATGTTACCTAACATGTCTGTGGCTCAGTTTCATCCTCTCTAGAGTGAGATAATAAGAGGACTTCCTTGTAAGACAAAATGAGTTAATTTGTGGAAAGCACCTAAAACTATTGCTGAGCACGTAGTCAATGCTCAAAAAATGGAAGATCTTCTGGAGTTTGGAGGGCATTTTCCGGCCAGCCAATAAGACAAGTGAGAAAGAAAAATATGGATCACTGAAGCAGGGTAGAAGGAAAAATGTAGGTCACTGGAACAGGCTGACCTTATCCACAGTATGAGTTATGTGACTCCGGTTGGGGGGAGGGGAAAGTGTACAGAAGGTCTGGGAAGGGCAGTCCAGGGGTGTGCTAGTGCCTGAGATGTGTCCCAAATGTGTCTGCCCCAGCCTGAAGCTCCTGGAATCCAGCAGATGAGAAAAGGCGCTTTCCTACATAGGCTCCAGGAGCAGTTTAAACCCCAGGCAATATACAAACTTCTAAGTTCAGTGAGCCACAATTATTTCATTTTTAAACTGCTACTTTACCCTCTTAATTGAGAAGTGGCAATTTACAAAGTAACTGACCTTTTATCATGGTTTTTCTTTGGGAGACCTGAAGCACAGTTTCTGACTCACCTGGTAGGGATGTCAAACACGTGAATTACCTGGAACTACCTTGTCATCTGACCTTGCAATTTCTAAGGACTGGACTTGTTTTATTCTTATCACAGAATTTAAGTGCTTCAAATATAATTTTGTTCAAAGCTTTCAGGTCCTATTGAGCTAACTAATGTTTCCCCTTTACTTTTCAGTTACATTCCCAGGTGGTTTCTCAAATAGCAGCTTCCACATTCATATCATGTTGGCAACACGTCTCAGATATTCATGTGGATACAGGTTGGTTCATAACGGAGCACAGGGCAAAATGCAGGCTTTTTCTTCATGCTTCTGATTTGCTATAATGAGAGATAAATGTGCTTAGAGCCATCACTCCCGTGAATAGCAAAGGGGACATTTAGCTGAACAGAATATGCGTTGGCTCTGATTTCAGCTTAATCCCATGCCCCTCACTTGGACTTGAATTCCAGTTTCTGACTTCCTGAACAGTTCCACAATGCATGCTGGAAGATATAGCTCTGTCCTACAACACTGGCAATAAGCAAGGAGTCATAAGGGCCCCCTTAGCACAGAGAAATTCACCAGGCCCCTGAGCTGGTGACCTCAAGGTAATTCACTATCCCTTCATTCATTATTTTACAAATATTTGTCGAGAGAGCACCATGTACCAGGCACTGTGCTATGCCCAGCCAGACACACATTCTGCCCCTTGGAAAATGATTGCTTGGTGGAAATATGATGATGAAGCAAGGGATTCCAATAGAGTGGGATGCCATGATACATATAAGAAGGGCCCCTAAACCAGGTTTGAGAGTTTGCAAAGAAAATTGGGTGGCTGGGGAAGGGGTGGAAGAAGTTATTAATCTTCACATTTTTATCTTTTGCTCAACTCTGCCCCAATCCATAAGCAAGTCCAATTTTCTGAGTAAAATAGACACAACTTTTCAACACTTTTGCCTTTTTTTGTTCTGGCCAAGCCACTGTCATCTCTCAGGTGGACTACTACAATAGCCTCCCAACTGGCGTCCCCACTTCCAGTTTTGTATCTTGTGGCAAATAACATAGATTAGCTCACTTGATTCCATTCCAAACCCAATCACAGCAAGCCTTACTACATGACAGAGGTTGAAAAACTAGTCTACATTTCCTGAACTCCAACCATTCTGGCCTGGACTCCACAGATAACAGCCTCTGCAAATCAGATAGACCTGCATGAGGTTTGGAGGGGGAAGTAAGGTGTAGTCTATTCTTTCCCTGTGGTTTCTGATTTCTGCCTAGTGAGCATGGTCTCGGAAGCTTTTGCTTCTGCAGCAGCAATACTAGAGGTTCCGGAGTACAGTTTTTAGTTTTGTGGGTATCAAAAGGCAAGGCCCAGGACGTCTACTTTGTTTGTATGGATGGAGAATGAGGCAGTATGGTCTTGAAGCTAACATCTGTGATGATCTCAGAAGAGGCAGTGGTCCTGGGGCCAACTGTTAGGGCACGGCTTCTTCACTCTCCACCTTCCTGATTGTATCAGTTCTGGTATTATTCAAGGAAATACTTCTGGAAATTCAACCTAGAGTCTGTTCTTCTGGCTCTTCCAACACCTTTGTAGGTACCTAATTCCCCCTTCAGCTTAAGTGCATTCAAGTGGTTTCTGCTGTCTGTCACAGAATTCTACATTCTACTCTCTGCATAAAAGATAAAGGAACTATATTTTTTAAATGAAAACAAGATCCTATGACCTCCTTGCTCAACACCCTCCATTGGCTTCCCATTCTATGTACAATAAAAGCCAAACTCATACTTTCCTTCCACTCTAACCTGGATCGCTTTGCTGAAGCTCTCTTTGCCTTCTTGCTGTTCCTCAAATACATCAAGAGCATTCCTGCCTCAGGGCTTGGTGTTTATTGTTCCTTCTACCTGGAATATTCTTCTTCCAGATAGGTGGATGGCTCAACTTCACTCCAGTCATCTCTGTCTAATCTAAAGTAGCCCAACTTCACTTTCTATGTTTACTCTCTGCAAAGCAGGAACCACTGTCTAGGATCATCTTGTTTAATTTTATTGTACATCATCTGTCTCTCTCCACTAGAATATAAGTTCCACAAGGGTAGAAATCTTTGTGTCAATTTTTTCAGTGCATCCATGGGAAAAGCAATGACCCATACAATTGGAAAAACACCTGGGAATTCAGGAGGAAGATGAAGAAAGGGAAGAAACTGGGCACTTGGAGTGCTGCAGGGATGTTTAGAGAGGTTTAGAAAGCAAAGCACCAAAGACTGAAAAATCAAATCACCCGAGAAAGGTAGTAATTTCTGAAGAATATTCTTGCAATTATGAGATAGAAATATGCAATCAGTGTGAAGAACAGCCAGACCTGTGTGTTCGGTGGGTGTCATTACATCACTAACAGCTAATGAGAAGACTGGTTCATGATGTGCTCTGCAGCCTATTTTGGATTTTCTTCTACAAAAGCATGTGCTCGGTCCAATCTGGTCATCTGGGGAAAAATGAAACAGGGTGATGAGTTTGGGATCATTTGAAAATCTGAAAAACTGCACTTTGCAAGCCTCTGCTGTGCATTCAGCGCAGCACGATGCTTTCTGGGATAGGAATAAGAAAGCAAAAGACACAACCCCTATGTGCAAAGAGAGAAGAGAGATGAATACTCTACAATGAGGGCCAAGGATCTGACTAGGAGGGAAGCAACGTCTAGGAATCAGATGGGGTAGGTGCTCCGGAGAGGGAAGAGACCAGAAGGACAGAAAATCAGAAACCATGGCATCAGTGAATAAGAAACCTCGAAGTACACATGAACAAGAGCAGAAGTCAAATGTAGTTTCGGACCAAATTGCCCAGGAATTTTTATTCATGAAGGTAAAACCAAAGGAAGTATTAGGCACTGCGATGTTGGTTTCCTATGTCCCTGGATCACCTGCAGTAGAATCTCCAGGGATATTTGTTCAAAATGAATGTTTTCTCCACATGACATATCTTCTACCGGGAGTGGCTCCAAAGATTTTGCAATGTTAACAGTTCTTCCTGTGAAATAATGTGTATGTATGCTAAGATTTAAGAGCCACTACTATCAACCACAGATAATTTGTCAAGTGAAAAAATTCTGAAATGAGTCTGCTGCCAAATGAAAGCATACTTTCTCATGTTGTGTGTGATTTTTTTTCAGAGGTGGGGTCAATTGCAAATGAGTGGAATCCTGTTAGATGATCTTCTCATCAAACAGATTTTAATATGGTATGGGACATTCTTAACCCCACTCTAATACTCCCATCTCTACCAAAACACACAAACATGCTCAGAGCCTGCGCTAAGACATGAAGATACATATTTGTTCTCAGAATCAACACTATAAAGGGGTTCACCTTTGGGAGTATGACAGCACGAGTAATATTTGAGCTGTTTTGTGAAATACAACACATTTACAGAAAAGTGCATAAAGCATAACAATATGGTATATAGAATAATGATAATGTGGGAATTCATGTAGCCATTATCTGAGTGAAATAAAACATGACCAGGACGTGACTGGCTCGTTGAATAACTCTGCTCACTGACTGGGAACTGACACCACTACCCAGGGACAATACACAGCAATACATCTGGTCCATTGGATAAGGAGGGTTGTTTGGCCAAGGGAAATGGAGCTGGGAGAGAAACTTGCAATTACGCCATTGGAGGCCCTCCCAATTTTACCAGATACCAGCAGAGCACAAAATATTAATTTGAGCCCTCACCCCATAAGCCCCCTCCAACACACACACACACTCAGGGGCCAATGCACGTGACTGAGAACTGCCTGGGACTTTAGTCCCTAGGGACGGGTGGGTGAACCGGAGGGTGGTGACATCCCAACCCCCTACGATTTGGGCACACATAGGGCATCATCAGGTGCCACAGTAACGCAGCACAGGGCCCCATCTCAACTGGTCACCCCCATGGCCACTGACAACCCCTCCAGGAGCCGGCAGAGAGGGTGCATGGGCACTGGCTCAGAAGCCTGGGTCCATGTCTCCCCCAGGTGACTCCTTGCAAGAGATCGCCTACCCTTCCTCCCCCCTGCCCTCCTCGCTCATGGCGGCCTAGCGACCCTGCTTACCAATAGAAGAGGCCCTGGACGTCATTGGGAACATCGGAGGAGGAGAGGTGACAGGTCAAAGTGGGGTTTCAAGGTGGGATTGGGGTCGTCACCCTCCAAGAGTCAGGCCCTGATGAGCAGCAGGCGCACAGCGGCTCACAGGAAGCCCGGGAGAGCATAGCTCCGACCCACGCACAACAAGAGACAACCGCGGATCAGGAAGAGCCCAGAGTCAGGTGGGCGGGAAAGCACGAGGCGAGAAGGAGCCAGGTGGCAGACGCTGGTTCTTCTGCAAAGGATCCCCTCTAAGAAGTGCTCATCGAGGGCAAAGGGAGCACGGAGCGGGGAGGTCGGCCAGGAGCCCATAGACCTGGAGCCTGGAGAGGGGCAGCCTTGTGGCAGCGCTACTTCACGCGGTGCCCCCAGGGTGCATCCAGCTGCTGGTAGGGCACTGAGTCGGAAGCCACTTCCGTCTGCAACTGGGCGGGCACTGAGCCCGGCAGGCGGTCCGCTCCACCCAGTCCGTGGCATCGCGAGCCTAGCCAGTCAGGCAGCTGCCAGGAGCCATGTTACAAAAAGACGCGACTGTGCCTCCTAGTGCAGCCGGGGCGCTGCCCAGTGTTCTATTCTCTCGGTCTTCTGCGGTCATTCCCGGGCCGCCTCCAGCCCCCTGGCTGTTGGACAACTGGGCCCGGGGCAGGCGCCTCGGGGTACCCTGCCCTGCACCTGCCCTCTGCAAAAATGCAAATTTTACTTTTCTCTTGGAACAGCGTATGTCCAAGAGTTTGCTTTTCATGGTCAGCGGAGGTCTGCGATTTGACTGCCCTGGCTGAATCTGCATTCTGAGGGAGCTGGACATTCTGGGAAATCAGGAGGTACCCACTTGCCTGCTGGTCATTCCTCAACCCTTGAGCCTCCAGTAAACCCGAGGGCCTCGCCTCTGGATGGCCGCGTGGAGGATCTGCCAATGGGTTTTATGACGGGGCGCGGGGGCACTGGCCGCAGCTGGAGTGACCATTCATTGGGACAGAAATTGGGCTCCAGCCCCCCACTCCCCCAGGTAGGGGATGCAGAGTTGAAGCAAAGTTTCGTGGGTGACACCATAGAAGAGGAAAAGAAAGCAAATGTCAGTGTATCTTATCTTCAAGGGAGTTAGCCCCTGGAGAGCAGGCCCCTCTGATGATGCAGCATTCTGGCCCCATCTCGTGGGAAAGCCTGGCATTTTGACTAGAAGGATCCTATTCTTTCCACTCCCCTGAACATTGCCCTGTGGGATAGAAGGATCTCAGAAAACGAAGGAATGCATCCATAGCTACTCTCAATCCTTCCCATCTCAGGTCCATGATGAAGCAAATTCAGAAAGAGGCCTCTTCAGAGCACATGAGCCAGATGGGCAATCAACAGAGAGAGCCCAGTCATGTTCACCGGTGCTGGCCTCCTAAGGCATGCCACTTAAAAGCATCGAGATCAAAATGGATTTCAAGTTCACTCTTCGGTTAACTAGAACATTCAAACAGGAACATTGTCCCTTTCCCCTTTCCTTCAGCATTTGGTGAAACAAGGTGGGACTGCTTGTGCCCAGCATACTGCAAATCTTCAGTTCTGTGGAACCCCTGGGTGGGGGGATGGCTGAGTGTGTTTTGCACAGCTAAAGGTTTAACTCTGCCGCACCTCAACACCACCACCCCTGCCACCACCGTGCCCTGTTTTTTGTGTTTTTTTTTTAACATTCTAGAATCACACTTTTAAACTATATGTCTCATAGTTCCCTGCCTCTTTCAACCGGCAGAGCACGAGCACACCTTCATTTTCCCCTCTCCTTTTCCCCCCTTTTTCCATCCATTGCAGCAAATGCGTCCCTCCCACATGAGTGCAAGATCAGGGGGGAAAAAAGAAAGGTGGGGAGATCCACACACCACTAACCATCACATACAAGAATGGGTCAGCTGAGCCCACCCCTGCTGCTCTTAATCCTGCCTCCTGTGTTCCTGGTCACTCAGGCATCCTTGTACAGACAGCCCTTGCCTGTCAAAAATGGAAAGGTCATTCAGGTCATGTTGCCAAGGGCCCGAATTGCGCATTTGGGGGAGAGCGAAGCCTAGAGAAGGAAGATGGATGGGTTGGCCCAAGGTTACGTAGTGGCAGAGGCCAAACGAGAACTTCATAACTTCCAGGTTGCCGTACTTTCAGAACCATGTGTGTTTTCAGCGAGTCGGCTTTGAATGATATTTCAGGCAGCCGCCAGCAGGTGGCAGTAGGTTGGTTTGGAAGCAGGTGGTTCCTAGCACCCTGGAATCAGATTGCACAGTCAGGTCAGTCCCTCATTCGGTGGGGAAAGCAAGCCTGATTTTTTTTCCCCCTAGGTGTCCTTGTGACTTTGGTGATGGCCAGCAACTTGATGGCAATAGTGAATTCACTTCCAGAGGTTATATCCCAGACTCACATGACAGCCCAAAAGGCAACAAGAAACATAAAAAAGCCAGCATGATTTGTGCTTCAGTTTTTGCCTAGTTAATTTATTAGAATATACATCCTGGATATTAGAATACCCACACTGAATCCAGACTGGGATCACGGTGCAGAGGCAAGAGCAGTGACCTAGGAGTTAGCCCATGCACGTTCTCACCCAGCTGTGCCACGTGACTGACACAGAGTAGTCCAGTCTGGCTGGAGTGTAAGATGAGTTGGGAGGTGAGACAAGAGATAAAAGAGGTAAGAGTCAAAAGAATAGGTAGCACCTGGCCTAGGGAGGACCACACACTCAGTGTGTAAATACCTGTTCAGTGACTAGGTAAAGCAAGGAAGAAAGTTTCAGATCTGACTGTCAAAGCTGAGGAATTCGATTTCTATTTGACATTCGATGGTAAGCTTTGGAAGGACTTGTGCAGGGGGATGACACATTCAAGAGGAAGCTTTCAGTTACTTTGGAAGGAGGAACTGGAAGAGAAACTGGGGGCAAGGAGAGCAGTTAGGAAGGTGTTGCACACCTCTGCTTCTGGTAATGGCAGGCTGAGTAATTTTGACTAACCATCCCAATGAGGAGAACCAGGAAAAAAACTGGATGAAATATGAAAAGAAATTTTCTTCAATAAGAGCTAAGAAACGATAAGGCTAAGGTCTAGAAGAAGGTAAGGACCCAAAGAGGTAAGCCCAGCACTCAAAGCCACTTTTGCCTCAGGGAATTTGCTGAATCTGGAAGAAAGAGTTACAAAACTGAGCCATGGTTTTGATCTCATGGGCAAAGGGAAAAATGTTGGAGCCCAAGTTCCAAGTGAGTAGATGTGGTAACTCCCGCTCCCCCACCCCCACCCGGCCCCAGCCACTGTGTGGTTACCAGAAATAACAAGGCCCTTGCCGCCTAGATACTCAGGACCCGGGTGATCCAGGGAACTTCAGTGACTGAAGCTGGATTAACGTGGTCTTGGACATGTAGTGTCACCAGACATCTGTCAAAAGCAAGTGAAAATACTCTCTGCAGGAAGGTTCTGTCTTCCTGGGTCGGAAATCAGTCTGACAAATAATTCCTCAATAATTGATCAGCACATAGTCAAAGGTAAGTGCACACACAAGGAAGAAATGCATTGTAAGTGAGGGCCAGAAGAAGAAATAGACAATGAAAACAAATTCACAAAGATTTCAGTATCCGGACTATGTGACACAGACTATGAGCCCCTATGGTTCAAAAACTAAAAGATAAGCTTAAGAGTATCTGCAGGGAACAGAAAAATCGTGAAAAGTAGCATGGTCAATTTGAAAAATAATCAAATAGGACACCTAGAACGAAGAAATGTAATGATTAAAAGTTTAATGGATGTGTTTAACAGCACAACAAACACAACTGTTAGGTGACGATAAATGCAATGAAGGAAAATAAAGTTAACAGAGAATTATTGAGTTGGAAGATGGATCAGAAGAAATCACCCAGAATTCTCCCTGGAGAAACAAATTCTATGAAAGTAAAAGAAGATGTACAGCAAGTGACACAAACAGAGTGAGTCGGTCTGTGGTATATTTAATTTAAGTCCCAGAAGGACAGGACAGAGAAATGGGGAAGATGATGATGGCCCCAAATTTTCGAGAGCAGACCAGAGCCAATAAGCCACAGATTCTAAGAGCCCAATGAACCCTAGGCGGGATGAATGATGACAATAATAAAAATCACTCCTACACACATCATAGTGAAAGTGCAGTAAACCAAAGAAAGAAGGCTGTGTTAACGATCCAGTTAGAGATAATGAAGTCTTAACCTGAGAAAGGAGCAGAACAGACTGAGACAAGGGGATGAGCTTTCAGACTCTGGCCTTTCGAATGCGTCAGATTCTAGAATTATTTCCCCCTCTGGGAAGAAAGGAATTCTGGCATTTCTTTTTTTTTTTTTTTTTTTTTAAGTTTTGAAGATAATTTTGACCTACTACATGGATAGGGGCGGAGGAACCGCAAAGAAAAGGGCGTGCCTCTCTCCCAGGGCCTAAACAGAGGGGAATAGGTTAGAGGCCCCGCTGTTTGAACTGCGCTAGTGCTCGGAGCAGCGGGGCCGAGCACAGGACATGTGGCGCCGGCGTCAGTGAGGACAGAGAGAGAGTCGGTCCCGGTCTGTAGAGTGGCTTCTGGGAGCCAGTTCACAGGGAGGACTGGGAAGAGCCCCTGGGGTTCCTGGGAGCTCTGTCCTTGGGAACTGGGAGGACACAGGAAAGGCTGGCTAGAGGGATGAAGGTGACTGAAGCGCTTCCATTTTTTTTTAACAGTCTTTTTTTTCCAATGCCCAGTCCCTTTGCAGTAAGAGCAAAAACTAGGAGTTTTTGGTTCTGTTTAGGGGCCTTCCTTTGCCAGACCTGAAAGTTGGGAACCGAGCAGTCTGTCTTTTGGGTGACTCATCTAGGGTGCGAGCAAGCTGGTTTGCCAAATTAACTAAATCTGGAGTGGACATAGCTTCCCATTCCATCCTGGTCCTTTTAACTGAGAGAGGAAGATCCAAGTTCAGCCCATTAACAGACTTAAATGCTCTCCGGGTGGATTCGACATCAAAATGAAGACCAGAATTTCCTTTGAGAACAATCTAAAGCCAATTGTAATCGCTACGAGCAGGTCCATCAGGCTTTTGGGTGCGAGCCTGAATTTTGTTCCAATCCACAGGCTTAGGAAAAGCTACTCTGACTGCTTGGTGGAGATTTCTAGCGAGTGTTCCAGCACTTTGCCAAAAGCGGAGGTTCTGTTTCTCTAAATCCCTTTCAGAATGTTCCCACTGGGCTAATTCATCCAATGCTTGGCCCGGCTGTCACCAACAATCTTGTGGACGAATTGATCCAAATCTGAGAAGCCAGGTTAGTACGTTTGAATAACTAGGTTAAATTCTTCAGCGAACCTATGGGGCTCCTCGGTGGCTGAAGGAAACTCTTTTAACTATGGCTCACAATTGGGCCTTTGTCCAGGGAACATAAGAAATTTGGGGTCCCTTTGGATCCCTGGAACACTTAACTTTAGAGAGGCAGGTTTTGTAATAGGTTCAAGAGAGGGCAGAGTGGGGAGATTCAGGGGAAAAGGGCAGTTTGGTAAAAAGATTAGCGTGAGAAAGTGGAGGCTGTAGAAGAGGTAGGGGACAATGCAGAGGGAGTAGAGGAAAATGGCACCAAAGGCAGGCCTGAGCACAAGGTGGCTGTCACGTGTGTGGAGACACAGAAGAGGACAGAGGAGAGAAAGAGCCCTCAGAAGCCGGTTTGCCTTCTTTCGATTGTTTGCCTCAGTTAGTTTAGAAATAGTTATTTTACAAAGAGGCAAACCCCGAATCCTGAAAACATTCGGAAGCCTCAAGGTATCAATTTACAATAGGCCCCCCACTCAGATTTGTTTTGTTCTGTGTTGTGGCTGTGGCTTTCTAATTTATTTTGAGAGGGATAAGTTTGGAGCAATCAAAAGTTCCCCATAAGGGCCACAGGTGTCCTTTTGGGTTAAGTTGGTCCTTTTCGTTAGAAAGGCACATGAGGAAGAACTGTAGACTTTAAACACAAAACTGGCCAGTGTGCCAGAAAGAGGGGGCGTCCTGAAAGCATTTTGATGTCTGAGATCCCATCTGCTCGAGGTTTTTCTCTAGAGCACAAATAAAAATCCCTAAACAGCAGACTTGCAACAGGAGCACTCTGGGTCCAAAAAGAGTTGGACGGAAGGCCAGCACCAGTTCCGGTAGGGGCAGCCTGGTTCTGAAAAGGATTTGGACTGAAGGTAGCACAGGTCCAACCAGCACAGTTTCAACAGGAGCAGTCCAGTCCCCAAAAGGATGCGGACTGAAGGCCAGCAGTTTCGATGGCATAGTTCCAGCGGGAAAACTCCCACGCCCCAAAGGATGCAGACCAAAGGCCAGCACAGTTCCGCTGGGAGCAGCCCAGTTCTGAAAAGGAATTGGGTGCTCCCAGAAAGAATAAGGCCCTAAAACAGATTCCGAATCATGCCTGGGGAGCTCAGGAACCGAAAATTAGCAGAGCTGGAAATCCAGGAGAAAACTTGCCCTCCAACGCCAGGGTTGGCAAATAACACACTGAGCTCAGTGGGCTCTGTGGGTGCCAGTGTAACAGAGGAAAACTGAATTAAATCCCTGGGATTGAAAGTCTAACATGAACATTAACTTGAAAATGAACTCACGTGGCCCCCAAAACTTTGTAACCACTAGCAGGTGGCAGTTTCTCTCTGCTCTCCCTGTTTTCTGAGTCTCAGGGTCAGAGATAACAACAGAAAGCTGATTTTGCAGAGGCCATCCTGTCCCAGAGTGCTGAGGAGGAACCAGAAGAGAAACAAAAAGCAGCGGAATCCGTACACGAATGTCTGCTCGCATCCTTGCAAGTTGCTCCTTTATGTGTCTGTGAACACCGCAGCCTCTCTCCCACACTTTCGCCTTTAAGAGCCCCAGCTGCTTGTGCTTGTGGGAACCATGGTTCTTTAAGGCATGAGCCTGCCACTGCCTCATTTGCTGGCAAATTATCAAACTATTCCTTTCCTGTCCTCAAAACCTTGTCATTGTGTTTTGTGGTTTGAGTTTGGTGACAAGGACCAGTTTCCAGTAACACTAGCACCTTTTTGCTCCACAGTCTCAGAGTTGTTGGGGGTCTTCTCTGGATCCCACTTCTGATTGCCAAGTAATGTTAACCTTAAAAATGAAACAGCTGTTTTACCAGCAAAAGTGGGTTTATTGGAGAATAGCAGAAAATTGCAGTGTGGGATATGCAACATACAGTAAAACCAACAAACAAAGGAGAGGCGTGTTACTTTGTGGAGAGAAGAAGGAAGTTGGGAGGGGTTGTTTTGAACAAAAAGCCCACTGGAGAAAAGCAAGAAGTGTTCAGGGTGAGGATGGTTCCTCACTGGCCGAGCTGCAGGGGTAGTCCATTTCTTGTAGGTGATGCAAGGTCCATCTTTCCCTGCTGGGGCCTGTAATTGACGATTCCTTCCTGTTGATGGATCTTCTGCTGGGGTCTGTAATTGACCATTTTTCCTGTAATTGACATGGAGGGGTATGCCTCTCCCGTTTGGCCCCTTGTCTCGGCTTCAGGGAGGTTTCCCTCCGTTCATTTTCACAAATGCCTTTTTCTCAAACTTACCATGAAAGACTATTTTATAAAGATGTTATCCACTTCATTCCCAACTATTGACATACAGGTATTAACAAATCTGTTTGTTGGAGCAACCTGATACTTAGGAGCTGTTCCGTCTTCTTTGTCCCATACGGAGCGTCACCATCCTATAAGTATGCGTGCCTTATCTCATGTGCCGTGAGAGGGCTGAGTATTTTCCACAGGAACTGTGGTGGTTCCTTTTAATGGGTCAACTTGGTAAAACATTATTTCTGGGTGTGTCTGTGACGGTGTCTCTGGAAGAGCTTAGCATTTGAATCAATAGACTGAGTAAAGACGATCACCCTCACCAAAGCAAGCGGGCATCACCCAGTCCACTGGGGACCTGATTTGAACGAAAAGGTGGGGGAAGGATGAGCTAGTTCTCTCTACTTGAGCTGAGGCATCCATCTCCTGCCCTTGGACACTGACGCTCCTGTCCTCCATCCTTCAGACCCAGACTGGGACTTACGTCATCAGCCCCCTGAATCTCAGGCCTTCAGACTGACTGAATTACACCACCAGCCTTCCTGATTCTTAAGCTGGCAAACAGTAGACAGCAGAACTTCTTGGCCTCCATAACCATGTGAGACAGTTCTTATAATCAGTAAATACCTACCTACATACATATTCTATGGGTCTGTATCTCGGAAGAACCCTAATACAGGAACGGAATGCTAGTAGCAGCTAAGGTCTAAAACTAGAGAAATATGCTTTTTTATGACTTTCTAAGAGAAAGCAAACACCAGAGAACCTATGTAGAAATTTGTTCTATTTATCTCCTCCACCCAACTTTCACTCTGTTTCTAAGGAAAAGTATATCAAATGAACAATTTTGGGCTCCCAGGGTGGGCTAGTACAACCTTCAGGCTTGACCAGGTGCATTCAGTCCCTGGACTATCTATGCTTGGCCAGCATAGAATCCCCGCAGGGGTTTATATATGCAAAGACCCAAAGATGCGATGGGTTATCTTTCAAGGGAGGGAGCTTCTTACTTGTTACTCGAGCTATTCATACAAACAACAAATGGCTGCTTGTCAGGAACATGACAGAAGAAACCCTTCTTCATATGGAAAGTGGTACCAGAGATTCTGTGGTCCCCTGAACCTCGGAAATTTCCTGACAACAAGCTAAGCCAAGAACGGCTCTTCTAAGAAGAATTTCAAGTGTCTTGCTCAAAACCCTTCATTCACTGATTTTTTTTTTGAGGAACACTTACAGGCACCAGTAAGGACTCCTCAAGCCCCCACAGAATACTGTTTCTCCGAGAAGAAGATCCCGGGACGGCAGAAAAGCCTTCTCCATTGCCTAACCCCAAGCCAATCAGAAAGCTGTCCACTGGTAAAGACATTAACCTGTCTTCATTTGTAGTATGCAAAATGTCACCAACAACTTTGACCAAGTGTCACACAGAAAGAGATTTCTGGATGTTTTATTCTGATTTTGTGGGGTTTCTTTTCACTTTTGCTATATAGTCACAATTTGTGTAGGCCACAGCTCTCTCCCCAAAGCCTGCAGAAACCTGTCTTTTAACATCTAGAGCATCTTCTAGCAGTATCTCCCTCCCTCACTATGGAAGGGCAGGAGCAGGGAGCACGTTCCACTCACTCTAAGGCTTTTATCCCAGAGATGAGTAGCAAGGTACCCCAAACAGGACATCTTACCACAAATCTGAAAATTTAATGTCACAGCCTCCCAATCTCAGTGTTCTCATCTGAAATATGTAGGTATTCATTATGCCTATTTGTTAATGGGACAACCTTGACAGAAGGGAATCCCTGTCTGTCCCAACTTCTTGGTGCTTGGCCTTCACTTTGCTCCTTCCTTCCCCTCCATCAGGTATTTGTGTCTTCCATCTGGAAGGGCTGTTGTCATTACCACTTCTAGCCACCAGAGGCCCTCAGTTTTCATGGTCTGACTATGGAATGGACCTTTTATTTATCTAATTGTTTCCCATTTTTAAAATTGAGGTATAATTGACATAGAACATTATATTAGTTGCGGGTGTACAACGTAATGATTTGACATTTGTATACGCTGCAAAATGATCAGCTGAATTTGGGCAAATCAGGTTGACATTTACAAACCAAACCTTCTTTAGAAGCTCAGTGTAACAGAGGGGGCTAGGCCCAGGGAACAGAGAGCCTACTGAAGGAGGAGGTTTTAGTGCAGTAATGGATAGACCTCTACCTCTACACTGGAGTCCTAGCTGCCACTAGCTACCCTGCCCTTCAGTGGTGCTGATGATGGCTGCCCTCAAATCAATCCCCCCTGTCCCTGCTTCTGTTCCCAAGGGGTGAGGTTAAGGGGTCCTACATAAATGTGAATGGTAGCCCCTGGAGTTGTACAGAGCAGTCTCTGAGGACGTATGTCCTAGGGAATCTGACCCTACCAGCACTCCAGTTTCTATTTCACACTGTGTGGACGCAGGCCATCTTCCTTGTTCCCACTGAACGTGCCAAATTACCTTTGCTTGAGGAGTGGATTTAAATGCCTTCTGTTTTATGATAGTAGGTTGGGAAAGCATCCCCCAGTCAGATACGATGTCCCAGTACCCATAATACAATCACATAGAAGAGATGCAGCTGTTAGAGTAGGTCGATAGCTAGACATAAGCAGGGAAGGGGGAGGAGGACTTCAGTTGGATGTTTGCTCACATCTTACGCACTCTGTACAAGCGGTTCCCGAGGGATGGGGGTGAGGGTAGAGATAGTAGACCGGCCCAGACTGGCTGGTTCCAACGTGGAGGAGAAGTTGACTGTGACCTCACCTCCAAATACATTATGCACTCATTGACGTAGTAGAATTCACGGCCCTCCACCACAGCATAGAAAAATCATGCCTCCCTGCACAGCACGGCAACAGGACAGTTCCACAGAGACCCGAGTATGGTCAAAATCCCCCACCTGACATGAGGGTGGAGCAAGCCCCAACTGCAGGAAGACTCCACCTGTCCCCTTTGAAGCCTAATCTCCCTTAGTGGATATTCATCTCCCTTCGTATAAAAAAAGGCTCCCTCTTTATTTCCCTCAGTGCCACCTTCTCTGGGTCTGCTCACACCCCAGCTCTCGGGCATGTATTCTCTGTTTTTTTCTGAACGTTTATTCTCTAAGTAAACGCTTAATGCTCAATGGCTCTTTGTGTCCGTTCTTGAATTCTTTCTTGCAATGAGACCAAGAATCCATCTCCAGTAACTCAGCCACTTCACAGAAAGCCTGTTCAAACATACCATTTCTCCTACAAACTTTTACCTTGGTTCCATTAACCCTTACATGTCTAACTGTAGCCTCTATTTGTAGGACTTCTTCAAAATGTTTGGGTTTTAGAATACCAAGTAAGGGGCATGTGTCTCCACGTGACATAATATCCATTCTCATAAAACATCCAGGTAAAGGAGACACAATTTCTCTGCGGCCTTTTTAAACATTCCAACTTTCATAACCTTGTTGACTCTTACATTTTTATGTTCTTTCAGTCTAATCACCGCCCAGGTCAGGGCTTCACCAATGAGTTTGGTACCACTGTGCATAAGGCGCATATATTAAGGAGTCCTGGAAACCTCGTTTCCGCCCCCTGACCATTTGACTCACTCTCTGGCAAAAGACTTTCTTTCAGTCCTCAGTGAGGGGCTGAGCGGAGGGACTCTGGCCCTTTTGTGAACCTGTCACTGGAGATGGTCCTTGGTCTGGTTGCAAGAAAGAAAGGGGGGGATGTTAGGTAGAAAGATAGACATGAGCAGCTGGGCAGGGGAAGATAAGGCTCAAAGAGAAAGCCCAAAGCCCCCCAGCTAAGGTTCGGGGGAAAAGCCACCCACACTCTGCCTAGGTCAGGGGTCCCACGTGAAGACAACAAAGGCTTTGTGGGGAGATAACTTCCTTCCCAACCAGATCCCAATGGGGGTACAGTCGAACGAACGGAACTAAGAACTGCCTGAATCACACCTCACCCTGGGGAACAGACATGCTGACTGAGAGGGATGACGGTGTAGAAAGACCTGTAAATCAAAGAACCTCACCTTGTCAGTCAAAGACGCAACTCCTAGCAAGAATGCCATATGTAAGCCTCCCTCCTAAGGGCTTGTCCACCTTGACTATGTCCTGCCCCTCCCTTGAGAGTGTATTCAAATAAAACATTCACTCTGCTCCGCTGGCACTGGTGTGTCTCTGCCTTTCAATTCTTTGTTGCAGCAGAGACAAAAACCAAGGAGAACAAACTCAACCCGTAACACCAGCATATTTTTCTCTTGGGGGGCAGCTTTGAAGCTAGTGGCCCAAGCTCAGATGGCCTCAGATCTGCTCTTGGTCTAGGACCAAGAGCCCACCCAGGACTCTCTTTTAATTTCATTTTAGCTATTACAGATAACAATAACAAGGTGTTACCATACTGGATTTATTCTCCTCAGTTCTTGTCACCGCCGAAACAACAAACTGAAAGGCAGAGACACAACAGTGAAGCAGAGTGTAACTTTTATTTGAATACACTCCAAGGGAGGAGTGGGTGAAATCAAGGCAAACAAAGGCACTGAACTTTCAGGGGAGGTTCCATTTATCATCTTCTAGCTGGGAGGTGCCTCTGTGATTGACAGGGTGAGGTCATTTGATTGATCGTTCTGGTTGTAGACCCATTCCTCTTGGAGAGCATGTCTTTTCCCAAAATGCATGCAGAAAAGCCCATTCGGGGTGGGGAGGGGCAGTGCAAAAGCACTCTGATTTTAATGAGATAGTGATGAGATGTGGTTTGGGTCGTTCTTAGTTTTGTTCAATCGTGCCTGCATTGTGACCTGGTTCGGACCGGTTTGGCCTGATCCCGTTAGGCAGAAAGACAGACATGAGTGGGGTGGAGAGAGAGTAAAGCCTACCAGAAGGGACTCAAAGAGTTAATCAGAGAGCCAGGAAATGACTCACAGAGTTAATTAGATGAAGCCACAAGGGCCAGGAGTGACTTGAAATGTCCAGACATTCCCAGGTGAATAACAACTCCCAGAGGAGAACCTTCAGAGCACAGGCACTCCCCAGACAAAGGAAAATATCAGAGCACAGGCACAGCAAACACCAGGGCACAGCCCACGTCTTCATTTCACCCATCAGAGCAGGCCTCCAAGGCCAAGAACTGTCGGTCACGGACTTCTCTGCCTTGCCAAAAACCCTCATACAAGAAGCCTCACCGTAGGCAGTCAGGGCCTGTCTGTCCTTAGGTTATGGCCCACTCTGTTCTGGAATGTAATAAAACTTGCTTTGCCTTCTTGACTTTGGTTTGACGTCTCATTCTCTCTGATTGCCCTGTGTCGTTGAACTGAACTCCTTCCTGACAGTCCCGTTAGGCAAGGAACTGATCACGCTGCAAAGCCTCTGTTGCCTTCAAGTGGAACCCCCTAACTGGGCGTTTCTTCCTTGAACCCTATCTTCCCCTTCCCTGGCTGCTCATGCCTATCTTTTGACCTAACATTCCCCCCTCCAGCAGGTGGGACCCGATTCTCTGGGCATTGGGGTGACGACTGCTCTGGCTGCTTCCTGCTCATGGAAGGATGGTGTACATGGACTGGGTCCCAATGCCTGCTCTCTGACAGTCGGGGTTTCAGGTTTGTGACTGGCTGGTTAAGTCCTGTGAGGCCCGGGATCTAGGACACCATGCCCAGATGAAGGTTCTGGTCGATCCAGAAGTTCCATACAGATGGAGGGTAAGGATGCCTATACTGGCTGATAGCCATCTTGAATCATCATTTGTAGAGGTAGAGCCTGAAGCTGGAAAGAGAGAAACTGAATAAAGAGGTTAAGTAAGGGGGGTTCAGTGGCAAGAGCTATGACTACTAAAACTAGGTGAAATGCCAATAGCAGAAGGAGGGACATCAGCCATGATTTCTAGCTTGAGGCTGCTATGCCCAAAGTTTGAATCTTATCTGCAGAGTCTAGGATGTCTTCCTGTACTTGGCCTGACCGACTGAGGTACAAACAGCATTCCTCCCTTAGGTATGGGCAGGTTCCTCCCTCACTCTCAGTGAGGAGGTCTAATGCTCTGCGGTTTTGAAGGGCCACCCCAGCAAGTGAGTCTGATTGGCTCTGAAGCCCGGTCAAGGCAGCAGCCATTTCCTGGAAATTCTCGGCTATTTCCTGGGATAATTGGGATTGGATCCCAGGCAAGAGCCTCCAGTGGCTGCCCCCACAGTTTCCAGGAGAGCAACGAGCCTCTCTGCCACTGGGAGAAGGGGTCCTGCCCATTTCGTGAACGTTAATTGGTGAAGCACTGGATAAGGGAAGGACGTATTGGCCATAGCCAAGGACATGCCTGTTGCTATAAAACCCAAAGGGCAGCATCCAGTCCACCCAGGAGGGACCTCCAAATAGGCTCTCTGTCCACACACCCAGGATAGTCCCAAAGAAGGGGACAAGCAGGGGGTGAAAGAGGTAATGACCAGGGGAGTTATGGTGCTGCTGTTTCCCTGTCCGTCCATTTGGAAATTTCTGCCCTCAAAGTTGAGTAGTCTGGGTGAATACATTGGCTGTGGTGAGGGGAGAAACAATTGGGTGGTGGCTTCTGGTTTGATTAGGTTTGGAAATGTCTCAGGCTTGGTTCCGGAGTAGCTGGTGATCGGCTCCCGTGAACCGGATGAACAGTTAGTACATGACCGATTTAGGAGCGCATGGGCAAATGTGTGGGCGGTGGGCCGCCTTTTACAAAAATCAGTCTGGTTGGTGGGAACTTAGTAGGATCCTTTAGTTCAGTAATAATCATCAGGGTTGTCACTGAACCTTCCCAGGTCTATGTTAAGTTGTTTAAGTTCAGTGAGAGAGAAGGGTTTATGCACAAGTGGGGCCAAACTCCCCGGCTGACTCCCCAAGGGGGCAGACCCTCCGTGGAGGTAATACTTGCTCTCCCTTAGAAGTGTGGCCCTGTGGATCAGGGGGACATCCAGGGGCATCAGGAGGACCTGGGATATAGGCAGATTTAGGAGTAGCAGGGTGTTTGGGGGCTGAAGACCCCAGGGGGTTGCAGCCTGGAGGAGAGGGCTCCGGGTATGGGGCAAAGTAGGATAGGGTACAGGTTTCTCTGAGGACATTGACCTGTGTGGACCATTACCTTCTGTAGAAGGCTCAGTTCGGGGGTGTTGCTTTCCATGGAGAGCATTGCCTTGTTTAGACCCACACCCTCCATAGGAGGCTTGGGTTTGGGGCCTTCAAGCGTTCCCAGTGTCAGAGGATGCCACCCGAGGGGCTATCGCAGGGAACTGGGTGTTGGTTCTCCATCTAGAATGAATGGCAAGAAGGACTAGTGAGTAGAGGGTCTGACATCTCGGGGTCCTTATACCCATTGTATACCCATTGGCCTAGAGTGGGGTCTAGCACCGAACAGAGCTCTGGACTGCATGTCTCCGTCCAGTGTGGTCATGAGAGCCAGTGAAACCATTTCACTGCTGTCAGCGCCCATGTATCTAGACCCAGCCTGGGAGTGAGGGCAGGGAGCCCTAGCACTCGACTGGGGCAAGGCTTGTGATCAGTGGTGGAGAGCCCAAGCAGCACCTCTTGGACATCCCCAGCGGAGGGGAGGCAGCTCCTAAGAGAATCTAGCATACCCCTCCTCCCTGCAGTCTGCTGGGGAGGGACAGTGTCCTCTCAAGGATCAATGCTCCTGGCTCCAGGATTCCCACTAGGACCGCACACAATAAGAGAGAGCACCGCATTGAGTGGGAAGTATGGGTGGTGTTTGCCCTTTGGGGACTCAGGCCTCCACAACTGCGAGAGAATGCATTTTATCCTGTTCCAAGCCACCCACCCTGTGGTACTTTGTTACAGCAGCCCGGGGACACTAAGAGTAACCCTTCCACATTGAATTCTTCTCTCCCCCTCTCCACAAGATGTGACTGCTACCCTTAATAAAGTGTTTACGCAGCCTACGTATGCATGCATTCCCCCCAAAATACCCATTAACTGATATGTGACTGTTTTGCACTTTCTTAAATTTCACATACGTGGCATCTTGATGTTTGGAACCTTCTGGAACTAGCTTGTCCCCTCACCATTTTTTTCCACGGCCACCACCCAATGTTTGGCCCCCCGAGAATTCCAGTCTCGTCCCAGCACCGCTTTTACTGTCCTGTTCAGTTTACCCGAAAGTCTCAAGACACTGAATCAGTGTCGGTCGTGCCATGGGAGAAGCTCCATCCCTCACAACTCCCCGACCCCATCTCTGCTCTAAACCAGCAGTGCTCCAACTTCAGTGTGCTTTAGAATCACCTGAAGGACATACCCCTCTGATGGCTGGCCCACCTTCAGAATTTCTGACTCGGCAGGTCCAGAGTGGGGCCTGACAATTGGCATGTCTAACAAGTTCCCAGCAGCACCACCTGGTCTCCAGATGAGCTAGGTCATCGACCGCTTGCTTTCCATAAAATACAGTAGAGGCTAGACCTCCGTCTCTCTCTTCATAGAAATCGTTTAAAACTTGACATTTTAATTAATGTGTGGCTGCAGTGAAAGAACATAACACGGCTAAGAGGCATCCCTTTCAACAACAGCAAAGTGGGATAAAAGGAGAAAAGATACAGAGACAGGTTTGCGTCAGTGTTATATCTAAAACGACTGCAGCATATTCATTTCAAGCAAAGTTTTATTTTTAACCTGGACAATGCTGTCAAATATATCTGACAAAGTAACAGAAGGTCAGGTGTCAGTGGATTATCACTGCTTGTGGGATGAAATGTGCAGCAGGACCACGGGCTGCCAAAAAGCAGAACAATCTCAAATCCGCAAGGGACAACTTGATTACTTCTTCCTCCATCCCATCTTCCCAGCCTTTATAGCTGAAGGATGAAAGAAGAGACAATTAACAATTGTGCACGAATACCGTGCCACAATGACTTTCTACATCTAAGAAAACAGTCACTACTGTGGATGCCTGTTTTATCAACAGGAAGTTTCAACACGTTTCCCTCTTGCAACACAGACCTTTGGATATGTCTTCCATCATCTCACCATACCCAACTCCTCTCCCACTTGCCAGACAGCAAAAACGCGTGCTTTGTCATCGTTGTTTTCTCGAGGGACTCATCTAATGAGTGTTTCCACCTCAAAAGCCCACACTCTACCCATGAATCGCACTCCCCACCTCCCAGCCCCTCAGTTTCCGTGTCTGTTAAACGGTTAGGAGAAAGACAGAAAAAAAAGCAAAGAAAGAAAGCAAGGAAAGGATAGGCAGGATGTAAGATGACCTACTTACCAGGTTCGTGATGAACCATCTTGCCATAACTCATTTCCTTTTCTTCTGACTGTCCTGGGGAAATAAAAAAAAATTGCAATGGAACCAAGACTTACCAGTCACTGAATGTGTGCCTACTCGCAATTTTTAACTTATCACGTCTTTGTAAGTAAGTGGTCCCATTCTCACAGGCCTTTTCTCACAGTTGATGCAAGAGACCATATTTCTGTAGCTAAATAATGAAGGCCCAGCTAGGGTCCCTTCCAGTCGCTTTCGCTGCCTGTTCTGGTAACGGTGACCCTGACAAAGGGTGGTCCTGGCGACCAGGCCTGATACATTTCCCCCCTGTGCAAGTCTCATGGCTAGAGATCACAGGACCTGTAGCTGTGAATGAAGTACATTCAGAACATGGTGCGTTATGTATCACCTAGAACACAGGAATGAGCAACACCAAGCGGTTTCCGAACTAGATTTTAACCAGTTTTCAAAAAATTGTTATATATTTTGTGGAGGAATACTTAAAATGGATATAGCACAGAAGGGAACAGACCACATTCCGGAACAGGGGCCGAAACTGCACCCGCCCAGCTGTTCTCGTCCCCCTCTTGGGACTCTTCTGCCTCTTCATCGTCATCGTAGTCATCCTCTTCAGACTCGTACTCATCCTCCATCTTGTGCCCATATCCGTACAGGAATTGGTCATCATTTTCATCATCGTTCTCCTCCCACCACTCTTCCTCTTCCATGAGCTCTGCATGCTGGTTCTCTGCTGGGGCCTGGGCGGCTCCCTGCCCATCTTCTGCTTCTCCAAGGGCTCGGGAGAGGCCCTGGGGAGCCAGAAGGGCCGTGGGCGCCTCCAATACTTCCACCCCTTCGGATGGTGACACCCCGACCCTGAGCGGTCTGGGGTCGCTGCCTCTCCCACCGCCTTCTCTGTCTTTACGACCTGGGGCCGGGGCTCGCTTCCCTGGGGCAGACATAGCAGGAGGGACGTGCCAGTCAGTGCCTCCAGCAGAGCAGTGATCAGGCTGAGGCGACAATCTCGGTCAAGATGGCGGCCGAGGAGGTGACTGCCGCTGAGCGGAAGCTGTTGGAGGCGGGGCCTGCTGGGAGGTGCTAGGGGTGGCCGAGAAAATGGCCGCAGATGGAACCACAGTCTGTGAAGGTGAATCTGAGACAGGAAGTGGAGGGCCCGGGGAAGAGAGAGGGACGTGGGAGGATGGAGGGCCCGAGGACCCACCCACCAACCTTGTCTGAGGGAGTGGGACAAGGTGGCAAAGGTTCAGGCAGTCTGGCAACAGGAGGCAGAGCTTGGAAATGTCAACAAAGGACTGTGTCCATCACCGCGAGCTGTAAGCTCACTTGCTGAGAGGCGATGATTGACTTGCCCACGGACCAATGAGTGATCAAGATGTTCGGCTCCCCTTAGAGCTTTGGAGTCCTGTGTCCTGTCTTAACTTTTACCATTGTTAGCAAAGCTACGTGTGTGGCGAAGTCTTGGATTGTGCAAAGTGTGATTTGTTCTGCAATTTTCACCTGGGGACAGCTTATGCCAGTAGAGACCATTTTTTTTCTTTAACTTGTATTGATAAAATATCAGCAATGGTAAAAACCTCCCATAAGAGGGAGATACAGAATTTGGAGTTATTGCCATTATTAAAACTTAGAAATGAAGCATACAAAGTTGGAATGGATCCAATAAGAACAGAGGTTTGAAGCAGTGCTAAAATCAGGAGTTAGAAACATCGCCAAATTGATGTTGAGCCTCCAAAGAATGACCAAAGGAAGACGGATATTTCTTTAAAGGTAACCATGACAGACACTGAAAAGAGCAGGCTTCCTGGCATTGTTCGTGAGTAAATAGTCTAAGACTTCCTGTGAATTCAGCCCTACTAAGACAAGACCTCAAGCATAAATAATTCTTAAAATTATAGAGAAATAAAGCAATTTCATTCTTCTGAAAAGGATATTTTTAACTCTGAAAAGGCTTTTTGTAAAAAACAAACCATAACAAATGATTTAAGAAATACCACATTTCAGAAAACAATTACTGATACATCCCTTTCATCACTCCAACCAAATTTCAATGTTTTTAATTTTGCTCTGGTCCCACAAAAGAACAGAACATGATGTCTTAAATCATTGGCTTCAATCTAGAATGAAATGTAGAAACGTTCTAAATCAATTCCCTCATAAATAGAACAAAAATGAGTCATAATCCCAATCTGGGGTCTACATTTGTTTTCACCAGTTGCTCTCTGATGTGACATTGGTGTTTTTTAGTTTTATGTTTTATCACTTGTCAAGTTAGGGAAATGGTACCCAAGCTACCTCATAAGTTTGTTCTGAGAATCAAATAAGGCAATAGGAATGAAAAATTTTTCAGAGTTTCGTATGTTATACATGTATAAATTATATCAATAATATCTTTGTCCCATTCTTGAATTATATGAGAAAAGCTTTAGATTAGTCTCTTGGGCCTTCAGAATAGAATTAACACTTTAATTTGCTTTTGCAGGAATCCATTTTTTTCCCAGATACATGGGGTTTAATCACAAATTCTCTGGTTGATAGTGTTAAAAATGATGAGTTGGCTTTGATTTTAAGTAGCTTGGGGAAATCAGTATCTCAAAGAGATATTTAGACTCCCATGTTCATTGCCGTATTATTGACAATAGTGAAGATATGAAAACAACCCAGCTGTTTGTTGACAGAAGAATGGATAAAGAAAATGTAGTGTATTTATATATATAATGAAATATTATTTAGCTATAAAAAAGAAGAAAATCCTGCCATTTGTGATAACATGGACAAACCCAGAGGGCATTACGCTAAATGAAATAAGCCATGAAGGGGACAAAAATGCTGTATGTTTTCACTAACATGTGAAATATAAAGAAGTCTAACTCTTATAAGCAGTAAAATGGTGGTTTGCCAGGGGTTGGGGGGTGGTGGAATGGGAAAATGTTGCTCAAAGGATACAAACGTTCAGTTTTAGGATGAATAACTTCTAGAAATCTACTGTACAGAATGGTAATGGTTATTAATACTCACTTGTATACTTGAAATTTGTTAAAAGAGCAAATCTTAAGTGTTCTTACCACAAAACAAAGATAACATCTATGTGAAGTGATGGATATGTTGATTAACTTGATCATGGTGATCGTTTCACAATGTACAATGTGCACCTTATATACATACAATTTTTTTAATCAGTTATACCTCAATAAACCTGGAAACATGAAAAAAAGAACATTAGTGGGACTGAGAAAAAGATGCCACATTCCCAGGAAAAAAGATTCTCAAAATCTAGCTAGGAGAAAGGCTGAATGCGAGGTGGATATATAACTCAAGTATTTTTCCAGGCAGTAACTGACTAGAAACTATAGCTGCAAGAATCAGGAGCGGTCAGAGTGGGTGGGCTTTTCTCAGGAAAGGCGGAGGGGGGGATATAAGGCAGATTTCAAAAGACAGGCAGCAGACCCCGGGGAGGATGGGACAGTTTTCATTCTGCCCCTTCAAATGGCCTTGTCCTCTTAGAGCATCTGTGACTCTCTTTCTGCAAGAAGGGAATTTTAGCACAGATTTAACTTTGTGCTTCTGTGGTAACAACTGGTAAAACAATCTTGGCTCAGCTATTTCTTCAGAATCTGGTGCTGATCTTCAACTCACAGGACGTGTTGGCAGAAAGTAAGAAATAATAGGAACTGGGGAAATGTAGGGGGGAACTGAAACATGCAGACAAGATGAAACATGTATCTTTCCTTTCTCTCATTGGAACCCATGTAAGACTTTGTCTAGCTTCAAACCATGAATGACCTGCAGGAGAAGTGGAACCTTTGTCGCGAAGTCCCTCTTAAACCTGGCCCAGAAATAGAGAAGCTGGAGGACCATGACCCCGGAAACTGGTGCTGTGAGCCTGCCTACAGCCATTGCCCAGGAGAGGAAGTAGCAGATGCACAAAGAAGTGAGTGACCCACAGCAGGGCTCTGGACCTTCATCATCCTTCCAAGAGTCAATCGTGGTTACTGTTTCATTTCTGCTTTCCAAATCTTAGCTAACATTTTATGGTGGCCAACCCTAACTGGAAAAATGCAAAGGAAAGAATTCTGGGAAACATGGTTTGCCTTGGCTAGACTTGACATATTACAGAGCTTTCAGAGGCCAGCCCTTGTCAGCTTGGCACCCGTACACACTTCTACCTAAAGAAAAGAGCAAAGTCATGCTTCCATCTATCATGATGCAACTATCCCACATAAAACTGAAAACATCCTAGCCCTTTTCATAAAAGAAGATACAAAGTCCATTTATCTGTCTTGGGTGATGTTCATTCTTCCTTTCAGTCCCCTTTGGTATCTTGTAACTTATACGTGAAAATCAAAATGAACTACGATTAGCACTTCTGATGTAAATAGAAAAGAAGAGGGGAAAAGGAAGGTACAAGAAAAAGGGTAAATACAAACACAGACATATTTTTCTACAAACTAAGGAAGAAAGTCTCATGATTATTACAGTCCTAGCTTTTACAATTGGTCTGGTGCTATAACTGGTGTCTTCAACTGTCTTCTTTCACTACCCACTCCATATTCCCATTGACCTCAGCAAGCCCCTTAGCTGGTCAAGATTCCTTGCCTGGTGGAGTGAGCCAGTCCTTCATTCCTGGAGGGTCTGGGCCATTAGCAGTACTGTTTGTGTGGACTGCTGAGGCTGCCAAGAACACACGATGGAGAAAGGATAGTCTCTTCAACAGTTGGTGATGGGAAAACTATGTCCACATACAAAAGAAAAAAATTAGACACTATCTTACACCATACTCAAAAAATCAACTAAAAATGAGTAAAGACTTAAACATAAGACCTGAAACTATAAAAGTCCTAGAAGAAAACATAGAAGAAGCATTTCATGACACTGATCCGGGCAATGATTTCATGGATTTGATGCTAGAAGCTCAGACAAGAAAACCAAAAACAAACAAGTGAGACTACATCAAATTAAAAAGCTTCTGTACCACAAAAGAAACAATCAACAGAGAGAAAGAACAACCTGTGCAATGGGACAAAATATTTGCAAACCATTTATCTGATAAGAGATTAGTCTGCAAAATATATAAGGAACTCCTGCAACTCAATAGCAAACAAAAACATTTAAAGAAAACCCTAATAACTTCCTTGAAAATGTGCTGAGGAATTGAATAGACATATCTCCAAAGAAAACATACGTGACAACAGGTATATGAAAAGATGCTCAATGTTACTAATCATCAGTAAAATGTAAATCAAAACTACAATGAGATATCACTTTACACCTATCAGATTTGCTATTAAGAAAACAAAAGATAATAAATGTTAGCAAGGATATGGAGAAACTAGAATTCTTGCACATTATTGGTGGTATGCAAAATGGTGCAGCCATTATGGAAAACAGCGTGATGTTCCTCAAAAAAAATTCAAGTATAGAAATAATGTAGTAATCCTATTCTAGGTATTTATGTGAAAGAATTGAATCAGAATCATGAAGAGATATTTAGCACTCTCATATTCATGGTAGTGCTATTTTCCACAGCCAGGTGTGGAAACAACTTAATTGTCTATGAAGAGATGGAGGAATAGAGGAAATGTGATATATATATATATATATACATCGGCTCAGTGGCAAACTTTATTGTAGTCTGATTTCAGGACATTGCCACAGCCATCCTCACCTTCAGCAACCAGCACTCTGGTCATTTGGCAGCCATCCACACTGAAGCAAGATCCTCCACCAGCAAAAAGATGACAACTTGCTGAAAACCCAGGTGATGGTTAGCACCTTTTTAGCAATATAATGTTTTTAATGAAGGTATTTACATTGTTTTTTCCGGACATAGTGCTACTACACACTTAATAGACTAGAGTATAATGTAGACATGACTTTTATATGCAGTGGGAAAACAAAAAATTCATTTGACTCACTTTTTTGCAGCATTCACTTTATTGCAGTGGTCTGGAACTGAAACCACAGTATCTCTGAGGTATGCCCACATAGGACGATTTAAGGAGAATTTAGATCTTTACTTATATTCACTTTTTTTGGTAAGTTAGGCCCATTTCGTCAGGGGACTTTTTAATGCATAATGGTGACATTAAAAATATTTCACGTATTTTTTAAATCATAAATTAATTTAATCCTCTCTGGGGTCTTCTAAAGTTTACTCTATATCTACCAACAGAATGTCATTGAAAGAAATAAAGGCTAAATAGGCTTTACCTGCACAGGTGTCAGGTTATTTTAAGGCACAGAGACAAGGAAATTGAATAAGTAACTGGTGACTCACCTCTTTACCACTGTCCTCAAGAGGAGCTGACAGTCTCTCCCAAATTACAGGGGGATCAGACACAGATAATAAAAGAACTCACTTTCTCAAACTCACACATACAAAGATACGTAATTACAGAGTGATTGTTGTCTTCGACCTGTTATAGATGCATACCTGCTCTTCCTTCTGCCCATGAATATCCTTGCTAAAACTTTCTACCTCTGACCATTTGACAGCTCATTCCAGTGGTCATAGAAACTACCACAGAACATCAGAATAGCAGTTTTACATTAGCTTTCCGAGGAAACTGTGAAGTACAAAGTCATCCACAGAACCAATGCAATGAAGAATAAATGAATAAAATTTTAGAAGTGATTATTTCAGCAATCCCCCCTAAATTTATCATTGGAGTAAAATTAAAGAATTTTGAAACAATGAGTTAACGTGGAAGAAAAGGATAGTTAATCAGTTCTGGATTTCCTGTCAGACACAGAAACACTGGTTTCAATGTCTGTTTAGGATCACCTTAGACCCCGAAGTAACAGATTCTTGTGCTAAAAGCGATTTCAAAATCCACGCAGTTCAAAATCAGTGCAAACACTCATTAGCTTGAGACGACCCGGTTCACAAGATTACTACATTCTTTCTATTGCACTTTTATTATCAAATTCATAGCCTTGCATCACAGCTCAGTGGCTCACTTATTATTCACAATGCTAATGAATGAATAAAGGAGATAGAGCAGAAAATGGTAGAATCTGGACACAGAGATGACTAATGAAGAAGCACAACCTGAGTAATGAGGCAGAATGAGATTTTCCCTCCACCAAGATCCTTGTTGATAATGGAAATACCTGATTACAACACAACTCAGGAGTGTATTGAGGCCATATGCAAGGATGTTTGGTACTTTTAGAACAGCATGGGGAGGAGAAAAGTTAGCGACTACTAACCTTCCAGATAAAAATATTAGGGAAACCAGCCACTGAAGAGCTTCCTGGGCTAAATTTTGGACAAATGTTTATTAAAATGCTAGTATGAAGAAAATGATTCCAAAAAAGATAAACTGACTTCCAGTTCCAGGACGAAATGGTATAGACTAGTTTTCCTTTCTCCTTTCTCACACACGGTTTCTGTAATATATGTTTATTTAGGTTAGAGAGACTGAGTTGTGGTAGGACACAGTTCTACTTCCTATTAACAGGTATAGAAGGGACTCCTCTGCGGTCAGTTGAGGGACTCAAAAGCAAGAAGAATCCATCTCAAACCTCCTGGGATCCGTAGGGTATGTGCCAGGCAAGTCCCAAGGCTTCAAAACTTTTTTTTACAGTAAGGAGTAAATGGAAAAGGAAACCAAGACACACCTTCCAGTCCTACAGTTAAACATAGAGGATAAAAGTTCGTAGGATGGCCAGGTTTAGCAAATAAAATTACAGAGTGTCTAGTTAAAGCTGAATTTCAGATGCACAATAAATATTTCATGGAACATGCTAACAAAACAAGAATTGTTCTTTCTATGAATTCAAATTAATTGACTGTCTTGAATTTTATATGGCGATCTTCATATTAGGATCAGTCACAGCGGTGCTTCCTAATCAAAAACATATACAGAGAGATGTTTGAGTGCTTGAATGTCAGTTCTGCAACTCACTAGCTCTGTTCCTTTCAGAAACACTTTTCTGATTCCTAGTCTCCTCTTCTTGGCTTTATTTGCAGGGACTATTTTTAACACCACAGAGACTTCTCTTAATTCAGTAGTCCCTTAACAGTTTTCTCCATAAAACTCACAATTAGTCCACAGTTCAATAGGCCAACTTTCCTTAAATAGTATCTTTCATCCCTTTCTGTCCCTATAACCTGAAGGACTGGAGATTTTCTAAAGCCCCTGTAACTGTAAGTAGCTCCAGCATGGGGTTTTTGGGTTCAGAAGTCGATGTTACTTCCTCTCTCTGGAAGTGAGTCTCATCTAGGAAACAACTTGTACCTATGTGAATTGGGTGTGTGGTTCTTTCAGCATGTATTGATATCTCTCTGCTGTGCTCCAAGATGACACTGACCATTGCCACAAGATTATTCATTTTGTGGATTTCACAATAAAACAAATGAAAAACAACTGAAAACACATGGCCGTTAGAGAGAATAGAATAAGTAATATCAGATCTAGGCCAAATTGGAATATTATGTATCCAACAAAAGAATCAGATGGATCTAAATATAGTAACTGTTGACCTTGAAAAACAAAGAGGCAGTTATTTTGCCAGCAAGATGAATTTACTTGCAAATAGCAGAGGAATTGCAATTCAGGACAAGCAAACTATGGCAAACCATAGGCACGTCTAGAGAACAGAGGAGAAGGACTTGCTTTTATAGAGGAAAGGAGGAAGCTGGGAGGGGCTTTCTTACTGAGTTCTCCTTGTCTGGGTTGTGGCTGGACAGGGAGAAATTCTTCCTTCCTCCTGCTGGAGTATGTAAAGTAAGTGTCTTCCTTTTAGGGAATGTGAGGTACACTTCCTATAGTGAGTGGTAGTGTGTGAGAGTTACCCCTTCAGGGATTCCTGACTCCATTTTAAATGAGGTTTCCTTTTATTTGTTTTCACATAATATAGAATGAAAAAAAATGTAAAATCATATTGCACACCAAAGAGACAAAATGATACCATTCATGTTAACAAATCCCATGCAGGTGGAAGATAATACTCTATTTTTTTCTCTTAAGACATAAATATATATCCATATCAATAGAAAAAGATCTAGAACGGTGTGAACAAAACTGATAAAGTAGATTGCTTCTGAAAAAGTGGAGGAAGAGGAGGGTAGCCAGGTGATGAAGGGTGACTCTCGTACTAGAGTCATATTGTAAGGTCTAACTAAAAGAATACATTTCTATTTTACTTATGCACTTAAATATTCACTTCTTAAAAATGGAGAGATACAAAAAATGTCAAGACTATATTCAAATAATTGAACAATGGGCCAATGTTAATACAATATAAAAGAGAGTTCAAGGGCAATAGCTTTGAAAAATACAGAGAGGACATTTTGTATTGGTCAAAGAAACCATTCATTAAGAAATTGTATGTAGCTAAGAATATAGGCTAAACAAAAAACCTTCAAAAATGGATAGAATTAGAGATAGTGACAGATTTGACAATACATAACATTTACTCAAATGTAGAAATTGAGGATTTTAAAATAAGATTAGACAGTAAAAGAGAAAAAGTAACTACACGGTAGGTAAAAAGAACTTTTATTGATAAAGTTAGGCAAGAAGATGCAAATGTAGAAAACGACATAAGAAACTTATAGGACACAGGAGAAAGGAGAAGTGAAAGAATGAAAAGGAAGCAACATTTGAAGACAAGATGCATCAAAATTTGTCCAAAAAACGATGATAAAAATAAAGTAGCAGATTCACAAGGTGATCCTGAAAAGCACAGGCTAAGAGGGAACCTGAAAGCCATCACAGAGAAAAAAGACGTGATATTAGTTGAGGTCCAATCAGAGGCTGATGTATATCAGTCAGGGTGCAGTCAGGGAAACAGAAACCACATAGGTTAGTAAACGTGGGGGTTTAATAGAGGGAAGTGGATAAATAGGCTGGGGACACCTAAACAGACATAAAGGGAAAACTAAAGCCATGCAGAGATAGAAAAAATAGGAAGGAACTCCCACGCCTAGAGCCAGTTAAACCGAGGGAAGATCTGGGTGTTCTGAAAACCTGTAAGAGGGGGCGATGGTACCCTCAGAGCTAAGACTCAGACCTCCGAGGAAAGGAGACGCCAGCTAGTGTGGTTCTCAAAAGGGCTCAGAGCAGGAAAGCCACCAACCAAGCTTTCTGTCACAAACCAGGAATCCTGTCTCTGAGGAGAGGAAGCTGCCTGGCTGGTGCAGAGCCTCAGAGCCTCAGAGGAGGACGCCACTGCTGCACACGCTAGTTGGGACCTAGACTTCTGAGGAAAGGGGGATGCCAGAGACTGCTGCTGCAGGGCTTCCCGCGTGGCACAATCACGAGTGCCTTGGAGTTGGAGGATAAACAGCAAAATCGTCATTGCACAAGGTCCTTTGTTGGACTGACACTATAAATAACGGGAAACAGGGATGGAAATCTCTCTCCTCCCCTCCCCACTTTCTCCTTCCCTCCCTTCTGTTTTAAACATTTTAATTTAGGTGACATATGGTGAGGCCAGACACGGACCAAGAGAGAGAAACCAGCAAGAGTTTTACAGTTTGTTTGTTTTTTTAATACTAACGGTTCTCTGGTTGAGAACACAGCATGCCATGCAGGGTCACTCAGGAGAGGCATCTGGGTCAGTCACCAAGCAGAAGAAGAAGTGGGAACTATGGGCAAGATTCTTTATGGTTTTTGAGGGAAGGAACAGGAGAAGCAGGGCAAGCTGACTTAGAGTTGATTAGTCTGAATAATTTCAGCAGGCTCTGGGGCACGAGGGATGTCCCTTATTGTCTGATACCTGGTCCTTGGGTGATTTCGGCGGACAGACACTAGTCCAGAGTGTAAGAGCCCAATAAGGGAGGTAGTTGGGGGTGTGGAGCTAATAGGCCGCTCAAGAGAGGGAACAGGCAGGACTCTAGCCAGGACCTCAAAATTGGATCAAGACAGCATCTTTTTAAAAAAGATTGATGTTTATTGTGATAAAATACACAAAACATAAAATTTACCAACTTACCCATTTTTAAGCATACAGTTGATTCATGTAAAATACTATTCACATTGTCATGCAATTATAACCATCATCCATCCACATAACACTTTTCATCTTGTAAAGCTGAAACGCTATACCCATTAAACAATAATTCCCTTTTCTCTTCTCCTCCTGATCCTGGCAACCCCCATTCTTTCTGTCTCTATGATTTTGACTATTCCAAGTACCTCGTATAAGTGGAATCATATAGTATTTGTCTTTTTGTGACTGACTTATTTCACTCAGCATAATGTCCACAAGGCTCATCCACGCTGTAGCATATTGCAGAATTTCCTTCTTTTTTAAGGCTTTTCAAGGCTGAATAATATTCCATAGCATTTTGTATATACCACATTTTGCTTATCCATCACCAGGGAGTGGACACTTGGGTTGCTTCCACCCTTTAGCTATTGTGAGTAATGCTGCGAAGAGCAGGGGTATACAGAAGTCTCTTTTAGACCTTGCTTTCAATTCTTTGGGGTATATATACAGAAGTGGAATTGCTAGATCACATGGTAACACTATTTTTAACCTTTTGAGAAATCACCATACTGTTTTCCACAGAGGCTGTACCATTTTACATCCTCACCATGAATCCATGAGGGTTGCAGTTTCTTAACATCTTTGCCAATACTTTTTGAGCATTTTCATTATGGTTATTTTAAATTCTTTGCCAGGTAAACCATATCTTTACATTTCATTAAAGTCGTTTCCAGAGATTTATCTTCCTTGGTTTGGAACATCACCTGCTTCTTCATTTTCCTTGATTCTTTATGTTGGTGTCTGTACGTTAGTCAAAACAGACATTTCTAGCCTTCACGGACTGGTCACATACAGTAGAAGACCATCACCAATCATTCTGGCCAGAGATCCTGGGGGCTCCTGAAAGCTTTATACTAGTTTAAACCACCATCTTTGTTCTTAGCCATCCCCAGGCATCTAGCCTATCACCAGGGAGAAGCTGGGAGCTGGGGTTTTTTTTTTCCACCCTTTCACCTGGCACTGAGTTGGTGGATGGGCCTCTGGTGAGTGTCAGCTTGCTAATTCAAACTGCATTCTTTGTTCTTAGTGCCTTTCCAGATGTCTGCAGTATGCTGGGTCCCATCAGCACTTGGGGACAGGCATGGCAGAAACTAGTGCTTTGGGAAGATTCCAGAAAAATTAGAACATTGGATATATGGTTCAGTCCATGCTTTCCCTCCCCAAGGAGAAGCTTGGAGGTGGAGGTTTGCCCCGATCAGAGGGTGTTGTGCCAGAGGTGGTGCTGGCGGCAACAGACTGTTTGAATTTTCCTACTGCCTTAGATGTGGCTGGTTTCACCTTCACTCAGGATGCAGGAGCCTTTCAGCTAGTTTCTTCATTTTTCTCAAATAGAATCCATCGGTGTATTGTTGAATCAGAGTGTCTGTGGGGAAAGGAGAATCCAGTGCTTTCTATCTGCCATCTTGCTGAAGTGAGTCTTCAGGTTAAATTTTTATGTGAGGTTTGAGGTATGGGTCAAGCATCATTTTCTTTAAATCGCATATGAAATCTCCAATTGTCCCAGGATCATTTGTTGAAAAGACCATCTTTTTTCAATTTTTAGTTTTTTAAATTGAAGTGTAGTTGACATACAATATTATATTGGTTCCAAGTATACAACACAGTGGTTCAACAGTTACCCACATTATTAAATCCTCACCCCAACTAATGCAGTTACTATCTGTCAACATAGAAAGATGTTGCAGAACCATTGGCTAAATTCTCCCCGCTGCATTCCCATCCCCATGACCCATTTATGATTGAGATTTTTGCGCCCCTTAATCTCCCTCACCCCCAAACCCAACCCCTCCCCCATGGTAATCACCAGTCACTTCTCAGTGTCTATGAGTGAACAGACTACCTTTTATCCTTTAATTCACCTTGGTTACTTCGTTGAAAATCAATTCACTATCTGTATATGGCTCTGTTCCTGGAGTCTCTTCTATTACATTGTTTTACACCGCTCTGCTCTTGCCAACAGCACATTGTCTTGATTACTGTAGCCTTATGTAGTCTTGCAGTGAGGTATAGTGAGTCCTCCAAGTTTGCTCATTTTCAAAATTGTTTTGGCTATTGTAACTTCTTTACTTTTCCATATATGTTTTAGAATCAGCATTTTCATTTCTAGATGAATAAAAGCCTACTGAGATTTTGATATTACACTGAGTCAATATATCCGTTTGGGGAGAATTAACATACTGATTTTTATGTTTCAAATCTGGGAACATAATATAAATCTCCTTTTATTTAGGTCTTGATTTGTCTCTGCAGTGTTTTGTAATTTTCAGCAGAAAGAAGTCTTGCAAATATTTTATTAGACTTTTATTTATGTATTTCATTTCTTGATGCACATTTTAAAGTGCTCTTTCTTCATTCAAATTTTTCATTGCTTCTATATACAAATATGATTGATTTTTACATATTACCTTTGTACCTGGCAACCTTGCCAAACTCAATTAGATAGAGTAGCTTCTCAGTAAAGTCTTTGGGATTCTCTATGTAGGGAATCATGACTTCTGAAATTAAAGACCGTTTTATTTATTCCTTTCAAATCTGTATGTCCTTTTATCTCCTTTCCTCACCTTATTGCAATACCAAAGAACACCAGTATGATGTTAAATATGAGTGGTCAGGGCTTACGTATTTGTCTAGTTCCCAATCACAGGGGGAAAGCATTCAGTCATTCACCGTCAAATATGATGTTGAGTATAAATATTTTTTTTAATCAGTATTCTTTGAGGAAGTTTGAGGAGATTTCTTTTTATTACAAGTTGTTGGATGATTTTATCACAAATGGATGCTGAATGTTGTCAAATGCTTCTTCTGCATTGATTGAGAATACACCGTTTTTCTCTTATATGTTGATACGGTGAATTGCATTCATTAATTTTTGATTGTTTAAGCAACTTTGAATTCCTGGGTAGTTCCCATTTATTGATGATATATTATCCTTTTTTATGTATTGTTGGATTCAATTTGCTAGCATTTTGTTAAGGTTGCTTGCATCTACACCAATGAGAGTTACTGCTCTGTAGGTTTTATTTATCGTAATGCCTTTGTCTGTTTATGCGTTCGGTAAAGTACTGTTCTCATAAAATGAGTGTGGAGGGATCCTTTATTTTCCATTTTACAGAAGAATTTGTAACATTGGTAATATATAGATCTTCACTATTTCGTCAAATTGCCCTGTGAAGTCATGTGGAAATGGAGTTTTCACTGTTGGAACAGTTTTAACGGTGAATAGAATTTCCTCAATAGATAGAGAATGATTAAGGCTGTAGATACCTTTCTGAGTGACCACTAGTAGTTTCTTTCAAGGAGTGAGTTTATGTCATTTATGTTGTTGAATTTATTGGTATAAAATTGTCCATAATATTCCCTTCTTATATGTTTAATGTTATGTATTTGTAGATGTCCTGTCTTTACTTTCTGATAATTGGTAATTCATTTCCTTGCTTTTTCTTCTCGATCGGTCAGGCTACAGTACTATCAATTTTTTTTTACCTTTTTAAAGGACCACCTTGAGTTTTCATTTTCTTTGTTGATTTTCTGCTTTCAAGTTCATTGACTTCTTTTATTTTTATAATTTCACTCTTCTTGCTTGCTGCAAGTATAATTTGCTCTTCTTTTTCTAATTTCTTAATGTGGTAGCTCAAGTAATTGATTGGGGAGTGTTTCTTCTTTCCTATTCTGAACATTTAATGCTATAGATCTCCCTGTAGGTGTTGCTTTTAAAGCATTACAAAATTTGGATGAATTGTTTCATTTTTATTCCATTCAAAAGATTTTCTAATGTCCCTTATAGCTTTCCCCTTAACATTTTGAGCTATGAATGCTGTTTAGTTGTAAAACAATGGGGATTTAAAAAATATATTTTACATAACTTATTTCTAGTTTAGTCCTATTACGGTCAGAGAAAATACTTTGTATAGTTTAAGAATTTTAATCTTGTTGAGGTTTTATAGTGGTCCAGTGTTTTCTGTCTTGGTAAATGACCCATGTGCATTTGAAAAGAATGCTTATTATGCCAATTGTTATGTGAAGTGCTCAATAAATATCAGTTAAGTCAGTTAGTTGAGAGTCATCTAGATCTTATTCAAATATACTTAACTATTTATTCTATAAATTTTTGAGAAAGTAGTGTTACAATCTCCAGCTATAAATGCGTGTTTTCTATTTCTCCCTTAATTTCTATTATTTTTTGCTTCATTTATTTTGAAGTTCAGTTGTTAGGCACATGCCTGTTTAAGATTTTTATTTCTTCTTGATTGGTTAACTCCTTTATCATTGGTATGTCTCTTTATCCCTTTAATATTCCTTGCTTTGAAACCTAATTTTTCTGAAATTAATATATCTACTCCAGTCTTTTGATTAATGTTATGCATTGTATGTTTTTCCCCATCATTTTATTTTATTAAATGGCTGTACATGGTATAATTGACATAAAATTCACTGCTTGTATTTAAATTACACAATGCAGTTTTTGACATATTTAAAAGCCCATGAAACTGCCACCACTCTGAAGATAATGACATTTCAATCATTCCTAGAAGCTTCCTTGGTAGTTTTCCTGGGTAATCCCTCATTGCTCCCACTCCCGGCAACCCACCTCCCATTCCACAGGTGTCCATGGGCTTTTCATTTTCTACAATTCCATATTAATGTCATAAAACAGTATGTACCCTTTTTGCTTGGCTTCTTTCATTACTAAAATTATTTTGAGAATCATCTGTTTCAATATATATCAATAATTCATTTTCATTAATAAAATATACCTATAGATAGGTATGGATACAGATGTAGAAGTAGGGGTAGGTATAGGTATAGATGTAGATGTAGATATTTCACACTTTGTAATTTATCCATTTATTTCTTAGTGTACGTTTGGATTGTTCCCATTTGCAGTTTTTGGCAAATTCAAAGAAAATTACTATGAACGTTTGTAAACAAACCTACGAACACATGGTTTCATTTCTCTTGGGTAAATAACTAGATGTGGAATGTCTAGATTATTCGGTAGGTGCGTGTATAACTTTCGAAGAAACTGCCCAACTGTTTTTCTATGTGCTTGTCCCACCAGCAGTGTCTGACAGTTTCAGTTTCTCCATAGATTCCACAGTGTGTGACAGTTCTAATACTTGGTATGGCTAAGGCTAATATATTTAATATTAGCCATTCTGACAGGCGTGTGGTGCTAAGTCATTGTGGTTTTAATTTGCATTTCCCTTATAATTAATGATGCTACATATCTTTTGATGTACTAATTTGCCATCTGTATACCTTTAACAAAATGTTCCTTGAGATCCTTTTCACCTCCTATGTTGTGATTTTTATCATCTTTTATGAATTTTGTGATTTCGTTTTATGTTGTGTTGTTTATTTTCTCATTGAATTCTGAGATTATTTTGTATGTTCTGGCTACGTGTTCATCAGGTGTAAGACTGAAAATAATCTCTCTATGTACCTTGTCTTTTCATTCTCTTTAGCCCCGTCTTTCAAGGAGAATAGTTTTCATTTGGATAATGCCGAGTTTTGTTATGAATGTTGTTCTTGGTGCCACATCTAGGAAATCTTTGCCCAACCTGAGGTCACAAAGGTCACAAAGATCTGGTTTCTTCTAGATGTTTTATAGTTTTAGGTTTTATATTTGACTTGATGTTGCATTTAAAGTATTTTTGTGTATTATGATATGAGGTGTGTATGAGAGATGGAAAGAAAAAGGGATATATCTGTGTAGCTCTTGGGGGAAGAGAATTCCCCTTCAAGGGCAAATTCCCAGTGAATCTGGTGAAACTGAAGGAGGACAAGGGGAAGGGCAGGTTGAGAGAAAGTTTTTATTGCTCACAGCTTGCTAGAGTTGGCTAATCAGCCCTTGCTCCATGCATCCCCTCCAGCTGTGGCCTGCATGCTCTGGCCCCATGACCCTCCCTTCTGGCAGGAGCTCCATGGGCAGGGCTGTGATGACTGACTGCCTCCAGACCAATTAGGCACCAGGAACCAAGGGGAGGAGAGAATGCCTGTTTTCTCTCCACCCCTTACTCTGGATCAGTTGGATGCTCTGCTGTGGTAAACACCTATTGGTATGTAAATGGCCTAACACCACGTGGGAATTTCTGGACATTCTGAATGAAAATTCCCATTTACCCCACAATCCACCCCTCCAGAATTCTCACCTCACAGTCTGTGTGCCCTTAATCTTCTGTGATGGCCCCTGTGCAAGAAAGCTAAAGCACTGTAACCAGACTATAACAAAAAATAACAACAGAACTTATGATGCAGATAGCAATAAAATCATGACAATCCTCAAGCCTGAAGATCCAGCAGGGTTCAAAGTCTGACTCCTATGATATCCACAGCTCGCACATTCCACAGGAGGCCAGCGGCTGAACCGGCAGGATCTCCGGGCAGACTTAGCAGGCAGCAACTGTGCTAGGCGGTATGGCCAACCCACAAAGCCTGTAGAAGAAAATAACCTTAAGGGCGATAAAACGCATGTTTAACGACACCAGCCTAGACAAATCCTGTCCATCAGGTAGGGTGCATGCAAGAGAGTGGCCCTGTGACAGGATGTAGTGGTGCCGGAAGTACATGCCCTGACCACAGTAATAAGACAACACTCCCTGCAAAGTGCTTTTACCTTCCAGCTGTTTGGGTGAACTACCCTGACCTTTGGGACACACAGGAGGCCAGCTTCCAGGCCTTGTCCCCAAGGTGCCAGAACGGCCAGCCATCACTGCTGCATGTGTCGAGATGTCCAAGGCCATGTAGTCTCCAGGTTACTGTGGGGCTCTGTCATAACAGCGATGGACCACAGCCCACACTGTCTTCTGCCCTGGACCAAGTCTTCTGTCTCATCATCCCCTGTGGGTGCCAAGGCAAATGGCCTGCAAGCTTCTGCCACAGGCCCCAGGCAAGCAGATGTCTCACTTGTCTGTTTTGCAACGGCAGAGGTAACTGCGCATGTTTTATCCCAGCCCCATCTGATGCCCTTGCATGCCACGGGGCACAAAGGCCTCAGAATTTGTGCCGAGTGTGGGATAAACACTCTTCAGTAGCCTACAAGACCCAAAAACCCTTGCAATAATGCCACAGTAATCTGTAAGAGAATCCGAGGTGAACATAACATCATGCACAACATTAGATTTCCCTATTCCCAAGGGGATTCAGGCTTGTTCCACTCTGACAGCCCCACCCCTGCAAACATTAGAATAGTGTGGGCCCCGGGACACCACTCAGGGTCACAATAAATCAGGGAGCATTTGGCTTCTATGCCCCCAAAGCCAGGATTCCCTACACATTCATTGGGGACTGATCACTTACTCAACATGGGGCCTCTGTCGCGAGAGGCCCCAGCCAGTCCCCCAAAGTGGGTGCCTTAACCGTCCCCTCAGTCAGCTGTGACACTCAATCACTATCTGGCAAGGGTCCAGGCAGGTTCTGCATGTCCTCCCCAAGGAAGTCCTGCAGACACCTGGGATGGACATGGGGCTTTGCCTCCAGTGTCTGTGTCTTGGACCTTAGCAGCTGGAACTACTGCTCCAGCTTTAATTGGTGCCATAGCTCTAGCAAGATTCTGTTGGGCTGTCCATCAAGTTCTTCTGTCACTGCCCTCTCCTTTGTCAAATCAACCCACATGTGGGTCCTCGAGACCTTCGTGGGGCCGTTTGAACCTCTTCTTTCAGCAGCAGACCATATTAATTTCTGTGCTCTTATTGTTTCAACCTCCCCCAGATCTGCTATAGTACAAGTAACCTCACTTATGGGTTGCCGTATGTGGGGGGCAAGAATAGTCACCAGTGACCCAAAGAAGGAATGGGGAAGCTGTATGGAGGACCAGATTTCTCATCTCCATGGTGAACAACTCCTCATCAGGGCGCTGTGGGTCCATATTGAACATGATGTTTTTCATGCTCAACTCCTGTAAAACCTGCTGGAGCTCTGCATACGTTTTCCAGCTAGTGGGGAAGTATGGTAGACCACCCTGATTAGGACAAATCCCTCCTCGAGGGCCTCTGTCAGCCAATCCAAAAGCACATGATTCCCTGGGGTGTGATGGGCATTTTGTAACCTCTGCTGGAAAGAGGGGTGAGTTGCCAGGGAAGCCAGTTTACCCATTTCTGACCCAGACAGAACAAAGCCCTCTATTCCTAAATCCCAAAGAGGCAAAAGCCACGTGGGCAGAGATTCCAAGGGCTTCAGCCCAAACTGGGCGATCAAATCCACCAGCTCAGCCTGGGTGTAGGGGAAGAGCATGGGGTGCTCCACAACCTGGGGCGGGGGCTGCTGCTCTCCCCGAGGAACTCGCGGTGGCTGTGTCTTGATTTTCTGAGCTATAAACAGGCGGGCGTTCAATATAGGAGGAGTTGGTGCCTCAGGTGATGCCCTCTGCAACAGCTCCTTCCTTGGCCCCACCCTCTTATCTTCCCCTGGCTCCTCCCCTGACATCTCCTCTACCATCCCGGGGGCTGAAGGCCCTACCCCTTCTGTCACCTCCCTCATGGCCTCTTGCAGCTCACAGTTTTCCCATGCCCCTCCCATACCACTAGTATGTGTCTCAGCAGCATAACTTCAGTTTTCAATAGCTTTCATTCCCTTTTCAGAGCACCCACAACTCGTCTTCCTTTTCTGCCATTTGATGCTGAAGTGCATCTTTCTCCTTGATAACCCTTTCCAATGCCACAAGAAACAGCTACCCCATATCTCCTGCCACCTTGTGGCCACTCACGTTCCCTAAGGGATCCCCTACCCTGCGGAGTGCCAACTCCACCGCCTCTGGTGTCCTCACCCTTCCCCAATTCTGGGGAGGGGCTCACTCCTCTAGGAGGCCCCTTACCCCAGATGGCATCCCCACTGGGGAATCTCCAGGTGAATCCCCACCATCCACAGGGAGACCCCCCCAAGTGAATACCCACCATACAAAGGGGGGGTCCCTAGGTGAATCCCCACTACCCTTAGGGGAGTCTCCAGGTGCTTCCCTACCACCCATAGGGAAGTCCAAGGGTATTTCCCCATCATCTATAGGGGCAGCCTGCTGAAACATCACACCCAGAAGGACAGATTTCAGGTTCACTGGACCCTGCCCATTCTATGCCAAATGTAGCTCCAGGGGGAAGGGGAATCCCCTCCAGTGGCAAATTCCCTATGAATACGCTGAAACCAAAGGAGGACCAGGGGAAGGGCAGGTTGAGAGAAAGAGTTTTCATTGCTCACAGCTTGCTGGAGTTCGCAAGCCAGTCCTCACTCCATCTGTCCCTTCTGGCTGCAGGGTGCATGCTCTGCCCGCCTGCCTGCCCTTTCTGGCAGGAACTCCATGGGTGGGGCCATGGTAGCCCACTGGCACCAGACAAATTATGTACCAGGAATGGAGGGGAGGAGAAAATGGCTCTTTTCTCTCCACTCCTTGCCAGGGATTGACTGGAGGCTCTGCTCTGGTAAACACCTATTGGTATGTAAATAGACTAATGCCACACAGGAAATTCTGGACATTGTGGGTGAAAACTTCCATTTCCTCCACAGTCTGTGATCTCTATGAACACTAGGTTCCTTTCCAACTCCTTGAGCTCTCTGGAACTCTCAGTTTCTATGCCACAGTGCTCATTTTTGGATTTCACACAAAAATTAAAATATATATATTAAACCCACTGTCAGTATCATGATACTTTGAATTTGGTTGTTCTTTCAAATTTGCCTGCTGTTGTTACATAGCAAAGTTCTCATATAGTTTTATGCATTCTGTTCAAGTTTTATAATTGTATTCAGTGGCAGAGATGGGTGACGTGCTTATTTTATATTAACCTGGAACCAGAACCAACCTTCACATTTCTATGTTTCTACCACTACTTTCCCCTCACAAACACACACATAGCCCACAATACCCTTTTCTTCAGAGAATTAAACATAAGTGTTGAGCATACCCAGAGGCCGATAGCCAAGCTGGCATTAGATGTCAGAAGCAACAGAAAGTAAAGATGTATAAAATATACTCCATTGTTCAATAAACAAGACCTGTGAATTGAATGTAAATGTCCCAATAATGCAGCAGAAGAATTGTTTCTCACAAATAGGGAACATAAAACTCTACCTTGCTTGAAAAAATTTACATTTTACTATGCTAAATAGTTCAATCACATATTTATCAGCTGTACTGTCAACCCGGATAAATAAATGCTTTCTTATGATATAGTAACTACCCTGTGCCAATAATTTACCCAAAACTTACCAATGTTAAGGGAGTATTTTTAAAAACTTCTCACTTAGTATATTTCTTTTTATCCAAAAATTCCAAATATAATTGAATGTTTTCTTTTAATACAATGGCATATTTCTATAAACACGATATATAAATGCATATGAAGATAATTGCTTTTGAAATACACTTTGGGTTTAGAAGTATCTCAGACTGCAGCCCATGTTTCTTTCCTATTGCTCACCAAAGAACAGAAATGACTAAGGCCTTTCAAGAAAAATCTCACAGAAAAAGGAATATATACTGTCACTGTCTAGAATAGTGATTTCTAAATTTTAAACTTTGAATATCTCCTAAAGTTCTGGAAATGGAACAATCTACAAAAAATTTATTTCCCACATTTCTCTTCGTGCTAACTTTTTATATTTATATTAAGTCATCCTGGAAAACTCATGAAATTTGAACTGCTTTTTTTTTTCTTTCTGGGACTAAGGTGATCCATTAGGTTCCATTAGATTAGAAGCAATTAAAAAATAAGACTGGGGTGGTAGAAGGTGAACATGAAAATCTAGCTTTATTCTTTCTTGCTATCTAACTGAATGCTTGCAAATAATTCCCACCTGAACTAGATTAATTCACTTATCCAATCTTTGACACTGCTAGAAAATCACTGTCGTCACCATCTCCCCAGCACCAAGAACAGCTTCATCTTCCCTTAAGGCATCGAGAAAGCCAGAATTAAGGGACATCCACAGACAAAAGAAGGGACTGCTCCAGGCATACTCGGTTTCTTCTCCCAGGCTCACCACCAATCATCCTCCCCAAGGAAAGTTAGGGAGAAAGATCAGGAGTGTTACTCAAATCCTTCAACAGGGAAACAAGTAGCCAGGGATATGAAGGATCTCCCATTCACCTTCATTCCAATACTTCATAAGGCTTTTGTTTTTTCATTCACATAGCTTAAACTTTAAACTTAGGGGAAGCCAAGTGTGTAGCTGCATTCTACTGTCACCAGATGTTACCAAAAACTGCCTTTTCTTTCTATCCAGCACGTTTAAGCTTTCTTGTTCATTAAGCCCCATGCTACTAGCACTACAAACATGAATTGATTGTGAATTTTATCTAGCCACCTGGTTTCCATGCTCTCATTAGAAAGATTTCCCACGTGAGTAGCAGCAAATTATCTATTTACAAACATAGCCTTGTTTTCTATGTAGTCCTAGTCTCCTATTCTCTTTCTCCTATTTTCCCATCCTAATTTATGCCATCTGCCTTGCAAATGAGTTTCAGCTCCAGGGAAGGTCGCTATAGATCCACTGTGACCAAAGAAATTTACAGCAAAGGGTTCTTGGGGTGAAAAGGTTATACCCAACTTTATTTCCAGGTAGCAGGTCAGTCACTAAAATCCCGTTCACTCAGAGTGAGTCTGTGTTATCACTGCTGCTTCGGATGCAGCAAGCCGGTCTCTACCTCTGGGCCTCTCTGCACAGCCGTCCCGCACAGCCGTCCTCTGGGCCTCTCTGCACAGCCGTCCCGCACAGCCGTCCTCCGGGTCTCTCTGCACAGCCGCCCCGCACAGCCGTCCTCCGGGTCTCTCTGCACAGCCGTCCCGCACAGCCGTCCTCTGGGTCTCTCTGCACAGCCGTCCCGCACAGCCATTCTCCGGGCCTCTGTCCTTGGCGCTGCCACCACTCCAGCCTCCGCTCCGCTCCCCTACAGCCTTGCACTCCCGCCACCCAGTCTCCGGCAGCGCACTGGGCGGAACTCCTTACATTAACACAATAATGGCTTATTGCCTAAAGGTGTGGAAGCGGTAGCATAGCAACAGGCCAGTTACATTTAAGTTCAGTGAGGATCCTGGCCTTAGGAACCCCACTTTACCCACACCGTCTGTGTTGATCAATACAGTTCATCAGAGTTTGTAATATAAGATCACATTTAGATATGCCAATAAAATATGGCCAGAATATAAATGTTTCATATTTGAAAGAAAAAAAATCCTCCTTTCCTTTTGATGCTGGGGTTCTTGTTCACGAAGCTGAAGAATGAGCTTCATAAACAGTCAAGGTAGGAGAGCAAGGTACAGGCTTTTATTTAGAAATAAAGTGAAAGGACAGAGCTCCTGGCGTGAGTCTGGTGTGGTGCGTTGTTTAGGGGTTTTATAGGTAGATGAGGATTTTTCGAGAACATGAAAAAAGCTTAGTGGTGTGGACTTATTAAACTGTCTTAGGATATTTACAAGTAACTTGATACAAGTAACCTCCTGCTCTGTTGATTTCTCCCCGAGATACCAGCATCTTGGTCTGGGGCATATGAAACAAGGCCACCTGCTCAGCCTGACCCCAAGGTGGGCTGAGGCACTGTTTGCTGAAGAGGAAGTTAAGTGCAGTCTTATCTTTAAGGTGGAATCCTTCTTGCCTTTGATTATGTTGTTTACAGCTGGGTCTGCATGCTAAATTAGTTTGCCCAGTTTGGAAAATCACCTTATTAGATCTGAAAGAGGAAAGACAGCACATAGGCTAGGGCCTTTTAGCCTGCTAAAGTTAATCTTACACATGATTACAAATTATTAGCATAATAAAAACATGTGCTACTCTTCTTTATCTGTGGAACATTAACTGATCTTACTGAAGAAAGACCCTAGAGCTTAATGTTTAACACAGAGTTTTGGTAGGGGGTTTCCTTGCATGTAGTTCCATGCTCTGACTGCAAATATCCTGCCTTGCTTTTTCCGGAGGCCCTCCCCCTACTCTGACTACACCCACGGTCCCTGTCTCACTTTTATGAATTTCCCATAAATAAATAAAGTCCAAAGAATTTAATAAAAATTATTTTCCTCTTGTGTCAAAGTAAAATCCAAAGATTTTGAAATGCCTCCACCATGTTTTTTTTTTTTCCTATTTAATTTTGGCCAAAGGTATTCCTGATGCCTGGATAGTGCTGAGCTTACTTCAATAGCTACATCCCGGAATGTATTTTATTGGAATTAGTATAGTACTTTTACAAAAATCACTTTATTGAGGTATGATTAACATACAAAAGCTGTACCTTTTGAAATGTATATGACTTGATGAGTTTGGAGATAAGTATACAACCATGAAACTGTCACCACAATCTGTCATAAACATATCCATCCCCAAAGGATTCCTCCCATCCTCTATATTATAATTTCTGTGATAATGAGACAGGGACCGTGGGTGTAGTCAGAGTAAGGGGAGGGCCTCTGGAAAAAGCAAGGCAGAATATTTGCAGTCAGAGCAATGTAACTACATGCAAGGAAACCCCCTACCAAAACTCTGTGTTAAACATTAAGCTGTAAGGTCATTCTTCAGTAAGATCAGTTGGTGTTCACCAGGTAAAGAAGAGTACCCCATGTTGTTATTATGCTAACCACTTGTAAGATTCACTTTAGCATGCTAAAAGGCCCAGGACAAACCGGGCAACTAATTTAGCATGCAGACCCAGCTGTAAACAACATAGTGAAAGGCAGGGAAAATTCACCTTAAAGATAAGATTGCATTTTAACACCCAGGAAGTTTGGGAAGCAGAATTCTTAACTTACTCTTTAGCAAACAAACAATACCTCAGCCCACCTTGGGGGCTGGGCAGGCTGCCTTTTGATATGCTCCTAGACCAGGACGCAGGTGTTCCAGAGAGAAATCCGGGGGGCAGAAT
>JAVSCE010007221.1:0-71130 GCA_032199065.1 Smutsia gigantea
ACTCTACCATAAGATTAATTACTCTCCAATCCAAATTCCATCATGTTATATTGGATGTTTCTTGCTTCTGCATGACCTTAAGGACGAAGTCTAAACATCTTACCTTTAGATGAAAGGTTCACAAAATACCTTTCATGAGATTTAATCTTAATCCATGCAGCTCCCCACTATGTATAGTATTCCCAGTCCCATTGAACTCATTAGATTTTTGAAAATTATTCTTGAATACTTGGGACTTTCCTGTGACTTCACTATGTTTAGAATGCCATCCCCCAACTTCTTGACTACAAATAATTAAAATAAATTCTCCTATTGGTCCTTTAAGAACCAACTCAGTGCTTTCTCCTCAAAGTGCTTCAGCTCTCTGTTGCAGTGCAGTGAGTTACTCAAACACAGCCACTTTTAAAACAAGAAACATTTATTATCTCACAGTTTCTGTGGTCAGGAAAATAGATGAAGCTTAGCTGGTGGTTCCTATAGAGGGAATTTCTGCAGCCAGATGGTGGCAGGGCTTGTATGATCTGAAACCTCAGCCAGGCTGGAGAATCGACTTCCTCACATGGCTATTGGCAAAAGTTCAGGTTGCCAAAAGTCCGCTGTTGGCAGGAAGCCTCAGATCCTCATGACATGGACCTCTCCAAAGGGCCGCTTAGTGTTCTAATGACATGGAAGCTGGCCTAGGATGAGAAAGTTAGGAGTAAGTAAGAAATTATAGTGTATTTTATGAGAGACACTATTCTGTCATATTCTAGTCATTGAAGTGAATCACGAAGTCCTGATAACAGTCAAGAAAAGCCTCTGCCTTTTGCAGGGAGGATTGTCAAAGAATATACAAACATATTTTAAAACCATCATAAAAGGCTTCCAGGATTTCCTCAGAAAGTCAGTTAATCTTTCTCCTGCATTCCCACAGAGTTTGTTCGTACCTGCATGCAAAACAACATATCATATAATGAATTAATTATAAAAGACATTTGGGGCTTTAATATGTAAGCAATAAATTTCTGTCTTGCTATTTCCATATGTTTAAATCCCTAGGCTCCTAAAATTAGATTATTCAATAAATGATATTGGGATGATAGTCATTTGGTAGGGGAAAGGTTTAACTCTCTTTGGTTCCTTATATAAAAATTAGTCCCAAGTGGGTTAAAGATTTTTTTTATTTTTAAATTAAACTATAAATACACCAGAGAAAAATCCGAACAAACATTTTTATCATTTTGGAGTGGAAAAGGCCGTTCTGAGAATGACATTAAACAACAAAAGTCATAAGGAAGAAGAAACTGATAAATATTACAGATACACATACCCAGATATATATCACATAAAAGCCCTCAGATGGACTCTGGAGATGGCATGGCTACCAACTTCCATTCAGCTCACCACTCTGCCACCCCTGGTTTGTGCCTACTATCCTTATGGTTCAAGATGTCAGCTAGATCTCCAGCTTCCACATCTCCATTCCAGGAAGTGTCCAAAAGGAACCACTGATAGAACAAAGCCACCACATGCATTTCTGTCTACATCTTATTGACTAGAACCTAGAAATGAGGCCATACCTCAGCAGGAGAGATTTGGGAATATAGCTTTCATTTTGTAATGTTTAGATACCCAGCTAAAAAGATGAATTCTATCACTATAAAAGTAGAGGAGGAACATATATTTGGAAATATCAGCAACCCTATAGTCACTAAAAGTTAAAGGTAAGACAGAAACAGATTTAGGAAAAACTTCAACCTAAAACATTCCTGAAATTTAGAATTGAAAGACACGAAGACAGATCATTGCCACCAAATCACAATAATCGCCACATTCTATAGACACTGTCCGTGAGCTCTTAAGCCTTGGAGATACCCCAGTTCTTTACATTTCCATAATTTAGCTGATCACTTAGGTTTTAGATTGTTAGATATACCCCGATGTCAGACCAAAGGATGGTGATCTTTTCCCCTCTGGTAAGGTACCCAGTCACTTTCTGCTATTTACAATAAAAATGACCACAAGCAATACATTTCAAGATATTTATTCCAAAATCTTCACATTGTCAAATACATGTGCAAACACACAAACACACACACACACACACACAAAATGGGAGTGTTTTCTAGAAATAAAGTCTTGGTTTTGCAGTTCATCAGCGTTCACCTACCTCAGCAGAAGAAGGCAGATTTCTCTCCGTCTCATTCCATCGTCCCTCTGAACACCGTTTCAAGAGTTCAATAGAGGTTTTAAAATACTTAAGTGTAATTAATTTTGAATTTCATGTTTTAAATGCAGATATAATTATGGTATTTCCTTACTTAAAAGTCTGTGATGAATTTCTATTATTTTTCAGGATAAAGTCCAAACTCTTTTTCATGGTATAGAAATCTTTCTATAATCTGACCTCTGCATTAATCTTCATTATCTCTGCTCAACTGAGCCATCTCTTAGTGAGCCAGCCACTGTTCTAGAAGCTAGGTTTACAGTCAGAAATAATAGTTATCTAGCAACAGTATAACATTACACAGACCAGTTAGCATGGATAACCAGCAGACACCAACTAATAAGCTTTACTGCTGTGTATTATCAGAATATCAACCTGAATATGGCATTAAATGCAACAGAGCCCCTACCTACAAAAAGTTACATTTTTTTAATGGGGAGTGAGACAATCAATAAAACATGAACAAATTATCAAGAAAATTTCAGATAGAAGGGTATGAATATAAAATTGAGAAAATGTCATTTGAAGAGTTGACATTTGAGTTGGTATCTCAAAAAAATAAGATGTAATAAGTTGAAAGGTGTCCCTCCCTGAAAAAAGATACATCCATATCCTAATCCCCAGAACCTGTGAATGTTGGCTGTATTTGGAAAAGGAGTCTTTATAGATGTGATTATGTTAGGATCTTGAGATGAGAATGTCCTTCTGGACTATCCAGGCAGGCCCTAAATCCAATGATACTTGTCTTTATGAATGAAATGCAGGTGGAGATTCGAGACAGAATGCAGACACAGACAGAGTGAGGGTAGGCAGGCAGACGAAGGCAGAGATTGGAGTGGCATGGACAGCGCTCACAGAATGCTGATAGCATCCAAAAGCCCGAAGAGGCCTAGAACGGATTCTCCTTGTCCCAGTCAACCCAGGCTGCCAAAACAAAATGCTACACACTGGGTGCCTTAAACAACAGACATTTACTGCTCCACATTCTGGAGGCTGGGAAATCCAAGATCAAGGTGCTGGAAAAGTCAGTTCCCCAGTGTGGAGTCTCTTCTTGGACCACTGTCTTCTCTGCTGTCACACAGTCTATGGCAGTCGGTTATAGCAACCTGAGGAAACTAATACAGAAGGCAACTATGAAGAAATCTGATGAAATAAATTCTAACCAGAAGGGACAACAAGTGAAAACTCCCAAGATCATAGACAGAAAATAGACCACTCATAAATGGACATAGAAGAAGATTTGGGTTAAATATGCCATGTTCATAAAGATGCCTTTTTCTCCAAAGTCTATAAATCTAATGCTATTGCAATCAGTATCCCAAAAAGATTTCTCATGAAACTTTGCCATAGCCAAAACAATTCTACAATTTTGAAAACTAAAAAAAACAAGATGTAGTATTTGCTTAACATGTATTACCTTATTATAAAGTTACAATAATTAAGAGAATATTATATTGTAATAAGGATGGAAAATAGATCAATAGAACTTAATTTCTAAACCTAGAAATAGACCTACCTTAATACACACACACACACACACACACACACACACACACTTTAAAAGTAAACAAAGCTGACATTTAGATGAGAGGAACAAAGAAAGTTTATTAATAAATGATGCAGGCACACACACATAAGTATACCCTTACCTTAAATCATATATAAAAGTAAATTCCAAGTTGATTAAAAAACTAAATGTAAAAAATGTAAAAAAATCAAACTTTACAAATTTTAAAAGAAAATATTGAAAAATATCTTTATAACCACAGAATTGAAAAGATTTTCTTAAGAAAGGCTCAAAAAATCCAGAACTGTAAAGAAGAATATTTTATAAATTCAACTACTTAACACATGTAAAGACGATAATAAAAGAGTGAAATGAAAAGACTCAGAGCAGAATTGATTTGGAACTTACATAGCTGAAAAAGTCTGAGTATCCAGGACACATAAAGAATAGTTGACAAAAACAATGAGAAAAAGACAAACTAAATGGAAAAATGAGGAAAGGACCAGGTCATTCACAGAAACAAAATCTAGAAATATACTCAACCTTGCCAGTAATCATGGAAATGAAAAACTACAGTAAGATATCATTTAAACCAATTTAAGGGACTGATGACAACAAATGTCTAAGAAAATGTACAGAACTGGGAACTCTGATGAATTAAGGAGGGGGCCCTAGGCTTTTTAATCAGCTTGGGAAAACAGCACTTTGGAAACCAGTTTGGAAATGTGTGAAAGATGTATTTGGCATCCAACCACAAAATCCACTCCTCACCATGTATCTTAGAGCAGGGGTTCTAAGGTACGTATGCAGCCTGGGGAACCCTGGAAGCTCCCAGAGAACCTTCTTTCAGGGAGTCTACAAGATCATAACTGTTTTCATAGCACTACTAAGACATGATTTCCTCATCCACATTCATTCATTCACAGTATACACTGGAGTTTTGCAGATGCTGAATGACGTATATTCATCCCAAACCCTGTAGTCGGGAGAACATCACTTCCTGGGGAGAAAACAGCAGTCAAGTGTGCACCATTTTCTTTCTTGACCTTTTTATTTCCAGTTACCTGGGTGTTCATATTGTTCTTGATACATGCTTCTATACCTGAATTATTCCATAATAAATGAAAATCTAGCACAGTTAAAATGAATAGTGACTTTATCAAGCATAGGGAAAAAGAAAAGGACCAAATAGAATTGAGCCATTACTTCCCTGTAACCTTGAGTAGATATACAATATTCACTAGCTTTTCTCAATTCTCTTTCCTGGATCACATATTAAGAGATAACGTTTTCTATTCTGTGTTTATATAAACAAACTATATTTACCAGTCTTGCATTATTATGTTTAAACAATAATCCTTATAGTAATCATAAATTTTTCTGTCATTGCCTAAAGCTCTTTTGGATCAGAGAAAGTGAAAGGATTGTAGGTACCTCAGCAGAGGAGGAAGCACAGAAGCCTTGGCTGGGAAGGGCTCCAGCCACTGTTACTGCTCACTGCTTGGGCGATTCACTTACACACCTGCAAACCTCCCTCCTCCAATCCTTATTTGGTAAATAGGAATAGCAATACTTCTTATACAAAGATTTAAGTATAGGGGGTGCCTGGTCAAGAAAAGATTACAATTTTTAAGCCAGAAATGGCCTTTTGGGGTGAAAGATTGGTTTTTCTCTTTGGATTCCATGGTTAATCAATAAAATCCTCTTTTCCTTCCTTTGTAATATCTTCAACTCCCTTGGACTGGCCCAGGGAAGGTTCACAGTGGGAAGATAGACAATAAGGGAGGCAAAGCCTATTAATTTATATAATCATATTTTACAAGTATAAAATTATATAGCATATACGAAACATGTAAGAAGGCAGAAATTAATATATATGCCAAATGCCATCTGAGGTAAAGATTATTTTATAGTTGAGCTCAGTTTAATTAAATTACTGAGATATTGGTTAGCAATGACAGAATCAGTATGCAAACCTCATGCTTTTTCCCCAACCTTATAGTACCTCCTGTGTGAACGTTTCATTATTCTTCCTTTGATTTCATAAAACCTTGATTAATAAATACTAAAACTTCTATATTATACACCAAATTGTTGATTAGTAAACATCAAATTTTCTCTGAAATGTTTAAAAATACCAAAGAAACCTAAAGATATTCTCAATGCTTTTCATCTTTCAATTGGCTAAGTTAAATTTTGTGAAACAAATGAAAGAGTTTGATGTTTTAAAACATAAGATAATAATGTGCAAGAATAATAAAAAATTGAACACTTAGCCAGAAATTCTATTTAGTCAGTCATATGTTAGGGTGATTCATCTACAGAACATTAAATAAATCAAATGTATGACCAAAACCTAATAAATATTTTGATTAAATAACTATGTATGAGATGTTAATATACTTGATACATGTTTAGCCCTTTTCAGTGAAATGGAATGTTTTACTGCATGTATTTTTCTTGACAAAACAGGAACTTCAGTCCCAAGGAAACTCTACGGACCTGACGGCCTACTCTCCCTGCCTGTGGGTTAGATCTCAGAAAGTCAGGTATTTTTCTGTTTTAAAGTCAAACGAGGTATACTGCCAACTTTTTATTATACCTAAGAATTAGTTGTAACTACCTTTGGAGCCATTTTTTTTCTTCATCCTGAGTCTTTTCTTAATTTGTCCTTAAATGACCGGTCAGGAAAGTCAGAAAGGTTTGAGGTGTCAAGAGTCACAAAATGTCATTCCAGTAAGTACTCCGACCAAGCACACATGTCTGAAAAAAGCTTTGATTTATTTCAAGAGCTTACTAAAAGAGGTTCTTAAGCTAAATTTTTCAGTCAATACATCTGGTTTAAATATGAAGTGGGTAATAGGATAACATCAGTCCAAACTTCAGGACTTTTCCACTTCAAATAATTGTCTACAACAAAACCATAAGTTCCTTCACAGTTGTTACTGGTAACCAACCTTTCTGCAGAAACCACTCTTTCCTGAACACTTAATGTAAAAGTCACCCCAAGACTGTCTTTTCTGGCTTGTGGTGTTCTTGTTTTGTTTTAACTTTTTTTTAAGTAAATATTTAAGACCAAACATTATTTTCCCAAAGAGAAAAGTATAAAAACTGTACTGATCTATATAATTTATCATAGTTAAAACAATTTTTAAAAAGAGAAAAATTACAATAAGACATCTTGCTGAAAAAGATAAGAAAATAAGGTCTTAAAAGCTGCCCTGGGTAAAAAGGGCAATAACTCTGGGCAATCCCACTTTTGTTAACTATCTGCAATCTCCTGATTATAGACACATGATTATTCTACTTATTTTGCCAACTGATTTTCCCAACTGTGCAGTTGTTTGATTTTCTACAATTTCTTCATTTATAAGAGATGATATTGATCTTCTTCATACAGAGAATATAATGATGAATTTAAAGCATCTGTTCTGAAAATATATTATGCAAAATAATTGAAAATTAACTTTCTTAAATAGTGTATTAAGCACATGGTTGTACTAGGAACTGTTACGTATCTTTTTTTCTTTTCTTTTTTACTTTCTTGGTCTCCCTTTTTATTTTGGGGAGTGGTAAAAGCAGTGAACCAGGAGTCAGGAAAATTGTTCTAGTACTGAGTGTCATTTACTAACTAATTAACATCAAACTCATCTCAGTACCCTTACCTTTAAAACACAGAGTGTAATGCTATTCTTCTTTTCTACTTCATATAATTTTGTGACCATGAAATGAGATAATGCATGTGAGAAACAGTCTCAAATTGTAATACCTAAATAAAAATAAAATGCTATTAGCAGGACTTTAAAGTGAAAGTTAAAGAGACTATTCCAGCCTATTACTAATTTGTTATAGCCTCCCTCATTCATAAATCTGAGATGACCCTCAGTGCTAAAGGACTTCTAGTAACTATATACATTTCCTTAGCCCCAAGAGCATATATGATCAAAAATTATGTTCTAGGAAACTAATTCTTATTCTATGAAAATCTGGAATCCCAAAAAGGAGAAAAATCTGGCCTATTTTAATGCCTACACCCAATTACATAATAGTGCACATACCAAAGATTTCCAAAATGTATTTCAGAATAGCAAAACCAGTTCTCAAGTAGCAAAATTAAGCAGACCTTGCTGAGTTTCTCTTCTCTGATTGTTGACTGGCGGCACTCTCAGGACTTTATTCATCAATGGCTTTCCTATTGACAAAATTTTGCATCTTTTGCAAATCTTGGTCTTAAATTTTGCATTACATTTGCATTGTCTGTCAGTGAAAGCTAATTGCCAGGGCCGCTATTAAGTGGGGAGGGAGCTTTGAGTGGAAAATGTATTGGTTTTCGATTCATTAATGGATATTTTCCTGTTTTGATGGCTTTTGCATACCTGTGCACTCAGTAAAGGGACTAGCGTAATGAATGATCAGATAAGGACACCCTATTCCTACCTTAAAATGTTGTTGTGAAAATAAAAATGAATTCCTCTTGGCATATAGTAAGCCTCAATAAATGCTGCTTATTTGTGTTTTAAAGATAGAAGGCAATAAGCCGAAGCCATTAATCAGAAACAAGGAGATACAAAAGAAGTAATAACCCATAATGGAAGAGGAAGACATCCACCAAGGGAAGCAGAAGAAGAGGTGCTGAGTCACAGCATGACGGACAGGTAGAATCACGCTTGGCTTCCCGGAGCTGCCGCTGACCCACAGCACTGCAGCCTCGCTCAGAGATCCTGGCTCTCCTTTCAGATGTGGCAATACACCACTCTCACCTGAGGTAACCTGAGGATGTCTCAGCCCTGAAAAAACCAAACACACCAACAGAATCTATTTGTTAAATTTTAGTCAACCGAACTGACTTGTGAGAAGATACTAACAAAAGAAACTTTCCCTTTGCTGAATGAAGAGCCCTTTTCTTTTCTGATTTAACTGAGTCTCTAAACTGATCTCTTCCTTGAATTTCAAGAGGTCCCAAAGGATACTTTCTCCAACCTTTATGTTAAAAAAGATAAATAAATCCTTACTAATACATTAAGTGTGCATAGCACTGAACAATTTAGAAAGCATTTTATTTCACATTCATCAGAGGACAGCATAAAAATAACACTCTGGGAATAGAATCTAGGAATTTTCATTTAAATAAGATCCCTAGATGACTAGCCAATCCTCTTTTTCCATGGACTAAATGAGAATGAAATTCTAGTTCTACCTTCCTACGAATATTTGCAGGTTATCTGAACTGAAGTTGTGGATGTTTAAAAACTTCAATCACATACATATAAACAGTCTCTTGATTTAGTACATAAATTACTAATATCACCAATGGGCCTTTCACTAATTAACTAATTCATTGTTTTATTCAAAAACTATGTATTGAGCATGCCATTACCATGTGCCAAGCAATATATTATGGGCTGGGTTTCACTAGCTCATCTTTCAAGGTCAACCTTTTTTTTTGTTTTTTTGTTTTCTATACTGTAACATGCCTTTATTTTATTTCTTCTTTTTTTTATTAAGGTATTATTGATATACACTCTTATCAAGGTTTCACATGAAAAAACAATGTGGTTACTACATTTACTCATATTATCAAGTTCCCACCCATACCCCAATGCAGTCACTGTCCATCAGTGCAGTAAGATGCCACAGATTCACTATTTGCCTTCTCTGTGCTACACTGTTTTCCCCATGATTCCCTACACCATGTGTACTAAAAATAATACCCCTCAATCCCCTTCTCCCACCCTCTCCACCCACCCCTCCCTTTTGGTAACCACTAGTTCCTTCTTGGAGTCTCTGAGTCTGCTGCTATTTTGTTCCTTCAGTTTTGCTGCATTGTTATACTCCACAAATGAGGGAACTCATATGGTACTTGTCTTTCTCTACCTGGCTTATTTCACTGAGCATAATATCCTCCAGCTCCATCCATGTTGTTGCAAGTGGTAGGATTTGTTTCTTATGGCTGAATAGTATTCCATTGTGTATATGTACCACCTCTTCTTTATCCATTCATCTACTGATGGACACTTAGGTTGCTTCCATATCTTGGCTATTGTAAAAAGTGCTGCAATAAACATAGGGGTGCATATGTCTTTTTGACTCTGAGAAGTTGTATTCTTTGTGTAAATCCCAAGCCTGGGATTCCCAGGTCAAATGGTATTTCTATTTTTAGTTTTTTGAGGAACCTCCATATTGCTTTCCACAATGGTTGAACTAGCTTACATTCCCACCTGCAGTGTAGGAGGGTTCCCCTTTCTCCACATCCTTACCAGCCTTTGTTGTTCTTAGTCTTTTCGATGGTGGCCATCCTTACTGGTGTGAGGTGATATCTCATTGTGGTTTTAATTTGCATTTCTCTGATGATTAGTGATGTGGAGCATCTTGTCATGTGTCTGTTGGCCATATGCATTTCTTCTTTGGAGAACTGTCTCTTCGTATCCTCTGCCCATTTTTTAATCAGGTTATTTGCTTTTTGGGTGTTGAGGCATGTAAGTTCTTTATATATTTTGGATGTTAACCCCTCGTCAGATATGTCATTTACAAATATATTCTCCCATACTGTAGGATGCCTTTTTGTTCTGTTGATGGTGTCCTTTGCCGTACAGAAACTCTTTAGTTTGATGTACTCCCATGAGTTCATTTTTGCTTTTGTTTCCCTTGCTCGAGGAGATGCATTCAGGAAGAAGCTGCTCATGCTTACATTCAGGAGATTTTTGCCTATGTTGTCTTTTAAGAGTTTTATGGTTTCATGACTTACATTCAGGTCTTTGATCCATTTTGAGTTTACTTTTGTGTATGGGTTAAACAATAATCCAGTTTCATTTTCTTGCATGTAGCTGTCCAGTTTTGCCAACACCAGCTGTTGAAGAGGCTGTCATTTCCCCATTGTATGTCCAAAGCTCCTTTATCTTATATTAATTGACCATATATGGTTGTCTGGGCTCTCTAGTCTGTTCCATTGGTCTATGGGTCTGTTCTTGTGCCAGTACCAAATTGTCTTGATTACTGTGGCTTTGTAGCAGAGCCTGAAGTTTGGGAGCATAATTCCCCCAGCTTTATTCTTCCTTCTCAGGATTGCTTTGGCTATTAAGGGTCTTTTGTGGTTCCGTATGAATTTTAGAATGATTTTCTCTAGTTTGTTGAAGACTGCTGTTGGTATTTTGATAGGAATTGCACTGAATCTGTAGATTGCTTTAGGCAGGATGGCCATTTTGACAATATTAATTCTTCCTATCCAAGAGCACGGGATGTGTTTCCATTTATTGGTATCTTCTTTAATTTCTCTCATGAGTGTCTTGTCAAGGTCAACCTTTTACAGACCATAATTACACAGCCAGGGTATTCATGAGGTGATCTGTCAATGACAATCCAGCTTCCCATAGAAACATCAATTCTATGGTGGAAAGATTAGACTTGGAATTCAAATTCTGGCTCTGCCAGACTTGCTTGCTGTTGATTTGAGGCAATTTCTTCACATCTCCAAGCATCCCAAAATGAGGATAATAACACCTATCTCAGAGGAGTGTAAGGATAAGAGATAATGAAGATAATGAAGTGCCCAGTCAGTGTTTGGCATATATAATAGGTGCTCAGTAAACAAACTCTATTGCTATTATTATTACAGGGGAAAGGGCCAGACTATTTTCTAAGGAAGATTCTTAGAAACCCCAGTATCACGTATTATTATATTCCCATTTTTCAAATGAAAAGTAATAAGCTCAGAGAAGCTAAATCATTCCCCCATGTATGAAAATTGTTTAGCACCTACTATGTGTCAGACCAAGGCTAGTTTCTGCAACTACAGAGATGAAGTAGATAGTGTCTCTGAACTTAAGTCCCCATGTCTCACAGCGGAGGTTTCTAGCAGGTAAAGTAATCATACGTGAGTGAAATAACTCTAAAGCAGGGCACAGTGGGCACCAAGAAGACTCCCTACACTTCCCTGTGCACCTACCCAGCCCAGGCAATTTGGCCCACTTAGCTCACTCAGCCTGCTCAGCCTAGCAGTAGTCGGACTTTGCTGCCTGGCAGGCAGAGGGAGGATACTTTCCAGGCTTTCTCAGCCTTTGTTTAGCGCAAGTGGTCCAGTGCTTGTAGAAGCCAGCACTATACACTCTGGCTCCGTCACTGTTGTCTCAGGCCCCTAGTGATGCTCCCCTGCATACCCACCCCGCCTGGCCCACTCAGCCCAGAAGCACCACCACTGGCAGAAGGCAGTCTTGCCCATGACCAATCCCAGTAGAAGAGCCTCACGTCATACAAAGGGCACACAGGTGAACTGTGGGCATCAGCCACTGCCTGCAGACAGGAAGAACAGCAGCCTTTCCCACAGCCCATCAACAGCAGCTGATGCTGCACCACAAAGGAGAACCAGGCACTGGTAAGTAAGCAAAGAGCCCTGAGCTTCTGGGCACCACACACCTACTTCATAAAGTCATCACTCTCTAGACCAGGGGGCAGAGCTGACCTATCTAATGCAAAGGAAGGAACATAGACACCCAGACAAAATGAAGGGGCAGAGAAAAATGTTCTGAACACAAGAACAAGATAAGACACCAGAAAAAGGGCTAAATGAAATGGAGATTATCAATCTTCTTGACAAAGATCTTGTAGTAACAATCGTAAAGATGCCCACTGACCTTGGGAAAAGAACTGATGATCTCAGTGAGAACTTCAACAAAAAGACAGAAGATTTGAAAAAGAGCCACTCAGAGCTGAAAAATACAGTAAGTGAAATGAAAAATACAATGAAGGGAATTAATAGTACACTGCTGGAAGTAGAGAAAAGAATCAGGGAGATGAAAAGTAAAGAACAGGAAAACAACTAAGATGAGGAAGAGAGAGAAAAAATAATCTCTAAAAATGAGATGATGATTGCTGTATGACAACTCTAAATTGAACAATATTCATAAAACAGGGGTCCAAGAAGGAGAAAAGAGAGACAAAGAAGTAGAAAGTCTCTTGAAGAAATAATAGCTGAAAACATCCCCAATCTGGGGAAGGAAATAAACACGCAGGTCCTGGAAGCACAGAGTCCCTAACAAAATTAACCCCAGGAAGACAACACCAAGACATATAGTAACTAAAATGGCAAAAATTAAGGATAAAGAAAGAATCTTAAAAGCAGCAAAAGAGAGGCACAGAGTTACTTTTATAAGGGAAAATATAAGGCTATCAGCATAATTCTCAGCAGAAACTTTACAGGACAGAAGGCAATGGCATGAAATATTTAATGTATTAAAAGGGAAGAACATACAAACAAAAATCCTACACCCAGAAAAGTTATCATTCATAATTTAAGGAGAGATTAAAAGTTTCCCAGATAAATGAAGGTTAAAAGAATTCAACACCACTAAATTGGCCTTTCAAGATATGGCAAAGGGACTTCTGTAGATGGAAATGTTCTTAAGCCTAAATATTTTTCATCAGTGAAAATAAACCTACCGTAATTGTAGTAGACCAATTACTTACTAAGCAAGCATGAAGTTAAAAAAAAAAACAAGAAGTGGCAAAATCAACTACACATAAAATTAGTCAAGGGATACACAAAAGATGTAGATTATGACATACATAAAGTGTGGAGGAGGAAGAATAATAAAAAAGTAGTACCTTTAGATTGTGTTCAAAACAGAGCAATCATCAGCTCAGTATAGACTGTTAGGAAACTACCTATACACCTTATATTAACCACAAAACTAAAGGCTATAATAGATACACAAAAAAAAATTTTAAAGAAATCCAAGCACTCTATAGAAAAACATCAAAAAACAAGAAAAAAGTAAAAGAGAAGAAGGGAACAAAGAGGAACTATAAAAACAACTAGAAAACAATAAAATGGAAATAAGTACATATCTATCAATAACTACCTTAAATATAAATGGACTAAATGCACCAATCAAAAGACACAGGATAGTAGAATGGATAAAGAAGCAAGACCCATCTATATGCTGCCTACAAGAGACTTAGCTCAGACCTAATAACCTACAGAGACTGAAAGTGAAGGGATGGAAAAAGATGTTTCATGCAAATAATAGGGAGAAAAAAGCAGGAGTAGCAGTACTTATATCAGACAAAATAGACTTCAAACCAAAGAAAGTAACAAGAGACAAACAAGGGCATAATGATAAAGGGATCAATCCAGTAAGAGGATATAACAATTGTAAATATCTATGCTCCCAACATTGGAGCACCTAACTATAAAACAAATACTAACAAACCTAAAGGGGAAAGAGACAACAATACAATCATATTAGGGAATTTTAACACCCCACTTACATCAATGGACAAATCATCCAGAAAGAAAATAAATAAGGAAACAGAGGCATGAAATGACACATTAGACCAGATAGACTTTATAGATAAACACAAAACACTCCACCCAAATGCAGCAGAACACACATTTTTCTAAAGTGCACATGGAATGTTCTCCAGAATAGATCACATACTAGGAGACAAAAGGAACCTCAATAAATTCAAAAAGATTGAAATTGTATCAAGCATATTTTCTGATGGCAATGGTAGGAAACTAGAAATAAATTACACAAAGAAAACCAAAAAAAAAAACAAACAAACCCCACAAACCCATGGAGGCTAATCAACAGCTTCTAGATAATCAAATAGAAAATCAAACAATATATGGAGACAAATAGAAATGGAAGCACAACAGTTCAAAATATGTGGGATGCAGAAAAGTGTTTGTAAGAGAGAAGTACATCACAATACAGGCCTCAAGACACAAAAACAATCCCAAATAAACAACCTAAACGCATAACTACAGAGACTATAAAAAGAAGAACAAATAAGGCCCAAAGTTAGCAGACGGAGGAACATAATAAAGAGCAGAGCAGAAATAAATAAAATAGAGAAGAATAAAACAATAGAAAAAAAATCAGTGAAACCAAGAGCTGGTTCTTCAAGAAAATAAGCAAAAATAGACAAACCCTTAGCCAGACATTTCAAAAAAAAAAGAGAGAGAGAGAGGATACAAACAAAATCAGAAATGAAAAAGGAATAGTCACAACTGACACCAGAGAAATACAAAGAGCTATTAGTGAATTCTATGAAAAATTATATGTCAATAATGGGACAACCTAGAAGAAATGGAAAAACTCCTAGAGAAGTATAACCTTCCAAGACAGACACAGGAAGAAACAGAAAGTCCAAACAGAACAATTACCAGCAATGAAATTGAATTGGTAATCAAAACAATCCCAACAAACAAAAGGTCATACCAGATGGCTTCACAGCTGAATTCTAGCAAACATATGAAGAGATAACACCCATCCTTCCAAAAAACAGAAGAGAAGGGAATACTTCCAAACTCACTCTCTGAGGCCAGCATCATTCTAATATCAAAAGTAGACAAAGACACAACAAAAAAGAAAATCACAGACCAATATCCCTGGTGAACATAGATGCAAAAATCCTCAATAAAGTACTAGAAAACTAATTCAAAATGCATCAGGAAGATCATCCATCACGACCAGGTGGGATTCATTCCAGGGTTGCAAGGGTGGTACAATATTTGCAATCAACATGATACACTACTTTAACAAAAAGAAGGATAAAAATCACATGATCATCTCAATAGATGCTGAACAAACATCTGACAAAATTCAACATCCATTCATGATAAAACTCTCAACAAAATGGTTTCAGAGGGTACGTACCTTAACATAATAAAGGCCATATGCAACAAACCCACAACTAACATCATAATCAATGGCAAAAAGCTGAAAGCTTTTCCTCTAAGATCAGGAACAAGACAAGGATGCCCACTCTCATCACTTTTATTCAACATAGTACTGGAGGTCCTAGCCACTGCAATCAGACAACACATAGGAGAAATAAAAGGCATCCAAATGGGTAAGGAAGAAGTAAAACTGTCCCTATATTCAGATGACATATTTTATATAGAAAACTCTAAAGATTCCACCTAAAAAACTACTGGAACTAATAACTGGATTCAGCAAAGTTGCAGTATCCAAAATTAATACACAGAAATCTGTTGCATTCCTATATACTAACAACACACTAGCAGAGAGACAAATCAGGAAAACAATTCCATTTACAATTGCATCAAAAAGAATAAAATAACCTAACCAAGGAGGTGAAAGACCTGTATGCTGAAACTATAAGACAATGAAAAAATGGAAAAAGATACAAATCAGTAGAAATCTATCCCATGCTCATGGATATAAAGATTTAATATTATTAAATGGGATGGTGATATCTCATAGTGAGGGTGATTTTTTTTTAATGCAAATTGGATAATTGCTTTCTACTTGTTCTCTTTGGTCTACCATTACCTTGGGGAACACTGGAATTCACCACAGGTTATAAGACAAGAATAAGACATAGGAGGGGCAGAACCAACTGCTGAGCTGCACTAGCCTATATCAGCTGACTCCCAGCTGACCTCAAGACACAAAAGGGAGCCCAGCCAAGATCTGCAGAGCCACCAAGCCTTGCCCAGCCCAAACAGGCCAGTCGCTAACCTACTCCAGTTTACATGACAGAGCCCAGCCAACTCAGCAGAGATGCCCAGCCCAGCCAAAACCAATGGGCCCCAGCAAATCTGCAGACTCAGTGTCAACAAAATTGAGCTGTTGATTGTTCTGGACAAAGTCTGGGTCCTCCATGGCCTCAGAAACAGCCTCTAGGAGGAAAGCTGCATCCAGCATCTAATACCTCCAGAGATGATTATCTGGGACAGAAGTGCCCTGAGGGGCTTCTTTATGATCAAACATTTCACCACATGTGAAAGAGTTTGAAAAAAATCATGTTTTCCTTGCTCATGGTTGGACTGTACATTCTCGAGATATGAAAACTTAAAAATTCCACTTATTCTTCCTCTTTTTTTTTTAAAGGTGAAATTGTTGATGGAAGTTAAAACCTTGGTAGGGTCCTCCATGGTCTCTCCTCCCCCTGCCCCACAGACATTCAAGGCCAGCCGGACATGGAGGGGGTCTAAAAGCAGGAAGTTTTCTGTGGCCTTATATTGGTAAAATAAGACCTCCAGAACCACAGAGTGAAAAGTTTAGTCAAGAGAAGAAGAAACATTAGCCAATAATTTACTATATTTGTCCACCTCCTTCATTCCACTGAGCTCTGCCATGGTTACCAGACACTGGACCGGTTTCGGGCCAAAGCTCCCAGGTGTTCCCTACAGTCTGCATGGTCCTCAGAGTCCCGGCAACATTAAGTGGCTCAGAACTGGTAACCTTTGAGGCTCTGCTCATGGCTGTGACGCTGTGTTGTGCTCGTGCTGGAGAAACTCTGCCAGACAGGGCAACACTGCCAGAGAATCTTAAACCAGACTGAAAGCCCCAAGGATTATTGCGGGAGATGGTGTTATTTATAGTAATAGTAAGATTTTTAATAATTAAAAGCCTGCATTATGTAAGTAAAAACAGAGAACTAACTACTGAAGCTTTTGCCCTTCTGGAGAAAGGATATCAAATTTTTGATAAATTTAACCCAACTCAAAAAAGAATTTGAAGGACTTGAATCAACTTTAATGGAAGCCAGACTCAAGAACAAAGAAATATCAGAAATAAAACATCTGAAGGCCATTAATAAACAACTGGAAATCTCTAACTCTTTGCTTGGACTTCAAATACAGACTTTTAGAAAAGGACTTAGCACAGAGAAATCTAACATTATTTTTTAAAAGTTGACATTACAAGAAATATTCAGTCTTTACAAAACCCATCAAAACATACCCAATTTCAAGTACCTACAAGCAAAACAGCCTTCAAAGTACATCAGAAAAGTGAAGACATTCCAACAGCACAAAAAAGACGCTTCAGATGAAAATTCCCATCTTCGGAAAAATATAAACCTGCTTTCACAAGAAACTCAAGAATGGATAGAAATAGCATATTTATTAATCAGAAAAATAATAAGGTTAAAAAAAACCTCTACTGCTTATGAAACAAGTTCTAAATGATTAAGAAAGTCAGATCATTGCTAAAGACAAGAGATCAGCCTGCTATTCATGAAGAAGATACCATGGATGGGGGAACCTTGAAACTGGATATCGCAAATGCATCAGAAAATGGAAACTTCTATGAAAATGAATGTAAAGGAGTTTTGAAGAAACTGATGGATGTTACTGGATTAAATATAGCTGACCTGAGCTAGGCCATGTGCCTATGCTGGCCTTAGCTGGGTTTATCTAAAAATTCATTTTAAAATACTCAAAAGAATATGAAGGTCAATATACACTATACTAACTGGAGGAGACAAAATCATTGATGCACTGAAAGACTGTAAGTCTGCAAATGAGAAAGCTTCCCTACAAGCAGAAAGTGGGGGATGCAGTTAGGAAGGAAGGACAAAAGCATCAGGGGCAGCTCTGCGTCTTTCCTAACCCGCACTGGGACAAATAAATGAATTTCACTAAATATCCAATGTAAAGAGAATTTACCATGAAAAGATAATGGAGAATTCTTCCAAAGTAGATGAAAATAGACTACATGAAGAGCTAGACATTTCCAAAACATTTTGGAGGGATAACTTAAAATATTTCATAAAGTAACCTTATGATGTTCCCAATGGGGCATTTGGAAGAGCTCAAGGGAACCACCAGGGAACCCAGTGGATGAACAGACTCCCAGAAAAGGAATACCAGGCAGTGACTGCTCAGGGTTCCGAGCTGGTAGCTGGTGCTGCACAAATGCAACCCTCCCAGGGTCAAACCACAGAACTAAGATTCCCCCATTAGGCCATCTCACCCTTAATGCCGTGCATCCTCCACAAAAGCCTGTCCTCGGGCTCCTTGAACTGGTAGACATGCAGAGCCTTCTTCTGATTCAGTCCTTCCACCTGAACGGAGAAATGCCACACCACGAGGAGCACCAACCTGTGGGCGCCAGGAAGGCAGCCCCAAAAGGGGAGAGTCACCGAGAAGCAGCTCATCCTACTACAAAGCTTTGCTCTTTAGCCCGCACGGTGCACTGTGTGTCATCAGCCACCAGGGGCATTCTCCGGGCATTAACTTCCTTGCCCAAGAAGCCTGCTACACCACTTTCACCCTGAAAACATGAAGCCCGGGCACAAGATGGCTAAACAATTTGCCTGAGGTCATAACTAAAAAAGTACCGGAAACTGGCAACTAAATGCAAGTGTCCCAGTTATGGACAAACCATCCACCCACACTGCTCTCCTAAGGATAATTTATGAAAAGAAATGGAAAATTATTTTGTCTTTTGAATCTGAGAATATGATGGGGGTCTAGTGCCATTAGCTCAGCATTTAAAATTTGACTATTTATGGCATGACAATTGTATCACGGCCTATTGGTATCTCCTTGAAAGCATTGTTCTTTTTTCACTTAATTTAGTTTAAGATTTGAAAGTTATTGTTTGATTAAAAAATATGTTTGGGAGAAAAATCCATAAGGTTTTAGGTTCTTATGAAGTAGTCCAGGGATCAAAGACCTTTGAAAACAAATGTCTAAAATGGATTGATACTCTTCATAGAAATAGTCAGTGAACTGAAAATAACAGTGCAAAGAGATTCCTTATTTACCAGTTGAAGAGCAGCCCTTCACACTTAAAAAAAAAAAAGATGACTCTCAGTGATTGACATCCTATAAAGACCTTTGAAATCTTGCATATTATGGACACAATATTTGAAAATTTCAAAGAATAGGATGCTTGATTCTCTAATGATGTGACAAAATTCTATGCACAGAAATTAAAATCCCAGACAGCAGAAATGCCAGGAAAGAAATTCTTAGCTTTACCTCTGCACTTTATAGGCAGTATGCCATCTGTCTAACTTATTTTATGAGAAAGTATTTATAATCATTTACTCCCCCTTGAAATTCTGTGCAGTCCATTGTTACAGAAGAAAGAAGCAATAGCTTACACTGGAAATGATTCCCTAACTTAACTTCTTATTATTAGTCCTTTAGCCAATGGGCCTAATATCTACAGAAACCTGTTGGAGATATTTCAATATATGTTAGGATTTTTTATTCAGGAAAAAAGGTAATAACTTCATGATGCTCCTGTTGGTTGCAAAGAGAATCCAGGTGCTTTAGTAGGAAGGGACTGTTAACATTTATCAGGCTCTGCATGCATGTGAAATATGACATATTCCATACCCTAGCTGAATTTAAGGCAGAACCATGGAAGTGCTCTAACTGGAATTACCAGTACAAGGATTAGTAAAATTATTAACTCCTCAATAATGCATGCCAAATATTAGGTTTGAAACTCTGATTCACTCCTGACAAAAACACTAACTTTCTCTCTTATCGGCTTCTGGGTATGCAAATTACATTCTAAGACAATAATCATGATTTTTAAATCTCAGATCATATTAGGAGTGAAGAGTAAAGTACAGACTTTTGTGGAATCATATGTTTCTGCTAAAAGAATCTTTTAGCTGAAGTTAAATGAGGCACCCTCCTCCCCCCAAAAAGAACACAGGTGTCACACTTCCTTAAATACAGGCAAGAATTAGGGTGCTAGATGTTAGCAATTTTTCCAATTACTCATCACACCCTTTACCACATAGCTTGTGTTTCCTAGTTCATTTTTTCCTTTTTTTTTTAACTTACCCTCAATTTGAGATTTCATGAGGTAAGCACAGGTTTACAGCTTCCACAAATCCAGAAACTAAGTTATCTTACTGACTGAATGAAGCAAAGCCCAGAGTACCACACAGAATGATACTTTTGGTGTTATTATATACCTTAGTTCCTAAATTTCTAAAGCACAAGAATGAAAGTTATTGTATATACATATTTTTAGCTAATAATTTTTATTAACACACCATGGGAGGGTAAGAGAGTAAATATGGCAGGGCAGACTGCTTTTCATATTCTCTTTTTGGTATTGGTAAAAACTTGGATCTTCCATTTTCTTCTGTAGAGGCATACCTCATTTTGTTGTCCTTTGCTCTACTGCACCTCACAGGTACAAGCTGAAGGCTTGTGGCATCCCCGCATCAAGTAAATCTATCAGGGCTGTGTTTCCAACAGCATTGGCTCACTATGTCTCTGTATCACGTTTTTATAATTCTTTCAATATTTCAAAATTTTCATTATTATTATATTTGTTATGGTGATCTGTGATCAGTGATCTTGGATGTTACTATTGCAATCATTTGGGGGCACCAGGAACCAGGACCATGTAAAACAACCAGCTTAATGGATAAACAAACATTGTGTGTGTTCTGACTGCCCCACCATTTGGCCGCTCCCCCATCTCGCTCCCTCTCCCTGGGCCTCCCTATTCCCTGAGACACAACAATATTGAAATTAGGCCAATTAATAACCCTACAATGGTCTCTAAGTGTACAAGTGAAAAGAAGAGTCACACATCTTTCACTTTAAATCGAGCTAGGAATGAGTAAGCTTAGTGAGGAAGGCACTTCCAAAGCCCAGATAGGCCGAAAGCGGGGATGCTTGCACCAAACTGTAAAACCTTCTGGAAAGGATTCACCACTAATAACGCATGTGATTCATGGGAAGAGATCAGAATACTGACATGAGCAGGAATTTGGAAGAAGTTGAATGCAATCCTCACGATGCCTTTGAGGGCCTCGAGACTTCACTGGAGGACGTCACTGCAGAGGTGGAGGAGATAGCCAGAGAACTAGGTGTGCAGGTGGGGCCTGAAGGTGTGACTGAATTGCTGCAGCCTCATGATAACGGGGTGCTTCTTAGGGGGAGCAAAGAAAGTCGTTTCGAGACAGCAACTACTCTTGGTGAAGTTGCTCTGAAGATTGTTCAAATGACAACAAAGCATTTAGAACATGACATAAACTTGGTTTTATAAAGCAGCCACAGGATTTGAAGAGGACTGACTCCCAATTTTGAAAGATCTGTGAGTAAAATGCTATCCACCAGCATCACAGGCTACAGAATAAGAATCATTCGTGAAAGGAAGACTCAATTGATACAGCAAACTTCATTGTTATTTTAAGAAATCACCACAGCCACCCCAAACTTCAGCAATCACCACCCTAATCAGCAGCCATCAACATCGAGGGAAGACCTTTCACCAGCAGACAAGATTATGACTTCTAAAAGCTCACCTGATGGTTATCACCTGATGGTTAGCATTTTTTAGCATTAAAATATTTTTTAATTAAGGTATGTACACTAGTTTTTTAGGCTGCTATTGCACATTTAATAGACTACAGTATAGCGTAAACTTTTATATAAACTTTTATATATAACTTTTATATGCACTGGGAAACCAAAAAATTCATTTGACTTGCTTTATTGAGATATCTGTTTTCCTGTGGTGGTCTGGAACCTAACCCACAATATTTCCTAGGTATGCCTGTAATTTAAAAATTTTTTATTAAGAAAATGTCAAGAACCACACTGAGAACTTCCAGCACTAACCTGTTCAGAGGGCCTCTCCAGTAGAGGGCATGATAGATTCAACATTAAAAATGTATGGTTAATTTATCAAGCCATTCCCAAGCTGTGGTTTTGCTGTGCAATATTTGCAATCTATTGCATTATTTCTTACTCCAACACAGAATGGAAAGTGTGTGTCATCTTAATATTGAGCAATCCCCATTTACCTAAAAAAGTTTCAACAACAACAACAAAAAAAGGGGGAAGTCATCAAACCTTGTAGCTTTCACTTTAAATATATGTCTGCCTATCATTATAAAAGACATTAGCATGGCAACTTTTTGACTGAAAGGTTTCTCAGCCTGTAGTCAATACTACTGTAACTCTTAAAATTACCTACTTCTTAAAATAGGTATAGAAATGATAAATTAATTCAGATTTGGATTTTTCAACCTCAAAATTTTCAGGGTAAGATTAATTTGCTGCCATTTAACATTAGTTGTCAGCCAGGCTTACGAAAGAAGCAAATAAGTATATTAAATACTTACAGAAACACCTAGGATAGTCTATATTTAAACCAGTTGCTTACATGGATACGTATGTATGTACTTTCCTGAACATACTGAGATGATGAAACTTTTCTGGCTTGGAGATCTTGGAAAAGTTTAAATGTCAGACAGTTCATTTATTTTCCCTATTTGTTTTTTAAGCAGAGGGCACTTATTAAGTATCTAGTAGAAGCTTGATAGTCAACAAATCTCAATAAAATTATCTTGATATTTTTAATAGTACTTACACATTTATAACCTACTTAACTGACTTAATCCTTTAATGATTTTTCTACCCTGAATAGATTTGCTTCCAGATATTTCTTTGTCACACATATGCAAACAAGTAACAAACTCTTGTACAGTATTTTAGAATTTATAAAGGTCCTTCACATAAGATTCACATACTATCCAATGAAGTTAGCAAGAAAAACACATTACTGTTGATTCAGATGAGAAACCTAACTCAAACAGGTGTGACGCAACTGCCCCCACAGTTAGTTGCTTAGCAATTATAGGTTAACTGAGACTAATTAGGTCCCCTCATACAGTACAGCTCTCTCTCTCTCTCCATGCTCTTTGTCGGAACTCCTAAACCTTCCAGTATGAGTGAATTCTACCATCCAAGATTCCAAATGAAAAATATATTGAGGTTTATACTGGTAAGAAAAAAGTGTCTGCATATTACACATATTTAATAAATATGTACTGAATCATCAGTAAGTGAAAATAGATGTAGGAAATATTATACAAAGTTCTTTTAGAGATGCAGAGCATATGACTGAGAAAAAAATGCCATTTTTACAATTTCACAAACATGTTTTAAAGTATTTATTACCGAAAATCAAATGATTTCCCTTTCCATATAAAGTACAGGGCTGTTCTTTTTAGCAATAATTGCAAATTTTACCTTCCAAGTCAAACCTGGAGCTCAAACTACAGGCAGCAATTCACCATAAGAGTATGTTAAATCAGTTCCAATTTTCTTTTAACAGTTCTAATGCAAAGTAAAGAGAATACCTGCAGCCTAATCAACACCTTGCTGTTAATCTTATTGTAGCCTTAGATGCTTGATGGGAAAACCGCTTGAATAGTCCACTATACAGTTCTAATATATTATCTGAAATCAAATCATTTGTAATTGAGGTTATCTATTTGTCCATACCAATCAGACCATTTAAAGCCTGCTACAGTAGAGACAAGTTTTAAAGAAGTACTAAATTCAACTTATCCGAGCAAATTGTTAAATTCCCTTTTGCCAGTCATTTAGTGTTCTGGTAAACTGTAAGTCAACCAAGAATGACTCATGAGGACATCCTGCAACCTTACGCTCTTAGACCAGAATGATTCCGCTGCATTACTGCAGCGAGGTGCTGGAGTTTCCCCATTCTCATCGTAAGAACTGTGATTTCTGTTCTGGAAGCAAGAGGCAGCCAAGCAAGGCCTCCTGAAGAATAAGCCTGCAACCCCACGGACAGCCCTAGCCATGTCTGTTGGGGATCAAAACGCACACCCCGTTAAAGCACTGGCCCCCGAGGAAGCCACCTTCTCCGGTCCCGTCCCTGACTGGTGTTCACTGCAGTGCTCCCAGACGCCTAGGCAAGCTGCAGAGCAGTTCACACCACACCACCGGCCCCTGGACCACCCCTGTCCCCGCCGTTCACTGTTTCCTTCCCCAGAGTAAATGGAACCGCGGAGAGTATCAGGTAGGGGGCTCCGGGCGGCCTATTCACAGACCAGGAAATGAGGTGGGGAGAGAGGGCAAGCGCTCCAAAACGGGGGAGGAAACCTTAATTCAAAGTAAAGCGGTTGCACCCCGGCTGGCACTAGGCAACCTGTCCCCGCCGAGCAATCAGGGGCCTGGGCCACGGAAGCCTGGGGGACTGAAGCGAGCGCCCCGGCAGGGCCTTGCAGCACCCTCGGGCTTCCCCCTCCGCGGTAGGCGCAGGGCCGCTCCCACGCCCGGCCCAGGCTGCAGAGGCGCCAGCTCGCAGTGGAAGGTGCCTCCGCCCCCACGCCCGGCTCGGGCCGCAATGCGCACGGAGGCGCGGCAGTAGACGTAAGCAGCGACCCCCCGGGCTCCTCTGCGGCGCCGCGACTGCCGCGGGCCCTGACCACGCCCCCTGCCGCGGCAGCCGGCCAATAGGCGCCCTGGGAAGGCGGGACCGGCGACACGAGGCCCCCGCCCCCTAGCGTCAGCTCGTATAAGTGCTGCGGCGGGCGCTGGCTGTTAATAGCTGCGGCTGCTGCGGGAAGGTGATTATGCAAAGTGCTATGTTTCTGGCTGTCCAGCACGACTGCGGACCCATGGACAAGAGCGCAGGCAGCGGCCCCAGGAGCGAGGAGAAACGGGAGAAAATGAAGCGGACCCTGTGAGTACTGCTTCTATTTCTCTCCCGCTGCGCACTGCGGACCCAGCTCTCCCAGGGAGCTGCAAACGCCGGACATTCAGGCTCGCCTTTGATGCAGCGGGGAAAAATGTGGAAAAGGTTAATTTGCTAAGTAAGGTTAAATCTGTGTAGTATGTACTTGTTACGTGAACGAAGGACTCGGGCAGTTTAAGAACTGAAGAGAGTCCTTGTTATGGAGGCGGTGGGTGCACTTGAGAAATTGCGAGGTGGCTTTTGTCTCCCTGCATTTAAAATGACAACAGAAGGCCGCGGCTGAGCGCGTCCCCAGCGTTCGCACCTTGCGTTGTAAGTTTCGATCAGCTCACACTGCCTCTGGGATGGAAATGGTGGTTGTGAACATACTCGTTTTAAATCCTCTTTACTGACTAGCAGATCTTACTCACTAACCACTATGGAACAAATAATTGTTCTGCGTCGTCAGCTTAAAATGAATGTTGGTGGGGAGAGGGTGTCAGACACACCCCACCCACCCACACCTAGTTGTACACCGCTTCTAGGCTTCCAGCGTGGTCCAAAGCCTCCCGCTCTAGGGTAGAAAGGAAATTAGCTTCCACCGGCTCAAGGCAGATCCAGTGACGGTTTCATCAATGTGAAATATCTCAAAATTGTAAATTAATGTTAAAAAATAGCCGCGGCCTTTTGTGGGCTACTAATAGCATCTGCCTTTTTAACTATGCAAATTAAATTCATTAAAACACCCTAGTAATTTTACATAGTCCTACTCTTAATTATAAATTTAGTAGTTATGTTCAAATCAGTGAGTGAAACTAATTGTATACAGTATATAGGGGCTAAGTTTAAATGTTAAGTAAGACTGACTTGAAGAGTTCTTGTTTTGTCTGATTTGCTTTATCTATAGCTACTGGACAGCTTTATTTGGTAAAAATGCCTTCAGTGCAGTAGCAATGTCAAGTGTGGCCACTGAAGAGAATTTTTTTTTTTTAGATTAAAAGATTGGAAGACCCGTTTGAGCTACTTCTTGCAAAATTCCTCCTCTCCTGGGAAGCCCAAACCTGTGAAGAAGAGCAAACAGCAAACCTTCATCAAGTAAGTTGAAGATCTCATACTTGCAAATATGAGTAGCTAGCTGCTGAGCTGAAAAAGGGAACCCTGATGTGCACAAGCTAATGTGCAGACTTTTTCTTGCAGGCCTTCTCCTGAGGAAGCACGGCTGTGGTCAGAAGCTTTCGACGAGCTGCTAGCCAGTAAATGTAAGTTAACCTCTTGAATTTGATCCACTTCAGGTGTCATGAGAGTCTAGAATGACTGTGTCCACAGAAGAGAAGAGCAGCTTACCTGAGGGGAATGCCACTTTGCAATCTTTATAGCATCAGTCCTATTTTTCTCCTTTGTTTCCCAATAGAAATCATGGTTTATTCACTTCAGATGGTGAAGAAAAATTAGCCTAAAAAAATTATACTGGCATTTGCTCCCCATTAAGGTTGAGCCAGCTTTTCCATTGCTTACAATGTTTTCAGGAAACTTCGTTCCCAGAGAACTATGGCTTTCCTGTAAATACTTGCATTGACAGCGAAGCTAAGTATATTTTTGTAGCAGTGTGCCAACTTAAGCCTACTGGCATCTTAGTCTGTAAAGAGCTAAGTTCTGAAGATTACAGGTCTGAGTGAATTCTAGAAAATTGCTATTGTCTAGAAATCATAAAATACAGGGGCAGGGGAATGAGGTTCTAGGAAAAATTTAAGGGGTTATTTGGTCACGCAATACACATTCTGCATGCCTCTCTCCTCCACAGATGGTCTTGCTGCATTCAGGGCTTTTTTAAAATCTGAATTCTGTGAAGAAAATATTGAATTCTGGCTGGCCTGTGAAGACTTCAAAAACACAAAGTCACCGCAGAAGCTGTCCTCAAAAGCAAGGAAAATATATACTGACTTCATAGAAAAAGAAGCTCCCAAAGAGGTAAGGGAAAAAAGTTCTCCATCTCAGCATACTTTGAACATTCTTAGCAACAGAGTGAAAGAAAAGAAGAGACATCAAATTAAAAGCAGAGAGGGGTGTAAAAAATATTTTTCACCTAATTCTAGCTTTCAGTTGGGTTAAATATATTTCTTGCACGGCTTGGCTGGTGAAGCTGATCAAACACTGTAGTTTCTTTTTTTTTGTTCAAATATTAAATGATTTCTGAATATGAAATAAACTACTTTTCTGTTTTATTTCAGATAAACATAGACTTTCAAACCAAAACTCTGATTGCCCAAAATATACAAGAGGCTACGAGTGGCTGCTTTACAACTGCCCAGAAAAGGGTGTACAGTTTGATGGAGAACAACTCTTATCCCCGTTTCTTAGAGTCAGAATTCTACCAGGACTTGTGTAAAAAGCCACAGATCACTACTGAGCGCCATGCTACATGAGAGGAAAAAGCGAGCCCAAAAGTGGAGGACATGTCATTGTTTTCCGAAGGAGAAAGGCTGTGACCTGCCAAACAGACTGGCCTTGAATTCAGGCTGGGTCTTCAGGGACCATCACTCAGAACAACTGATTCAAAGCTGAGCAGCAAATGGGGAAGCTGGGAGCGGTGTTGGAGAAGCTTGTGTTGCGGCAGCTTCCATACCAGTGTATAGAGCACAGGAAGAGAGCGGTTTAGATGTGGTGTGTCTCACACTGGAAAAGCAGGAATGTGAGATTGAAAGATACAATGTAATACTGTTGGTCCAAAAACATTTAAAATCATTAGGTCTGGGATTATGTGGCCTTAGCTAGCTGGCTGTACATCTTTCCCAAATCAGTTTATGTCACCACACGGTGGTTTTAGTGTTGGTTTCTTAGTATTAGGTAACGATAATGTTTACTGTGCGCAAGGGTATTGACGTTCTTATGACTGCAGATCATCAGTACCATCGTCTCACATGGCGCTAGAACCGAATGGTCTGTGTTTGACATGTTGAATGGTGTGTGTAATGGAATGAATGCTGTTGTATAGAAAACTACAATGTCCATTATGAGTGTCATAAACTGTCCTGAAGGCAGCTAACTGAGGTAGTCTTTGAATACTTTTAATAAATTTATTTTGATAAATAATGTCATTGATACTTGGTCTAGGTGTGGGTTTTTTTGTTTTTTTTTTGTAATTGGAAGCAAGGCAGATACAAGGGAAAACATCTCCTTTCTGGTAAAGAAGAGGTACCAAAGTTGGTGTGCCTGTCCAGTGAGAAAGGACAGTACTCAGAAATGAGAAGTGATAGGAGTAGGTCTGTCATGCAACTACCTCTTTTTTAAACTTGTTAAGCATTAATGTAGGTTAAGGGAACTCAGACCAGACCACTTCCTTAGGAATACCCTAGGCTCAATATTTCTAATAAAATCTTATACAAACTCAAGCTTCTTAATGAAAACAGAAGAACGCTGATCTAATACCCTTCATGCGTATCTATCAAGGACCGGCCAGAGTGAGAAGTGGACAATGTCATGGAGGTAAAGCAGCCACTAATCACATAACTAAGCTTCTCAAATAAAAGAGGAGCTGAAGGAGGTGGGCGGCCTTTCTTGGTTTCTCTTGGCCCCAAGTTCCCCCACTCGGGTGGGCATGAGCTCCCAAGATGCCTGAAATTGTTCACTTCCGGGATGGATCCATACAAAATCAGAACTTTCCTGCTTGCCCTACTTTCTTTTGGCTAAGAAGAATCTGGTTATGTTACTCCAGCTAATGATGAAGACTAAAGAAACACACTTTGGTTTCTTAGTCTAGTCTAAAAATGTGCTTTCTTCCTAACTGAGAGAGGAAGGACTTGAATCTGGTTTTTTTCTGTCTATTTAGAAAAGTAATACTCTTCTCCATCAGGCTGCTTTTTCATCCTCCTTGATTGCAGTTTTAATTTTAAAAAGGAGGGGGAGTCCTCATTTTGGATTTGGAAAACCAGAGCCCAAGTAATCTCAGCTTTGCGACCTCTGCAGTCCCCAACTTCCCTGGCAACTTTACTTACACTTTCATACCTATCCCACTGGTTCCAGTGAGGTAGTAAGAGGCTTTAGAAATTGTAAAGCACTAAAAAAAAAAAAAAAATTAAAAGTGCATTTATTCTGATTTTCCAAAAGAAAGATTGACCTCCTGTAGGTAAAATACTGTTTTCATTAGTTAGCACTAATTTTCACCTTAACCAACTGGCACCAATGGCACGAGTTCCACACGAGTCTTTGCCTTGTCCACTCCCATGTCACCACACATAATAGGTGCTCCATAAATAGTGGGGGAATAAATGAAATCTGAAAGGTCATTAAAATATTTCTTTGGAAAATAAATATGTCAGATCTGCACAAGCCTTAATTTGGAGAGCTTTTGGCCAACGGATAAGCTCAGGAGTCAAGTCATATATCCACGGCGTCACCAAGCCTGCTTTCTCTCATCGTCCTGATCAAAGATGGTGCCATCCGAGGCCTGGATGGTGGCAACTGTCTCGACTCCTCTCCCCTCAACTCACTCCTCCCCACTCCAAGATGGTCCTGGTTTTTCACTCTAGGGATCTTTTCAAGACATAAAACTGAGCTGTCTCCCATTGCTTACAAACCCTTAACAAGCTTCCCAAACAATTAGGATCAAGGCATTATTCCTAAAGGGTCTAACCCCTGCATGGTTTGACCCCTCATTCCACTCAACTTCTCTCTGCCGTATTGCCCCCAACTCTCTCTCCTGACCACGCTGGCCGATTTCCGTAGCCTAGTAGGTGCTGCACCTTCTGGTCCCACAGGGCCTGTGCGTGTAACAGTCCCCTCTGCATGGAATGTGATTTTAGCTCTTACTCATCATTCACAGCTCAGTGTGATTGTCACTTCCTCAGGGAAGACTTCCTTGACCTCCTTACCTAGGTCAGATCCCCTTTTAGACATTCTGATAGCTGCCGGTTCTCTAATTCAGAGCACTTAATAGAGTTCTCATTAATTTTTATGATTATTTGATAATTCTATGTCTTCTCCTGTTAGATAGTGGAAGCCACAAATCGAGGACTTTGTATGTTCTTCTGCTCACTGCTGAAACCCGACACCTAGCACCGTGCCTGGCATATAATGGGAGCTGCATAAATCACTGCTGAATGAATGAATGAATAATAAAAGGTCTTGCAAACAAATTTTGGTAAGATCCAAGACATATCTGCCAGTGTACTAGGAAATAAGGACAAGGTTTTAAAAGCCCCATTGGCTCAAAGGTCTGCAAATATCTGCAGAGCCTTTTCCTTTGGCAAAAATAAATCTCTTATTAGGCATGTTCTTTGTAACTTTTGACCTTTAATAGAAGGAGAGCCAGATTACGGTAATAAAAAAAAAACAAGCATTTTGACTTTTTCAGAGCTGCTAAAAGCTCAGACTTTATTCAGGTGGTATTTTTCAATGTTCTCTAGTGTGGAACAAACTGAAATAGATCTAAGGTTAAAAGCCACATACCTCCACAAATAAATATCACTTCATGTTCCAGTTTCTCAGAGCTCATACATTTAAGACCCACAGTTTATTCCTTTTTTCAATATTTCGTTTCTTCATATATTTTAAGTTCAGGAGCATTTCAAAATATGGTAATTTCATACAGTCCCACTGAAAAAAATAGAATCGTGTATTATCTGTCATGTGTGCACAGGGAGATACTGTATGATTTTCAGTGAGATGACTTAAAGAGATTACTCAGATTTCACAGGGAACAGGTCTTCAGTAGAAACTTTATTTCTTTTGTTTTACCAAAAAATGGGATCATTTTCTCACCTTGTGGAGCTGGAGAGTGAAGAAAATTTTTCTTCTCATGAGAGATGTTATGGATGGGGGTGCATTGGGCATTCGGACAGTGTGGAGACTAGGAAGCACCCACCCTGGGCCATCAATAGGCACTCTATGAGTCCTAACACTGTTTTCCAGTGTCCACCCACATTGCAGCTGAAGAAGGAGCTAGGCCGACTTTACAGAGAGTGGCACCACAGTTTAACAGTGAAATTTGCCATGTATGGAGATCCCCATATTCTGGCTTAGATGCCTTTTAACAACTTTAGAAAACAATTTTCTATGTTTTTAGTCAATGGCAAGGAGATGAAGTTTATCGAATTTTTGGCATCCTAGCTAAGAAGTAGACTGGAATTACTTGAGATGACAATAACAGCCCAAAAGAGCTTCTCCTATGAACTGCAGGGTAAAAAGAATCACTTGCAGGAGTAAGAAGTACATTCTAGACTAAGGCAATTGCATTAAAGAAAGGCTGATATCAACCATTTTGCGCCCATGATCCAGTGTAACAAGACCACACTATATGTGGAGGGTAAGACCCCGGAATGGGCACAGAAGCCCAGGACCAGGTGATAGACAGCCTTGACTACCAAAGGTTGGGATTTTATTCTAAGGCAATGATACAAATGTCAACTAAAATGTACGAAAATAACTTGGGCAACAATATGAAGGAAGAATTGGAAGCAGGAAGATGAGTTATGAGACTGTAGTAATAGCCCAGGTGAGACATGTCATGTGCCTAAAAATCGGACGGTACCACCAAATAATTCAATGGAACTTAGTAGCAAATTCCACATCACCCACTCTGCACAGAACACTGAGCTCAGCCGCACAGGAAATAAGTATAAAGACACTTACTGCCTATCCGCCAAGAACCACCAAATATCTGCTGAAATAATACGCAAAATTAAAACATTAGGGGGACAATAACAGGTGATTAATTGTCAAAAGAGAACTGCCAGTAACTTTAGTTGGAATGAATCAAGAAATAAAGTGGCATTTTTTTAATGAGATTTAAAGAATGGAGATTTATATGTTTAATGGGGATGAAGAAGAGTAAGTATCTGGGGTAGAGTAACAGTTTAAGTAAAAGGAAAGGGGAAAAGCAGGGTTACATTTTGCATTGTGTTATTCTTATAGGCAGGTATTTTGGGTGGGGATGTGTATTTGAAAGCTATCTCATTGATCCATTTTTTGGCAAATATATGAAGAGTTTCCCTGGGCAAGGAGGATATGAAAGAGCAGAAGAAATGGTCATCTTCTGAGAAGAGGAGCAGAAATTTTGCAAGCTCAAAATCACAACTGAACTCTACACTTTATTTTTCTTACAAACATAAGGTCATCAGCCAGCCTCACATCAAGCTCCATGAAGCCTTTCTTCAGGATAGCCCAGGCATCTTCCCTTCTCCTCCCTCCCATAACCCCTTCAAGTGAGATCTCAACAGGCCTCAGACTCTATGTCCTTTTTCTAACTTATTCCCTAGACTGCTATTTGAACATTGATTTTTCCACATCATTCTTATGACCAGAGAAATACATGAACCCTGTAGTATATTCCAAATCAAAGTAAACTCCTATGCCTAAAGCTAAAAATTTTCTACTAGTTGTTTTGTTCACTCATCCTACCTTATTTCTCACCACTGACCAGAACCATTCAGTGCTGAATTTTCTTATTGTTCCTGAGATATATTATTTTTATCCTATTATTAGATGAAATTGTCCCCCTGCTCAATCTTCAAGTTTTATTCATTTTTCCAAGTTCAGATCAAGTTTCAACTTTGTGAAATATTGCCAAAGGTATGTCAGTCTTCCAACTAAATGGTCAATAATCGTACCATTTGTCTTATTCTATTTAATTTTCAGAGTAACTAGTCAAGTTTCAGACATAAAAGATACTCGGTACCCACTGATTATTGATTAATCAGTTGATTAGCTCACTGATTGCTTGACTGATTTACAAACTCAGTAAAATGCATGCAGCGATACAGAAGATTTCATTTAAGTTTGTTAAACTCATTTGCAAAAGCAGTATTTCTTCAGAAATCTATATAGTCTTTCATTTTGGCTCTAAATTTTTGTCTTACAAAAAAAAACTAAACTATGTGGATCTTGGATAAGATCCTAACATTAGGTTTTCTCGAATCCCAAGTTAATCTGATATTTATATGGTCTTAAAAGTCCACTGACCTATATGGAAACTTCCCTTAGGAGTGAGGCTATGTGTTTATTTAGCTGGTGTATATCTCAGACTTGTACAGACGTCATACCAAAATCAAAATAATGAAAAAGAGAAATGGGCCAAAGGGGAAATTATTTGCTGCTATCTGCTTTGGGGTGAGAAGAGACCTGATTTTTTTTAATGCATTTGCAACTTCCAATCTTATAGGTCTATTCCCACTTCCATCCCAAATTACTTTCTCAAGTCTTTAGCTTCAGGATGCAACCACAGATCATCTACTATGAATGCACTTGAAACTGAAACGTTGAAAGAACTAAGAAAAATATGCAGTTTACATGAGCCATGGTGTAGTCTGAGAAAGACCAAGTATACAGCTTTGGTTTGAAAAGTAAGTGGTACTTAATAGACCTTCACCCTGCCTTAGGGAAGTTCACAATATTAAATCTCCACTTGGCACAAACCAGTGCATTCTCATAGAGAGTGACTTTTTACAGATGTCGTCATTGAGCATAGTATACTAAATATCAGAACTTCAAATTCTGACTCTCTCTAATTTCTCCTACTTCTGTTTTCAGATTCCAAAACTTCACAAACTAAGGTTTTTAAAAATGTGTTACAGTCTACAAAAGAGCTAGGAAGATGATTAACATTTTTAGAGTGGCTAATAATGATAACTTCAGAAATAATTTTGGTCTTCACACAATTATTCTTAGAAAAAAAATCAGTAATCCATCTACTATTGAAAATGTTAATATTAATGAAGGATCTCTGAATTTTGAGACATTTTTTTCCAGAGTATGTTGAAAGAACCCAGAAAGAGCATTGAACACAAAATTCATAAAGTAATTCTGTGCAATAAAAAAAAATACAGTATATTATGCTGCACATGTAATTTTTAATCTTATAACCACATTAAAATACATAGAAACAACAGAAATTAATTTTAACAGTATATTCTATATATCCCAGTATATGCAGAATATTATTATTTCAACATGTAATCCATATAATAAATTATGAAAGAGATAGTTTACATATTTTTTTCTTATTAAATCTTCAAAATCGAATGTGTATTTTACACTGATAGTACAAACGAATCCACACCAGCCTCCAACTCGTTCAAGCGCTCAGTGGCTGCACGTGGCTGGTGGCTACCTTACTGGAGAGTGTACCAGTGAAGTTTGAGTCTGAGATGACAGATCATACACCAGAATAAATTTACATTTTTATCGTATGTTTTCCAATCCCCAAATACATTTTATAGTCAGTGGTTCTCAAAATTTTTTACCATCATGTTGCTTTTAATTAGGAAAAGTGCCTTCTATTTGCTATAAAATGGCAGGCAAGATTGATTGCCTGAGTTCAAATCCTACCTCCAGCTATACTTGCTGTGTGACCAAATGTGGATGTATTATGGAACCATTCAACCTCACTGTCTCTCATCTACAAAACAGAGTATTCATAGACCCCCTTCTATCTTTCAGAAAAAAAATTTTTTTTTTCTCTTTTTATTTTTGTCAAAATAAATACACTGATACATGTACAGTGCTTATGACAATGCTAGCAAGTGATGTTTAATAGTAATTGTAACTCTGGGGGGGAGAGAAATACGTTCCCAGCCCAGGGCAAATAACCTTTGAAGACAAAATTAGTCAAAGAGAGAAATAAAGTGGGAGGAACCCGTTTATTGCTTACAAACAGTCGTCCACTTATCCTCACCTGTGTCTCTCACAACCCTGCTGCAAAAGGGGGCCCCACCCAACCTCTCCGGTCCAGATAGGCCCTCGTTGCTCCCACCCTTTTGATCACCTATTGATATGGAGATGGACCAAGGCCAGGTGAGAGATTCTGGAAATATTGCAATTTTACCCACAGTAATATTATTTATTTGTTAGCTATTAACACTACTTTGTATAACTTTCCAGACATGATGGAGAGCAGTAAATATTGTTAACTTGAAGATCACTAACTGTTAATACGGAAATCCTGACGTGAAAGAACCAAGGAAACTGAAAGACTCAAGGGAACTGACTCTTTTGATCATCAGAATTAGAATTAAAATTAAAGTGGCTTTCATGCATTCAGCAATATTCAGCCAGGTACCTGACCAAAGCAGTGAACAAGATACCTGGTCTCTGTGACTGGGGGACCTTCTGCTTGGCTGGAATGTCCTGGTATATTTTCTTTGCTGACACCTATCACTTAGGTGATTTTATCTGCAGGGGTTAGAAAATCCCAATCAAGATGGCTTGAAAAATACCAATATTCAAAGATAAGGTCCGCAGCATTCACTGTGCAGCCAGAGCGCCTGCCCCCACTCAACACTTCTGTTCGCCCAGTCGTCCTCTATGCTTCAGCTTTCTTGACAATCTGGTTTCCATTATGGTCACAAAACCATCGCCACTAGCAAGGGGAGCAATGGAAACTGCCTTTGCTCCTCTGACTATAGGGAGAAAAGTTTCTTTCTTAAGTCTAATTGGATTGGCTTGTAGCAATCCAGAGAAAAAAGCAGGCACTGGTTGGCCTGAGGCTGGATGTTTGAATGACTAGTGGCAAAGGGTATGGAACACCCAGACCCAGTACTACCCATTAGTCCAGGAATGGGATCACGCCTAGGGAAGGGTGGGTGGCTGAAGGAAACCAGGGTTTGGTTAGTCAGAAGGAGCCGAAACTGTGTGGGCAATCAAAATGTCTATCACACAATACTAAAAAGGAACTTGTTTTTGTGTAATTGCTCTAAAATCACTAAAGAGGCAGTCCATGACTCAAAAAGTACTTGGCAATAACATCACAAAATGGGTCACTGTAAAATGAAATTCAGAAAGCACATTATTTTTATCCTGACTGTATGTACCAGTCCAAATGTGGCTGGAAAACATTAAATGAGCAAAAAAGTATAAAATAAAGAATAGATAAATTTGATTTACAGCTCCACTTGCTACAATTTTGACTTGGAAATGTCACTTTCATGAGCTAGTTTTCTTACTCAGTCCATCTCTTTAAAGCCTCAAGTTCTTCTGAGGGTCAAAGGATAGAATTCATGTGAAGGAAATTCATAAGCTAAAGAGGCTATATAAAATGCAAAATAGAAATAGTGTTGTTATAATTATTATCATTAACAGAAGAATTCAAGACTATATAATGTTAAACAACAAGTTTGGGGGAAGGCATTTCTCAATCCTGTATCTTTGATTTGATGAGTCCTCTGTGATTGTTGATATGATTTAAAAATCTAATATTAGACCTTATGCTGACATATAATTTTTCTGTTCCAACTTAGACAAAAACATATTTCTTTTGAGTCTGCAAAGTCAAACTGTTAAAAGAACAACTTCCTTGTTTAAAATGCATTCAGAAAAGGGTAAAAAGCAAAGCAAGTCAATAATCCAGGTAGGACTGGACAAAAATATCCTAACAGTAAGAGTGAAACATTTTATCACACAAAGGTCCATTTTAGAAGTACTACTACCTAATCTAGTTCTTCCTGTTTGTCTTCCAGTGATTATCTGCCTTTTCCCCTTTCCCTTCTACCATCATTATCTTGGCTTTCTTTGTGCCAGGCCAAAATTACTTCATAGCCTATTGCCTGCTCTCTTAGAATCAGACTTTCCTCTTTCCGGTTGAGGAGAAAATGGGAATTTATGGCCAGGATTCTCACCTTGCCTGATTCTATATCACGCATTGTATATATGTGTAGCTTACTTGCATACCATGGACATCAGGATGTTTGCCAACCAACAGCGTGGCAGGGAGCTAACCGTCAGCCACAGAAGTACTGGTGCAGGGGAGGGGCAGAGAGGAACCACGCAAGCACCTGGATATACTTGGTCTGGCATGTGCCAGTCACCATAGAGACCCACCCACAGAGTTCCTCCCAGGTGCTGAGAGTGGGGAAGGGGAGAGCAGAGAGAGCCCTGCAAACCAGTGGAGAAGTGGAGAGCTTTGGGGGCAGAGAGAAGAAGCAGGAGAGAGAAACCATGGGGCCTTGTGCTAAACAGGAGTGAACAAAGGTACAGCCGGAGCCACCAGTGGAGCCCAGTGCTGGGCAGCAGGACGCAGCACCCGCGCTGCCTGCGCTGAGCCAGACCAGAGCCGAGGTGGGGCAGACGGCAGTCTAGCACTTGACCTGCCGCCTAAAGAATAAATGTGGTTTGAGCCCCCCTTTTTTTAATTAAATTTTTTTTAATTTTGGTATCATTAATCTACAGTTACATGTGCAACATTATGGTTACTAAACTCCCCACTTCATCAGGTCGGTTTGAGCCCCTTTTAACCCTCAACTTTCTGTTATCTTTATATTTGATCTCATTGAATCCATAGTGAACTTCCCCAGAGCAGGGAGTCTCCTCCAGTTTACCCTACATACGGAAGCGGATTATTTCTCATAAATTGGTATTTATGAGAATTGGTGTGATTAGTGTTTGTGTTCCATTCAAAATATCTCACTGCCTCTCTATTTCCTAAGCAGCACAGAAAGAACACTAACTTAGAAGCCAACAGCATGCGACTCTGATCACAACAGTGTAACTATCTAGTTGACTTTGGGTGGTCACCTCTCGACTGCTTCATCTGTAAGGGAATTGATAGAATCCCTAAAATCTCTTCCAGTTCCAAAATCCTGCCTGGCTTTGGATTTCCTCTGCAATCTGCCCCAGCCCTAATAAGTTTAATTTTTCCCCCAATCTAACATAAAATCCGGTCTCCTCCATATCCCCAGACACAAGGCCACCATCATTTCACTCATTTTGACCTCCTGTCTGCATAGAACCCCAGCTTCATCTATCGTCCCCATATCCTATTTATTCTGAAGACCCAACTCACGTTCCAATGGCACACCAGTTTATTAATCTCTGTATCTAATCTTTCATTCAACAAATACTTGCTGAGCATCTAGTCTGCGCAAAGCACTAGTGACACCACACTGTGTAAAGAAAGAGGTTTCCTGACTCTGTGGAACTTACACTCCATCAGAGTCACTAAAGAGGCAGCGGTCCAACAAGATAATTCTATATCACGGCAAGTACTTAGAAAGAAAGAAGCTGAGTGGTGAGATGAGGAGACCAATGCTCTGGGAAGGCGCATTTCAGCTGCACAGTGTCGTCGGGCGCTTTGCGAACTTGTGTTGATGGAGTAAACCGAAGCCTGGTTCTGCTTTGTCATAACAAACCTTTTTTCAGTAAAATATATATAAACCTTGTTTTAGCTAAGCCAGAACTTTCTATTAATTCCAAAATAATTTTTACCTATAAAAGATATCATCTTTTTGCCAACAGAATTTAATTATAGCTAAAATAATAAAGATCTAAAAATAAAAGACCCCCTGAAGTATTTCTCAAATCACTAAACACACCAGGTTTATCCAAATTGTGATACTTTAGGCTAATATTTCTAGATAGCTTTTGTCCTCCTGATTATTTTTGAATGGTTTATCTTCTCAGGTAGCATCCTGCTTCTCTTCCTTGTGCTCTATCATGTTGCTGACATTGTCACCCACTCCATTCCCAGGGCTAAAAACCTGCCACTATATATGCTTTTTGTGATAGAAACATCAGCCATTCCCATCACTGAGTTACTACACAGCAGATACTCTTCTCAGAACTCTAGTCCTCTTATCACATGAAGACAGTCTACTTTTGGACAGGCCCTCTGCATCTCTTCCCTGAATTCTCGAAGACAACTTTCTCCTGGAAGCTGTCCCACCTCCAGACTGGACTCACTCCAGCTCATGCCCCTGTGAATGCGGGGGAAGACTGTGGGCCTGAATGACCGACTAGCAAGCAAACTAGTGGTCATCGGGATCCCACCATTTTAACTCGTAGTCCAGCCTTTGGAGTAATACTGAACCTCTCTCAGACAGTTTTCTTACTTATAAATTGTATCGACTTCAAACGGGTTTTAAGAAGTCTAAAACACATTGCATCCACTGTATTTACCAATCTGCTGACATACAGGGGCATCCAAATTTGTTAATGCCCCTTTCCTCCCTAAAAATCAACTGAGATCACCTCATTTTTCCACCTAGGAAAGCCCACTCAGCAACCCCATATTACTTACACAATCTGCCCCAAATCTATTGGCAGGCTGTACTTATTCTGGTCCGGTTATTATTTCCAGCTCCCTTTCACAGGTTCCTAAATCGTTCTTTCCACTCTCCACTCGTCTCCCTGAACTTGCCCCGAGCGCAGGCGTGCGAGGGTCCATGATTCCGCCTTCAATTCCGTGAAGAAAAGTTGACTTTGACATTTCACAGAAAAACCCCAGGCAGAGTGACTACTTCCGTCTTCTGAGCTCGCGCAGCATCCCCTGAACGCCTCCCTCACAGGATCCTCGTTGGCACGGTGTGTGTCCCCAACACTCATCGCTTCTGCTCTGTACTGGCTCGTGGGGCTGTTTTCCCCGCAGTCAGAAGCGCTCTCGCCGCTTGGGCAGGATACCGGTTTGTTTCCGGGCAGGGAAGAGAACTCTGTATTTTGGTCAGTGTCCAGTTTGTTTATTATTTTTTAACACTTCACATATGCCCTAGAGTGGAGGTCGTGAACCTCTCCACAGACCTTGGGGGCTCTGTGCCCTTGGATAGGAAAGAATTACATCTTCATTTTCTTTAACCCCTGACTAAATTTAACATTTCCTTCTTTTGTCAATCTAAGCAACAAACCACAACAGTAGTAGGAAGACATGTGACTCTGTCACAAATTGAAAAAACAGATATATTTATGTCATATTACAATTGTTGAAGATATTTTGAAATATTGTTTACATTCATCACTGCCAAATTTCAATAGTAATTAGACCTGCCACTAGATCTTGTTTAAAGTGTCAATAAAGAAGTACATATATTGCTCTATCATAGTTTTTTAAGCAAGTGTTTTACTTTGAGATATTACAGATTCAGACGCAGTTGTAAGAAACAATACAGAGAGATCCTATGTACCCTCTACCCAGTTTGCCCCAGCAGTAACATCTTGTAAAGCCATAGTAAAATATCACAACTGCATATTGACATTGATGAAGTCAGAACAGCTCCATCCCCACAAGGATCCTTTGTATTGACTTTTTAGAGTCCACATACTTCCCTCTCACCATACCCTATCCTTAAATCCTGGCAACCACTAATCCCCCTCCATTTCTTTTGTCATTTTTAGAATGCTATACAAATAGAATCCTATAGGATGTAACCTTTTAGGACTGGCTTTTCCACATAGCATAACACTATGGAGATTCATCCAGAATGTTGCATGGATCAGTGGTTTATTCCTTTTATTACTGAATAGTACCCCGTAGTGTGGGAACCATCTACTTCCCTGGCTTACAGGCTGACAATGGTGGACGTCCACGCATACCATTCAGCCTTTGCTGGCATAAGTGTGGGCAGGACCACAGATATTTTCCCTATGGTGTTTGGCTAGAGTGGTATGCTTATTGTTTAAAGATTTTCTGTCTTGCGAGGCTGCCTCTTTCCTGGTCCTTTGGCTAAAGAAAGAAGGCTTTTATTGGGCTGTTTTTGTGTCTACACACATCTTGACATTCAGGGTTGCAAGCTTTTTGAGCTCCAGGTCTGATATCTGTGAGGCAAAAAGAAAACTTAGGGAACTCACTACCATGTCATTCCTTAGGCCCTAAAATTTCTAACTGGTCTTTTAGAATGCCATATAAATTCTCTCCACCCTTCAGAAGCTTTTTATTTATTTATTTATTTTTGCTTGTTTATTTCACTTATAATGTTCAGGGCCTTTGGTTGTATTCAGTGGGATGAATAAGGAAAAGAACATCTACTCCATCTTCTAAAAGGGGAAGTCCCCACTATCACTGTTTTTTTAAAATATTTTGATTATTATGTTTCAATATGATTGGTTTCCTTTGCAATCCCATATGTTTTATTGATGCATTTATAAACAATATTCTGAGAATCACCAGACAGCCACAGAAGTCCACAGCACAGAACCACCACTTTAGAGAAAATTTTTAAAAGGAGACAGTATAGAATTATACTCCATGATGATACAATTAACCCAGCTCCCTTCCTTAGAGCACACATTGGCTTTTACAACTTCTGTGCATCCTGTCCAACCCCACACAGTGTTAGGTCAATCACATGCAGAGGATCAGGGACCTGTCCATTACCATGCAAGGCTGTTGCTTTAGAAGGTGACCCAGGTCTGTGTGGGCCATCCTCAAACCTGTAGAGACATGACCTCTCACCCTGACTAAGAAGTAGTCAGACATTCTTCTCATCACTTTGAATGTGGGCTTTCCATTCCCCCAGGAGAGCGCCTGCTTACTTGCACTACATTGGAAACCCCTGGTCAGTGGTCCTAAACACTCACAGGCATGCCTACTGCCCTGAATGCTGTGGAAGTCTTTGTCACCCTGACGTCAGGTAGTGAAGTAGAAGGGAAGGACCCCACACTAGGACTGCTCAACCACTGTCACATTACATTTAAGTGTGTATCTATACCTTGGTTAGACTGAATTCCTCAGAGGAAATAACTGTTTTATTTTTCTTCCTATTCCCAGTGTTAGGCACAGGTTGAGACAGGTGGCAGATGTCTAATAAGTGTTGTTAAATGAACAAATAAGCCAATCTATCCCAGAGGGAAATAGTATATATTACAATTTACCAAAAGACCTCATGCTTGTATATTTCTATTTTAGTTAGAAAAACATTCTTAGGTGATTCAAGACAAATAGTCATTTCCTGGGCTTTCATACCTAGTTTCTTCTTATCCACCCATTACTGCCCACCCAAACTTGAACAAAAAAATGTCTGCATACTTTTTCCATTTCACAGACCATCTGGCACAGACATCATGCATGCTGCTACCTCATACACATGCTAATGAACAGCACATGGTCTCCAGGTCCACTCACAACACCATTCCCTGCCCACACCTCCCCACCCCAACCTCAAGGGTCAAGGTGAACACACCCTGGGGTAGCAGTCTGGGGAGTGCCACCCTAGAAACAAGATAGGTTCAGATAAAGTCCAGGGTGCTCTGCCAGTGACTGGTGGCACTTCTTTAACAAATGAAACACAGAAAATAAAAATCTTGAGCCCAGTTCCATAAATCTTTAACCCACGTAGCCCTCCTCAACAGAAGACTCTTCTTGAAAGCAAATGAAAATAAAAGGAAACAAATATAAAGCTACCCAATCAAGTCCAAGAAATGAAACAAACATGACCCAGGAGTTGAAAGGAAATGACTAAGTAAGAGTTGGGAAATGGTTCACAGCATCAGGAATGACAACTTGTAAAGAGGGGTGACATTCCACGCCTCCTCACCGGGCAGGGTACACAGGACAGCCTTTGAACTGTCATGAAAGGTGAAGTCGGTCTTACTAAGGCCAATGACAAAGGAAGCTTGGCGGTGAATCTGACAGCTAATACTGTAAGTGAGACTACTGACGACAATAATTAATGAATGATCTGTCTGGCAGTCTTCCTCAGTGAGGTAGGAAACATTGAGGAATTAATAGATTCAGGTCTCTAAGGGAACACCTTCCACTTCTAAAGCAGATAAATTGATTCCTATGCTTAAGTAGAAAAAGTTTGTACTTTGAATTAAAAACAAAACAAAGGTCTGAAGAAAATTAAGTTTTATGAGTTAAAAACAGATTTTAGATAAATTGTGATCATAGTGATACACACACGGATATGTATTTTGTAATTGGTAATGTTTTTAAGCTGTCTTGCTTTATTGTTGTAAAATTCAGAGTTATAAATACCAAGTTGCACAAAATCATGATAGCTGTAGTATCAATAAGTTGCCTAGATCAGTTAAACTTCCATAAAGATTGATTTCATTTCCAAATGGGCTTATTTTCTGTGTGTGTGTGTGTGTGTGTGTGTGTGTGTGTGTGTGTGCTTGTGTGTTCATCCTGGATCAGACTTCGAAGTTGGGTGTGGGGTGTGTGGAAGAGGGGATAGCTACTCAAGTCTTTTCTACAATCATTGCCTAGAAGAAAAATGAAAACTTTGATTGATGATTCAATGAGTGCCTGAATGGAGCAGAAAATATGGGCAGAGAAGTCATGTAAACTACAATGGTTAGAATCTCTTTCCCCCTATACAACTTTTGAGAATTCTGAGTCATATAGTAACTGATCTCTTTTCCAAATCACAAGATTTCTACATGATATGATTCCCTTTATCTTTTAAACTGGATTTTTGTACTTTCCTGTTTCAAGTGTTCCTTCTGGTCATGCTCAGTTCACAGTGTATAATCTCTTCAATCCTTCATTTAAAACAAAAAGTGTAATGACACGTGTTAAGAGCCCACCTGCTAAAAGTAAGAGAAATAATGAGTGGTACCTATACTCTTAGTTAGTTCAGGGTATACTACAATATGCAGTATTAGGATATACCATTAGTAAATATGCTACCAATACTAAATTACTATAAACAGTAAGTATTAGTAGTTGTACTGGTGCTGAATATTATTCGACTAATTCTATTTCTAACAAAAATAGTTTATGAACTCAAATGGCTCTGTCTTTACAGATCCTAATAGAGCCCCAAAGCCAAGTAGTTCTTGATTATTTAGCCCCCCATTTTCAGTGCTAACTTGGTTATTTATACTGCTGATAATACCTTATAATTGTTTAACACCTAACAGTTCATAAAGCACTTTGAAAATCATAAAACTTACAATAAGATAGTAGTGTGCAGACTAGGTCTTTTAAACAAAAAGAGTAACTAATCCAATCTCCCTTCTGCATAAGGAAGGAAGAATTAGAGAAGTGAAGTGATTTGTGGATGTTACTCTGTTCTTTTGGGATAGAACCCAGAGGAGACTCCAGACCCAGGCTATGTCCCTCCACCCTCCACACCAGCTGCCTCGACTAGATGAGTGCATTTTTACAGACACCAAACTGAGGCCCCATGAGTTCAAGTGACTCTTAAAAGGTTAAATGGCTAATAACTGCCAAAGTCAAAAGTAAAACTCACTTGCCACTATCCTCTCTTCATCCATTATAGAAGTTTGATTTGCCACCATTGACTGTTTACGTTCATTTACACACAAGAAGAATGGATTTTTCTCTAAATTTAATAATGGAACTACTTTCAGCCATTAAAGAAGTCATTTTAAGGCTGGACAAAGACATATCATTTTTTAACCAGGCATTTGAAAACCCACATTTGGGACCAAGTAGATAAGTGAGGCCTGAAAAATAAGACTCTCTAGTCCTCACTGTATATATGCAAGTTAATGCATGAGAATCATTTAGGCCCCTAAGAAAACCTGTAGTGTGGAGAGGTAACAGAAGAGTCCAAGCATCTGTTAGAGGATATCAGCATTTGAGAGACACCTTGAGATCCAGTGAAAGAGACTGAGAAGCAGTTCACAGAGATGGTAGTAAAGTGAAGAGAGAATACTGTTTTAGAAGATAAGGGAGAAAAAAGAAGTTTTGAAAGAATACGTTCAGGTCAAACGATTCAAAATGCTAGAGAAATATCAAGTAAAAATCAAGAGGCCTTTGGGCCTGAGGTATCCCAAAACATCTGACTGAAGAGTTTGTCCTTTACTGTTAAAGAAATACAGGAAATTTTTAAAAACCACTTTTGTACAAAAGAGTAACAGGGTGATAATTGCTCCCAAGTGTGATCTGGCCACTTCATGTGGAATAAATTGAGGTGAGGAGAAACTGCAAGAAAGACAGACTACAATTGTGTAGTAAGAGGAAATGAGAACTGAACGTACAGAGATATTAGTAGGGACTGAAATGTGACAGAAGCTGCAATTAATATTATGGAAGAAGCAAAAAATAACATATATATATATATACACACATTATATATATATACATTATATATTATATATATTCCAATTCTAGCCTTTGGGGAATTTAGTTGAGGAGAAAATGAATTCTTCTACATTTAAATTATTGGTTGATGATATAAGTTCATATTTACCTGCTAAAAGGAAATTCTATGAGTCATTGAATGCTGATATCTGGGAAGCTTGGACTGAGAAGTATGGAACAAGCAAGTCACTTAAGATACTTTTAATTTATATAGAAACCAGGCAGCAATTTTGTAGAGTTGAAGAGAAAGTGTTGGTTTAAAAATTATGTGTTAACTTCCAGTAGGGAGATCAGTAAGTTGAGGTGAAGTTGGTCATTTAAATAGGCATCTAGTCAAACCAGCAATGATAACTTCTTTTCATTTCTAAACAGAAAAATTATTTTAAATGGTTTTACAGGTATAATTATCTACATACTACAGCTAAGACTTCAGTTTTAAATGACCACTGGCCAGTGCCCTCTAGGCAGTATCTCATAGTATCCCTACAGTTCCTGTGAAGACATCAATAGAAAAAGGTAAAGCACTAAAACCTAAGATTGACAGACAATCCATTGCCAGGTTCTAAGAGGAAATTCTGCTGCCTCCAACATCCCACAGAGCTGATTTAAGAATCACAATCTTTTGATGACACATGGTTTACAACCTAAAAAGAGCAAAACTGTCTGCCTGAGAGGAAGAGAAAGATTTTAATCCTTTCCCCTGTGCCTGCCTTTAGGCACAAAAACCAGGGGACTCCTAGGGTACTGTTCTCCCAGTGCCCCCATCTGTCACCTCCCCTTATGTATGCGGGCAGAGACTGCAAACTCCTCTAACTCACACCCTCCTCCCTTGGCAAAAATGGAAAGCAAGGAAGAATGTGAGGGGGCTGGCCAAGGAGCATCGTGCCCTCGGAGGAGAGCACAAGTGGAGGAGACCGGCCGAGTCCTGGTAGCAGCACGTGGGGAGAGTCACAGCATTCTGTGCATTTAGCACTTTGGAGAGACAGGGGACCAGGTACCAGGGATAGGCAATCCCCTTGCATACAGCAAAAAGCAAAGTCTTACTTGGTGAATGCCTTCAAGATGCTAGAAATTGGGCCATGAATTGAAACACATCAATATATAGTTAATGTGTACCTTGAGAAAGGAGATTCTCACTCACAAATGGACAGGGCAGGAACACGCAACATGCCATCAGTAAATTCCAAGATCGAAGCACGTGGTTCCCTTGGCCACTATCCTCACTGCCTGGTTCCACCTTCTTGGTCTCTTTTTTCTCACTTACAGGCCAAACCTCGTTGCCTGAAAGGGATATATCTGAGAAGTTGACCATATGAAATAAGACCTAGGAATTCAAGTTGACATAAGTTGACAGTTTATTGTGGTCCCCAAAACTCTAATGCAGGATTAGGCTATGTTAACAGAGGCAGAGTATTTAGGATGAGGGAGGTGATAGGCCCCCTCTGCTGTGGATCTGTCCTTGCAGAAGCATCTCTGCAGTTCTGGACTCTAAGTTATGAAAAGAAACATCTTTCCTGAGCTTCTGACTTCAATCTACCACTCCCCTGGACCTTCTTATCTCCGTGCTACATCTTGTTATGAAGGCAGTGTTCTTTACAAAGGCACCTGGCCAAGAAGGTGGGGAAGTTTGTTACAGTTGAAGTCCTAATGCAGGACCAGGGTTGGCCTTGGGAGAGGGAGGGATGCAGTGCAGATTTCTAGTTATTTGCCCAGAGGGAGTGTCCTTTTCTAAAGATCATATGATGGGTTTGCCGGCAGGCGGCCCTTCATCTCACCCACTCCCACGGCTTCAGTTATCATTTCTGTACTGACATCTTCCTTCAGATTACATCTATCTACAACCTGTTGCCACTGGACAGGAGAATGTTGGCAGGAAGCTTGTGAGAAATTGTACCTCAGTTTTAAAGGGAAGACAATGAAACACCCTCTTTCTTTCAGATCCATGTGAATAAAGTGGGTAATCCTGTCACCACACGGAGCCACAACTTCTGGGGGAAGCTAACACTATTGTCCTCAGAGCAGAATGGAAAAGGACTCGCGTGTGGTTGACATCACTTAGCTGCTGAATCAACCAACCGTGAAGTCCTCTCTATCTTTGATTCTCCTTTAATGCAAGCTAACAAATTTCTTAATTGTGCAAGCCAATTTGAATCAGATTTCCAGTAACGAGGACAAGTAATGGTTATTAAGATACCATACTGTGTAAGTACAAAACATACAAAAATAAAAGACACAATTCCCACCGAAGAGGATTTCGCTGTGAAATAAGAGAAGTTACTGTCAAACAATGGCATGCAAAGCCATATCTGGCTCATGGAAGTACCAGATAAATCTTTGCAATTATTGCTCGTGTGGTTAAGGGCCTAGACACTGGGGTCAGGAGAACTGGAGCTTGAATTCTTGCTCCACCACTTACTATCTGTGTGACCACGGACAAGCCACTAAATCTCTCTGGGCAGTAGCCCTGTTCTCATATCTTTGACAGCTGCCTTCAGCATTTCATATATTATAGGAAAGAACATTGCATCTTAAGATCCTTTTCTAGCTTTGACATTTCAATCACAAGTCTCGAAGATCACAACATTCTAAAAAGTTATTGTCTGGAGCATGATTTCTAAATATCACTGTATGACAAAGGAAAGCGATTACTTTCGGGCCCTCATATTGTCATAGAAAGAAAGTGTTCTGAAACCTGAACTTTTAACTAGTGATAATAACATGCCTTCTCAAGTATTTGAGGTTCCAGTATGCCAGAAAGATCCTGCAACAGAAGAACAAACAGTCTAGAAAATGCGTAAAATATCTTTGTCCAAGTTTACTCAGCTGCCAGGGAAAGATAAGGCAGCTAACACTTGTAATCATGTAGCATAGGAATCTAAAAATAGCTTCTTCCTAAAAGGCCAAATCTCTAAGAGATGAAACAGAGCAGTTGGTAAACAGATTGCTTAGACTTCCTGTTTCATGCAGTTTTCTGGTAACTCAAGTTAAACATGAATGAAAATTTAGCTGGATAGGTTAGTAGTCAATTTACTGATTTTATCATGACAAGTTTAAAGACAGATCAATATTTCCAGTAAAAATATCCTCTGGATTTATGAGAATGAGAAAGGAAGGAAGGGGGTGACAGAAAAAGAAGAAGGGGAGGGAAGAGAATTTTAACTTGTCTATATTTACGGAAAGTTTGAGAGTTCTGCACACCGCCAGCAGAGGAATGAGGATCTAATACTTGGTGTGACTAAAAAAGAACACATAATTCACTTTCGGTGTCCTCTGATGCAAATCTGATCGTTTTCTGGAGGGACAGTTTGATTTGAAGTTATTGAAAATGTTTACCAGCCCTTGCCATGACAAACAGCTCTCTAAGTCAAAGACTGCTGGTTAACAATTGTGGTTTGCTTCAGGAGGTGCAGTTATCCACAATATGTGTCGCCAGAAAGTTTTCCAGTCCTCCATTAAGGCCTGAGAACCTAAACCATAAGTTGAAAGTATTCACAAAAAATAGTGTTCTGGAAACTAAAGCTCCTGAGGTTACTCACATCACTAAGTACATAATACTGTATTAGGATAAGCCTGATCCAAAGAGGACATCTCATTCTCTCATCTCTTCTCTGGCACTGCGTTCCTCGTTTGTTACTGCGGCCTGTCATAATGGAATCCTGTTATAACCTGCAAATAAGAACAATACTATCAGACCAACATTTCAAAAGGACAGCAGAAGTGACTGAATTTATAAACCCAGGGTCTATAAGTCAGGATGGTTTTGAGGCCCCAAGTATTAGCAAAAAATAAAGGACTGGGGAAAATATTTTTAATGCATTACTGTTAGTTATGATGCTTTTGTTTGGAAGTAACAAATCTGACGCAAATGAGTCAAACTAAAAAGAGAGAGGGAGAGAGAGAGGAAAAACTAGATGTCCATACAGAAGGCTGCGGTGTGTATGTCTCTCTGTGTTCTCAGCTCTGTTCTCCATCCTGAGTCAGCTCTGTCTTTCTCTGGCTTACTTCACAACGATCTGTAGCAGTTCCAGACTTCACTTTCTCCTGCCACATGTTCTGGAAGAAGTGAGAACATCTCCAGTTGCTCCCCCAAATGTGAGTGCGGTACTTTCCCCAGAATCTCTTACTTAGTATCCTCTTACCACATCCACTTAGGTGGGGGATCACCTACTCTTGAACCAATTACCATAGGCAATAGGAAGGGCTTTGCTGACCGGCGGGGATGGTCCCTCCCTGGTCCTGGGGTGAAGGCAGTCCCACCCACTTCACTCACCATAATGGTTAGAATATTAAAAAAGAAAAAAAAAGATTCCCCTAAAGAAATATCTAGATGCTGGTAGAAAAGGAGAAAGCAAGTAGACAGGGGTCAGGGAAGAATTCTGAAGAGGCAAACAGTAGATGCCTATCACAATTATTTAGGTTTTTATTTGCTCTCCACACCCAAACGTTCCCTGCTCCTCCTCTTCTACTCCTGGGGTATGTGGCCTTTCGTGGTTTCTCACACCAGCACCTGTAGTCACCCATTCTGGAGCCCTGCAGTCATCAAGAATCTCTCCCTCCTTCTCCCCAATCTCCTTAGCAAACCAGCCACTAAGCCCTATCATTTCACCATACAAACTGCCTCAAATTTGCCCTCTTCCCTTATCTTATCTTTAAAATCCTCCTACTTTCATTCCCACCATTCAGTGTTTTCCTATTTCTCATAAGAGATAAAGAAAACATAGCACAGCATACAGAGCCCCTCTTGCATTATCCCTCCAATTTGAGGAGCATTAGACAACCTTAGTTTCTCAAATCTTCCATGCCTCTCTGTCTTGGCACATTCTGTTCTCTCTTCCTGGAAGACATATTCATGATGCCACTTGATTAGCCTAGTGGAAACCTTCTGTCATCAAGAGTAGATTCAAGAATCACTTCCTTTGGGAAACTCTCCCCGAGCCCCCAGACTGGCTTAAGTAGAGGCTGTAGCTGCCCGGTCCATATTTCCCAGCCCTCACCACGTCAGAGCACTTGGGTCTGCTTTCAAGCTGCCAGTGTCTGCGTTTCTCTGCCAAAGGACACATGTTGTCTGCCTGTGCAGCAAGCCTGGATTGACCTGGATGAATGTCCTGAAGGGCAGGTTCAACCAACAGCTGATCAAAATTGGGATATAAATATTCCTGCTCCTTGGCTGAAAAATAGCTCTGGGGCATGTTATACACTAACCCCCAGAGTGTTAAAGTCTAGCCATCTGCAGTGGTAGCTGGCTGATAACACACCATTCTTTGTAGGTTTTCCCCTTTCTCTCTTCCTTTTTACTGTCAGCATTGCTTTTGCTAACCAAAAACACTACTGGCATTTGAATCTCTCCTAAGGTCAGCTTTGCAGGCACCTCAGCTAAGGCATCCTTTCTACTGTGTCCCCATTTACTTTGTATATCATTCCATTACATCATTTAAACTTATAATTGCCTGTCTTTTTAAATGTCTTAAGGTCAGTAGTTGTGTCTCATTTCTCTTTGTATTCCCACACCTGGAAAAAGAAATGCTTGACAATATTAGGATTCTACAAGTAGTTATGGAGTTAATTAATTAATTTCTTAAAAAATGAATAAAAAGCAGACAGGAGAAAAATGAAATAAAGTTCAATCATGGTACTTAACCAAATAGAGAAGTGATTTATGAGAAACAAATATTTCTATTACATATAATTGGTAAAAATAAAATCCTATCCATGTTTCACATAACTCATAAGTACATTAAGTTTGTGGAAATATTTCATAATAAGTCAATGTATGCCATTTAATTCATTTACATAATTTCATGTTATTCATTTATACAATTATTCATTTATATTTTGCTTTTATTCATTTGTATAATTATTAAGACAATCTAATGTGGCATTTGAGAATCCTGGCACAGAGTCGGACTGCATGGGACTGAGTCCTAGTTTCATCCTCATCAGCTGTGTTATTTAGAGCTGTGCATCTCTAACTCACTGTGCATATGAATACCTAAGAATCTTGTTAAATGCACATACTGATTCTGCAGGTTTGGGATGGAGGTAGAAAATCTGGATTTCTAGTAAGCTCCCAGGGAAGAAGATACAGCTACTTCAGTAGCAAGGGTCTAGGAAAAAGGGCAGCTCTGTGCCTCTGTTTTCCTCATCTTTAAAAAAAAGGATAATAATAATACCCTGCTTCACTGGGTTATTGAGAGGATAAATTAAACTATACATGAAAAGCACTTTGAACAGTACTTATCACAAAAGAAACTCCATTCATGTTATCTATATCATTACCAAATTCATGGTTAATATTGATGCTTTTATTTAAATTAAATCCCTGAAAATATTTTTAAAGATTGTTGGATAGTTTTTACATATTATTAGTATAATTATTATATCTCTAGCCAATTCACATATACATGCATATGCAAATTGATGTAAATAAAACTTATTTTCAATGATCTAAGTAGAAGTGACAGTTCATGATTGGTTCCCAAGTGGGCAAACATGGCAATGCCTGGGCTGTGGTCAAGACTGTGGGTGTGGGCGCCAGGCAGGCTTAGCCTCAAGTCCTGTCTGTCCTTATGTGAATCAGCTATCTTTAGAAGCTTCATTATTCTCATATGTTAAATGGGAAAAGTTTCAGCACTCTGAGAATGAAAAGAGGTAATGTATGTAAGGCCTTTAGCCCAGTAACTGACACAGAGTAAGTACTTAATAAATGTCAATTATAGGCATTATTATTAACAAGTCAAAGAGCCCAAGAATACATTATATGTATCTATTAGGCACAAGTCTAAGAACTAGAAGTTAGTTGTCAAAGGATAGGGTGGTAAATAGCCTAAGACCAAAACTAGACTAAATTCTGCACCTGGCTACCTGATAGCAAGAGATTGATAGGAGACCAGAAACAAGAATAATTTGGAAAATGTCCCGCTGAGGAGAACCAATCTAAGATAAACAAGAAAGCAGTGTGGAGGAGAATGCCCAGGGATTCATTCCAAGAGTGAGCTAAGCATTGCTTCAATCTCAGTGGACTTTTAACAAGATTTTGATCAGAGCAGAACATGAGATCGTAAGTCATATCTCAGATGTTAGAGGAAATACTTAGGAGTTGATACTCTATATTTATTCTGACCAGCAAGAGCCATCTAACTGGTGATGTGAGAATTATCAAAACCTTTGGAGAGAAAAAAAAATAAATGCCATGTTAACATGGTTAACAGCAAAAATAAAAATGGCCAACATGGGCCACAGTAAAATATGCCTTCCAAATTCCATTAAAGCATATTTCAAAATTCCAGAGCAATGATAAATATGATTCCATATTAGGGACACCAAAGTGGGGAGATGAAGTCGAGGAACACAAAGATCACATTGACAGACACTTGCTGAGTCCTCAAGATCCACGTGAAGTCTGGGTGCTGCGCAGCCCTGTAGAAAGAGCACAAGGTCTGAAATGAGGCAGACCAGGATCTTCCTGACATTTAAAAGACAACAGAAGCTTAGCAAACGGCTTCATCTCTCTGCCTTGATTGAGTCACCTGTAAGAAGGGAATAATAATAAAGCACAGTTCCAGGTTACTTGGGAATACAGAAGGGCATGGTACCTGCTCCCAATAGGTGGGCAAACAGAGAGGAAGAAGACTACTTAGAATAGAGGACAGGATATGCAAATGAAATATTGAGGGTACAGATCTATTTCTACAGGAATATTGTGAAGGAAGGGATGAATTCTGATTGGGGAGATTAAAAACTTATGGAAGACGTGACACTTGAGTTTGGCTTTGAACTGGAGACAGGAAGTAAGGAAGAGAGAGAGTGAGAGAGCAAGCAAGCTTGGCGGAAATAGTCCAGGCAGCTTTAGCGAAGACATAGAAGCATGAATATATGAATGTGATTAGGGACTAATAAGAAATAAAATGCATGGAGTCAGCGGCCAGTAGCAGAAAACAAGATTGGGAGGCAGGTCAGGGTCAGATCATAAGAGGCTTTTAATCGCATGATATGGGGCCTGATATTCTCTGTATTATCAAGGCCTTACATTTCTATAGGCCTTCATTTCCACATGCATCACCTTTTTCAGAGTCCCTTAAACCTTCCAAGTGTGTACACGGCCTAATATGTCCGTCTTGTAATACAGGTACAGAAATTGAATCTAACTTCCTAAGTTGCTAACCAAAAAGTAAGAGTCAGACCACAGACTAGTCCTGCTGACTGGCCAAAGCCCTTTCCACACTGTCATGCTTTCTCAACAGGCACTTTGGAGCCATTGAAGTGCCTTCCTAAGCAGGATGTTGAAAGCCAGGCTGAGATGTTTGACTTGATTTGTTTTGGGGGCAGAGGATTTAAATTAACAGAATGGAAATTTCAAGTCTGGCAGCAGTCCATAAGGATGCCCTGCAGAGAAAAGAGGCTCAGTCAGATCTGGAATACTAAGGGGAAACCAACAAGATGAAGTCCTGTTAAATGTACTTGTAAACCTGCACATTTAAGTTTCAGAATATACACTTTGTCAGCTCAGGTCACGTAAGGATGGCATTAATAGCTCATAAGAAATAGATCTGTGACTGTTAGTTAACTACAAGATTAATTTACAGTTAATGTAGTGTAATTAACTTCAAGATTAATGTTAGGTAGCTGCTAAAAATAAATGTCTTGTTTGACTGTGTTACCAGAAAATTAATGTCCAGAAAAGATATATATGCAACCACATGCTGCTTACACCACCCAGAAGTGTGTCCAGTTCTAGTTGTTAAGCTTTAGAAGGATACTCTTCATAAGCTGAAGAGGTATAAAACCAAACAACAAGGACGATGGTTAAGGATCTCAAAAACTGGGAAGACTGTAAATTGAACAGGAGAAAGGAGAGTGGGGAGGGAGACAGATTTCCTAGAGAAAGCTACAGGGCAGAATGAGAACCAACTGTGCGACTGCACACAGTTTAGCCAAATGTAGGTCATTTTCCCCCAAATGAAGAATAATCTGTAAAAGATTCAGCTTGATCCTCCAAATGTTCAAAGAATAGCTGAGGGTCTCTGTTAAGTATGTTGGGGCTGATTGCTACCATGGGAAATATGTTCACCTAGTGGGTTTTGAGGTCTTTAAATTTTTTTTTAGCTTATTTTATATACATTACACACACGTGATTATTATAAACTTTCAGCAAATGTAGAATGAAGAAAGGATATAAATTATGACACTTAAGAAAAAGGAGACTTTATTATAGCTCATTCAGCCCCAATATACTGTATCATATTTCTTCCTTTTCAATTCATCAGTAGAAAACCATATGATGTTATTTCTGTATGACAAGTATGATGAATGATGGCCTTATTAGGTACTGATAGTAATTTATAAATTACCATATTCATTATTTATAATTTAATGAAATAATCACACTGATGGGAATGTTCAGTTACTTTTTATTCCTTCTATGGGTCTTATAAATACAGTTGTTACTTTCTAAATAACTTATCAATGTTAAATTACTAAATGTTCAGTAGTGCAATATCAAGCATTCATCATTCAAAGCTTCATGTTTCTCATAACCCATACAAATATTTTTTCTTTACATAAATAAGAAGTAAAATTTGTGAAAAGTGTTCAGTGAACTTATGAGCTATTTGATGAAATAAGATATTTGGGAAGATATAATTAAAAGTATTATAATTATAAAAAGTATTGAACAATGACAGCTAAATGAGTAATGATAACTAATGTCAAAATTATTTTGACAAAATCATTGCATATTTTTTCAGAACTGCTTATATCACTGATTCCTCCTTTTGGTCAAATGATCTCAAAGACACAATATGTAAACTGTAGATCCGCATGTTTGGTTAATACACTGCATCATTTACAGGAAGGGCCCCTTGGTTTATTACCAGTACCAATTTCCATATGATTTCATTACTCATACTGTTAAACACTTTATACAATGGAGTAAGAATCCTACTAAAACATGAAAAGGAATTATTCACTTGACTTTGAACAATGGTAGTCAGTTGTGTTTTTGTTTTGTTTTGTTTATTGGGCATATTCTGTTCTAGGTCTTATTTATATTTAAGGGCATTTTTCTTTTACTGCAACTACTCAAAGATTAATTTTATTAATTTTGTTTCATTTGTGCCAGTGGTAGAGGAGAGTCAGACTCAGCTATTCTAAAACAGGGATGATTTCTCTTACAACACAATGTCCAGTTGAAACAAAGCAATGTTTATATATCAAATCTTGACACCTGAAGGATTTTCAAAAACTTTTTACTCCTGCATTAAAGAACAAAGTAAGGATTTCTTTTAATGTAATCAAAATTGTTGCTAGAAAAAATGAAGAAACAAAACAGCAGCAGACTCACAAACTCCAAGAAGGGACTAGTGGTTACCAGAAGGAGGGGTGGGGGAGGGCAGGTGGGGAGGGAGGGAGAAGGGGATTGTGGGGCATTATGATTGGCACACATGGTGTGGGGGTCACGGGGAAGACAGTGTAGCACAGAGAAGGCAAGAAGTGACTCTGCGGCATCTCACTACACTGATGGGCAGTGACTGCAATGGGGTGTTGGGGGGACTCGATAATATGGGTGAATGTAGTAACCACAGTGTTTTTCATGTGAAACCTTCATAAGAGTGTATATCAATGATACCTTAATAAAAAATAAAAATAAAGTATTGCTAGAGAAAGAAGAGGACGGATTACTGAGCATCAGCAAAATGATCAATAGGGTTCCTCTCATCCCACAACTTATCAACTATTTTCATTTATTGTTAAAGTTGCATATTTGAACTTGTCTTCTTATTCCACACACTAAGAGATTTAAAGTCTTGGCTCATTTTTTTACAAAGCATGCTACAATTCAAATGCCCTAACTTTTAAGAAGCAGGATACAAACCAAGATACTCACTTTTAAAAGTCTTAATTTCACTCCATATAAAAGGTGATATTCCTTAACTATAAATAAATACAAATCATTTTTAGAATATATTCTCTCTAGTCAATAGCATGATGTTAAAGCATACTTCAGAAATTAGAGGAAGATAAGGATAATGAAAATCCTGACTGTGCAGAGTGACTAGACATCCTGAAGCCCGCTCTCTAATGTGCTTAGTGATTATCAGACCGCTTGAAAAAAAATCAAAGGTGACATGTCCTGAAATACAGACATGGTAATGGATCATAACAACTGCAACAATGAGAGAGTGAAATTGCAGTACATGCAAATCCAAAGTCATGATCACAAAATTGTTTTAGGAACATTAGAGTTGAAAAATGAAAATTAGTCAGTCCAGTGTAAAGATCCTAGATAATAATGTCAGGCTCATCAGAGAATGAAAATACTTCAGGGTGTCATAACTTGATAAAGAGATGTCTTTTAAATATTTGATTTCCTTTTTTTATTCCCTGATCACCAAATTTCTAGACAATGTTTTTTCCTGAATGGAAATTTCTATGAAGAGAATTTCTTGGGCAGAATCTGCTCTTACAATAAAAATAAGTTGTGAATTTGTTTAGCATAAATCAGTTAAGAGCTTCTGAAACTTAAAATCCAGACTGCAAACAAAGATATATCAATTTGTGATACTTGAGCTAGACAGTCGATCCTTCTACATAACTACTGTCAGTGTCCTTTCTAAATATGGACCATTTATGGACATTTGTAAACATCACAAAAAGTGCCCACATAAATAGAATCTCTAAGAATGTGATATGATACCTATGTAAGTGGACCTGGAGACTTTTTATTTTTTCCATTATAGGCCCAGGTACATAGAAAGTTGAGAGAACTAGTATTTTTAAAGCACCACTTATGAAAACACTGTACAATTACTAACTCTTAGACAGGAACAAATACTGAACACTTTCTACTTTTGAGTCATATAAACATAAACAAGACATAGTTCCTGTCGTCAGAAAGGTTAGAGTCAATTGGAAAGATAAGATATCTGAGTAAAAATTTGACTAGCAAAGCAATACATGCCACCAAAAGTGAACAGGAAATCTTTGTAGAGTAGAAATCAGGAAATACTCTAAGAAAAAATATGGCTTGTGCAGGCCTTAAAGAAAAAGAGTGAGAAAATAAGAAGGAAAAATACTTACCTAGGTCAGAATCAAGGATACACAAAGCATACTCAGTGCGAATTAGTCAACATTTTAGACTTCAGCAGAGAGTTAATCTAAGACTCAGTGGGAAATAACTTTAGAAAAATAGGTTAGGATCAGATTTCAAAAGCCATTGAAGGCAAACATTTCAAATTCAGCCCTTATCCAACCTTATAAGACTGTATTTGAGGACAGAAACTGTATCTTACTTATTTATTTTTGTACTTTCCTGCTAGCATAGCCCACTGCCTCTAATAGACTGGGTACTCTGTGTGTGAGTGTGTGTGAGTGTGTGAGTGTGTGATTTAATTCTCTTCTATTGAAATGTAAAACAAAGTTTTAGTGGTGATATGACATGAGAAAATAATTTCTTACAAAGATTACCTAGCTATGCCAGATGCTTTAGATACGGGAAAGGCTAATAATAGTAGGGAGACACTTACGAGCTAGGAAAGTTCAACCTACTTTGTATTTGTTTTTGTAGAAGTTAAGCACCTCTTGCCATTTATTTTCTGAGAGCAAGGTGGTAGTTCACAAAAATGTTCACACATCAATCACTCACACATGACTATGGGAATACAAGTTGTAATTACAATGTTTGTAATTAATATCAGCAGCAGCATCTGTACTGCTGCCAAACACTTCTACCAAACTCAGAAGGCATTAGGGCATATATCCACTAGCTTTCCATAAGATTTCCTGGAAGAAGAGAAAACAAAAATATTTTCAAGTTTTCAGTGGAAAATATCTTTTAAAATTTAAATTTTTGTCACATACATCATAAAATGCAGAAACTGTTTTTAAAAGAGTTTTGATGGGAATTTAGGCTGAATCTAATACACAAGGTATGCAGGAAACATGAGGCAAATGCAGCAGTTACGTTCCAGATATCTGGTTTTATGAAAAGCAGAGCAAAGGGAAGAAATATTGGAGACTTTAAGTGGGTTTTGCTGTTATTTTCAAATCACCAATTGTACAAATAAGTTTCATATATAGATCTGACTTGAGAATAAAAGTTACTTGGGAGGTATTATGTTTCATGGTTTTGTTCTGTTCCTGGGAAGGATACTGTGGGCCCTCAACAGACATTCTAATCACATCTTCAACACAGCTGGGCTTCGGGCGGAACCAGACCGTGATTGGCCACCAACCGAGCAGGAGATGAAACAAGCTACACTGTGCCTCTGGAGGGTGAGAAGCCAAAAGACGCATTTATCACCTCTGAATCACAGGGAGGCCTGCTTTGAAACAAGAATTTCCTCTTCATAACTATTTTAAACAGGCAATTGGTAGGTGATTGGGAGGAGCTAAGAAAGGAGGGCCTAGGACTGCTAGGAGCCATGTAATGAGTCACGCCACAGTAATTTGTATCTGCTGAAATAAAGGTGAACAAAAGTCCTTCAAAAATAAAGTTTGGTTTTGGCAATAGATGGAGGTAGCTATATACATAGAAGGGATCAGTCACCTACCTACTGGGCTTGAGAAACACCAAAAATTCAATAAATGTCCTTCTACAATACAAATCTAGCAAGTTCAGCCTTTGTAATTTCATCAGGTTATTATTAATAAGCACAATTTCACTAAAATAGAAAAACAGAAGCTTTTAGAGCCCAAAGACAGTTATTAATCCATTTATTGATTTGTCAAGTATTTTTAACACCTGCCATTCTAGGTTCAGGGAGTAAAGAGGAGAAAAAATCCCTCCTCTCATGGAATTTACATACCAGTGAGGCAAGAGACAAAGATATCAAATGTCAGTGGGTAACAGGTATAAATAGAGAAATAAAAACAGGGTGAGGGTGGTCATGGTGGTGATGAGGAGGAGTACAATTTCATATTGGATGGTTAGGAAGGCCTCTCAGAAAAGGAGACATTGGAGGTCTGAAGAAGTGGAGGGAACAAGCCAAGCAAATACATCTGGGGAAAGAGGGAGCCAGACAGAGGAACAGCGAACGCCAAGCCCCGAAGGCAGGAGAATGCTTGACGTGTTCTCTCTCCAGCAGGTTGCTGGTGTGGCTGGAGGCTTAAGGGGGAAAGGTGCATCACAGAGTGAAGCCAAGTGAAGAGAGTGTTTAAAAAAAGGAAGGAGTGACTCTCAATGCTGCCGATTGGTCAAGGAAGTTAAGAACCAAGAATTTAACATTTGATTTGACAACTGGTAAGTCATTACCTTGACAAAGGAAGTTTCTACAGAGAGGTGGAGAAAGTGTGATTGGGATGGGTGAAGATTTGGAGAGGAAGATTCAGAGAGAGAGAGAGAGAGAGGGTGTGAACAACCCCTTCAAGAGTTTCACTGTGAAAAAGCAGAAGAGAAATGAGATGGTGATTGGAAATTCAAGGAAAGGGTTCCTAAAGTGAAAACTGTTTCAACATGTTTGTTTCTTGCTGGAGATCCCATAAAGTGAGAGGGTGGGGAGAAAAAGGAGGATAATTGTGGAAACAGTGTCATTTGGAACATGGTAGGGGTGGGATGCGCTGGTCAGTTGAAGATGATGATTGCTTTGGATAAAACCCCTGGGTGTAGTTCTTAGTTGTATCACTTGGTCAAATTACCAGGCTCTTTGAGAGCTGATGATAGTTTCATCGACCACTTAGAGTGCACCAGGCACTGTTCTGATCAGTCGACGTATGCTTTGTCTTGTCCTCAAAACAACTCTATGAATCGAACTGAACCCACAACTCATTCATTTATTTAATCACTGAACAAATATTTAATAAGAGTCCACTGTGTTCTAAACACTATACTAACTGTTGGGGAATAAAAAGTGAACAATAAAATGATCAGGTAAGGGTTGTGGAATGTTCATGATGTACTAGGCTTTTTGTTAATAACTGTAATTATACTGTCATTTACTTCTCAACACAGGAAGTTGGTATTTTTGTCCACATTTTATAGACCAGAAGACCGAGGTTTAGAGAAGTTAAATAACATCTAGGAGAACACATCAATGATCCAAACTCAGACTGTATGATTTCAGGGTGTTACCTGCATGTTCCCCACCCACTATATTATACTAAATGATCCTTTACATCTGCATTACCAAGATAGACAAAAATCATGTGGACAAAACAATAAATAAATAAGAAAAGAATTGTAATGTGCCAAGTACAACAACTGGGTACTAATCAGAGAATGAGAGATTAATGGGTTGGGAAAAATCTGTAAAAAAGAGTTGTCAGGGAAAGCTATTTGCTAAGGAAGTAACATTTCAGCTGAGACCTAAGGATAATAAATACTGAATGAGGGTGGGGAAAAACTTTTGGGTCAAGAGAAGAGTAGCAAGTACAAAGGCCCTGAAGCAGCAAAGAGCTTTACAGGCTCAAGGAATCAAAATAGAATCAATCTGACTGGAGCACAGTGGAAGAATGCAAGAGTGACTTGAGATGAGTTGAGGAAGTTGGGAGGGCTCCAATTATGCAGGAACTCAAAGGCCCAAAAAGGCTAATTTAAATTGCATTCTAAGTTTAATGAGAAGTCACTGAAAATTTTTGATCGGGAGAGGACATACCAGATTTATATTTAGGGATAACTCTTATGCAGTGAAGCAGATTCATTAGCAATATTGGTGGGAAGGGGTGGTATGCGTAGTAGAAGCAGGGAGACCAGTTGGCAGGCTGTGTAGTTATAACCCAGAAGACAGATAATAGTGATAAATGGACCTGGAGAGAAGTTGGAGACGGCATTAATAGGATTTGGTAAGGAAATGGATGCAAAGGATGAGATGAAGAAACTACAACTCCTGGGTTTTTGGCTTGAGCAGCTGGGCAGATAGTGAATCCATTTATTGACATGGGGAAACTTAAGGGTGGGTAGTGGATGGGTTTGGGAAGAATCAAGAATTCTCTTTGGGATAAATTTTGTTAAATATATTAGAGAACTGAATATTGGAGTCCAGGGGAGAACTCTGGACTACAGACATAAACTGGGGGAGTCAGTGGTGTAAAGATACTAAAATTATGGGTATGGTGAGGATTTAATAATGTGTGTAACTGCTGAACCACTGTGTTGTATACTTGAAACCAATATAAGATTGCATATCAACTATACTTAAATAAAAAAATACATACCCTTATCACCTACAATATACTCTAATAAATTTCTAGTGTTAGTGTTAGTCTATTTCATTTAAAAAATATGAACTCATAGAGAAGAGTATCATGTATTGTAGATAATACTAAAAGGAGATTACTTAGAATTCCTAGTAAACTGAAGGAAAGTGGGGATCATAAGTAGACAAATAGACACAATAATCAATCATGTAAAAGGGCACTACCTCTTCATAATAAGGAGAAGCAAGCGCAAATAAAGAAGAAAGCCAAAGTCTGAATCCAAGTCTGTCTACATCAAAGCAGCAGCACAGCCATTGAAAAATAGCTTTTTAAAAACTGTTTTCAGTTGCTGAGCAGGGTCTCTGCTCATCCTGGAGAATCACCCTTTTCTCAGAGCAAAACTGGCCGCCACTCTGCCCAGCTTTGCTGGAGACATCCTGGCTGCACCTCCGTCCTAGATCACAGCTCAGACACGTTAGCAAGGACAGAGGAGGACAGCTGCCCTTAGTCAGGCAGAACGTCAGGCAGGCAGATCCCTCCCTTGCCACGAGCAGGATAGAGCCTTTCCCGCCTGGTTCTCTTTCTCCTGCCATTTCATGTAATTCAAAATCTAAATATTTAACAATTCCGGGCTTACTGCACATCAGTGACTGTAGCTCATACGCAACTTGGAAACTGTTTCAGACAATGTTTTTTTCCAAAATACCTGTTATAAAAATGCTTTTCCCCTCCCTTAGTGCCTCTCCCCCTCAGCGCTCTCCTTTCTGTACCGTTCTTCCTGACTGGCCCTCACCATTTTTGCCAAGAGGACATCAGACCTTTCCTCTCCCACTTGCTCTCTGTCCTTTTCTTTGCCACCTACATTTACTAATCATTTTCTAATGAAGAAGTGTTTTTCCCATCACGATTCCCAGGCTCAAGTCCTACGTCTCGTCCCGCAAGATGGTATCAGGCATGTGTCACATCTTGTTTTCTAGGGCGGTTTCCATCACTGCCACAGAAAGGCCTTAAATTAAAAAGTTTCAAACCTAATTCTGTTTGAAAATCCACATAAATACTGTTTCCTTCCCTCTCAACAATTTCAAGAACAGCTTTTTTGTAATTCTAATTCATAACCGATGCTACTCTCCACCCTCCTGCTTATCCTTGGCTATTATCTTTCATCTTATTTTGCTCAGTCAGTTCCACCCACTCCTCATCATTCTTCTCAGAAATCCTGTCAAAAATTCAACTTGCTACTTCCTCTATGAAAGTGACTTATCCAGCAATTCTTCCCTTTTATGGAAGAGAAATGAAGGTAGGAAAAAGCCCTCCTCTGCTAATCCTTAACATAGGCGTGACTGAATTTCAAACCAAGTTCTGTGTCTGTCATTTCACATAATTTACAAAGACTGCTGCACCTTCATCAGACCACATTAAAATGGGAATGTTCATTATAATTCAAGAGCACTTGCTGAATTATACATTAATTAGTTCACTGAAAGCATTTACTTTTAGGGTAATGTGACTATAACAAATGCTGTAGAAGGAGAGGCCTTGTGTATGCTCAAAGCTAAATCCAAGACAAAGAGACCCAGAAATGAAAAAAGACTTTAGACCTGAAGGGAACTCTGGGTCTGAGATTTTCTATCAGCTTAATTAGGGCTGCCGGTGCCATGTATTTTGTCCACCTGGGGGAAGGGAGGCTAAACATATTGTCAATATTTGGCAATTATACCCCAAACCTTGGAATCAGAGATTACCCTCTGAGAAAATTTTAAATTATGAAGTTAACACTTAGAGGTGGAAGTTCTTCCTAAAGTTATCAGCCATTCCCCTAAACAATAACTCGTAAGTAGGAAGCAAAAGATTCTCCTCTGTAGATTGAATTGGGACTCTCTCAGTATTGAAAACTGTGACATTAATAATTGTCCATATATATCTAAAAAAGAGAACAAGAAGAAAAAGGAACCTATAGACATTGAGTCCTCACACATCCTGCCACAGTGACTCCCGAGGTTCACCCACAGGATTTCAAGAGTTTCTGCATCTGGTAGCAAGCTCTCTGTATAGAGCATTGAAACCAGCGATTGCTTTTAAATTTACATCTTGATATAATCACAGACTGACCAAAAAACTTCAAAAGTACAAAGAATTGCCAATTTTCACCCAAATGTTAGGTTAGTATTTTATAATTGCTTTACCCTTTCTCTCTTTCTTTCTCTCTGTGATTTTTTGTCTGAATTATGTGATTGTAAGTTGCAGGCATAATGTCCCTTTACCCCTAAATACTTCAGGGTGCATTTCTTATTTAGCCATGATACAATCATCCAAATCAGGGAATTGACATTGGTTCATTCTGTAGACCTTATTCAGATTTCACCAATTATCCCAGCACTGTCCTTTGTAACAACCACCAAAATCAAAGATCGAGCATTGACTCAGTTGTCATGTTTCATTAGCCGCCTTTCATCTGAAACTGTTCCTCAGACTTTCCTGACGGTGACATATCACTTACTTGACAGAATGGCCCTAATTTGGGTTTGTCTGATGTTTCCTTACAATTAGATTAGCTTCATGCATTTTTGTCCGGAACATCTGCATTCTTACCTTCTTAGTGATTGTGTCAGGAGGCACAAATGTCAGTTTGTCCTATTTTTGGTGATGTTAGCTTTAACCACTCTGTTAAGATATTTTCTGTCACTGTAAAGTTTTTATTTTTCCCTTTATAATTAATAAGTATTTGGTGGGGAGCCACTTTAATACTATCTAAATACCCTGTTGCTACCCAAACTTACCCACACCAGAGAGCATTTAACAGTGACTCCTGCCTGAATGAATTATTATTATTATGGTTGTCAAATGGTCATTTTCAAATTCCATCATTTCATTATTTACTAGTTGGCTTCAACTATAAGGAAGACCTTTCCCTCATGCCCTGTGATTTTATTTATTTATATATATTATCAACTCATACAATAGATCCCAATAACATATATATATAATGGATTATAATTTTTCACTATCACTATATATTTTGATGCTTGAATTAAAACAGATTTAGCCACAAACTGGTGATTTTAATTCAGATTTGGGGCTTGTAGTGAAAAATCAGTGTTCTGTTGAAACTAAGGTAATAATCCCATGGATCCGAGAAAGCAAACGCCTTCTCTGGTTTCCTGATTCCCTTCCTGGTTGCCTCGGCTCATTTTATTATCTACCCTAGCATTATGCTTCTTTCTCTCTTATAAAAGGACTTTTCATGAATTGATGCAAATTCTTTTTATTTTGATTTTAACGTCTCCAAAGCAACTCTCTGATTATGATTCTCGTGTAGATTAACTACAGGAAACGCATAGCTGAACATACAGGTTTTTAGTTCCTCCAGTCTCATTAACCGTTATTCCTTACCGTAAGTTTTAAATTGACATTTTGGTGTCTACCTAAGTCCTGTTGGGATTTCAGTTCATGCTTCTTATTCTCTCATGATCTGTTTAGACCTGGACACCAACAGGAATGTTTCTTTGGCCTTCAAAGCAGAAGACAAGTTGCAGAGCAGCCAATTAAGGCACTACCTGGCCTTCTCCATCCAATCAGGTTTCCATCGGACCGCGCTGGAATCACTTCCATCGCCAACTTAGCAAAGAGCAAATCCAAAGCAAGTCTAAGTACAAAGAAGATGTTCATGGAGAGCTAAGAGCACAGGCAGAAGTGATGGCATGAATGGAAGATGATGATTTGTCACCCAAGCAAGCAACAGGTAGAAAAAGACTAGACGAGAAAATCATGGAAGACAAGACTAGAAGCAGTGAAGTGACCAGAAATTTTGACCGTGAAATGGGGTGGGGAAAAAAACCTAAAGAGAGGTTAAGATAAAGCCAGCAAACAAGCAAGTCAAACTGCCCAGGTTCCTTCTTGTGATATAAGGTGTAGCTAAATGGTTCATGAATCAATGGCACTTTTGCAACAGCTCTGTTTAGGGTAAAGAAACTCTGAGCTGAGCTTTATGGGGATTTTTAGCTGGAAGTGTCATACATAAAAGTTGTTTACAAGTCTGGTGCCATTTGTTAATCTATTCAAAGTGTCTTACAATTCAAACTGAATACAATTACAATTAAAATCTACAATTTAATACGTATATGTCAAATAAACCTTAATTTCAAAATGTAGAATTTTGGACTTTGTAATCAAATAGTCTTTTACTTATATAGTCTATTATTTATAATATAGGTATATTTATTTATAATGCATATAATAGATATATTTATATACCTATAATATATAGCTGACTATTTATTGCTAAAGTGCTGAAAGGGAGATTATAAATTTGTGGAAGCCATGAACCAGGATGTTAAAATTGGTTTCTTATATAGTCTGATCTTGAGATAATACTGTTAATGTGGAATTTGTAGCTTGCATGAAATATCACTAAATCATAGGTGTCTTAGCATTATGGTTGCACTAAGAAGGCAACGTTGTCATTTATGGGGTAGAGACAACAAAAAAGAAAGAACAGAAAAACCCAAGTTAAAGTATTAGAAGTTTTGCGGGGTTTTTTTTTAAGAAATAACAAACATATGCATTCACTAATATACTAACGTGGGTGGACTAAACTGAATTTTGACAATAATGGCTCTTCAAGGGGATCATTTGTGGAAGAGTGAAGAGTGGAGGAGAAGCCATCAGGAGAACGCACTCCCGTGAGTAGCGGCAGAGTTCCTGTCACCAGCTCTGCTCTTGGCTGCAGCGTTGGACTCCCCTTGGGGGCAGGGCTTGGGGAGCTTAAGGAAATACCACAGTGTGGATCCCACCTCTCTAGGGAACCTAACCCAGTGAATCAGGGTTTCAGTTGGATTTCAGGCATTTTTAAAACTCTTTGAACATCATTTAAACTCTTACTTATAAAAGCTGTAAGAGTGTGAGTTTAAGGGTGTGAGGAAATTTCAGGTTAAACAACTGGTCACCAGATTTGGTTAATTTATAAAATAAAGTTGCTAGGCAAGAATATTAAAGGAATTCAACTATATTAAAGAGCAAAAGAAAAGCCTAAGCCCTGAGAAATGTCTGGTTTTAACTTTCACTTTTTCCTTGCACACTTCTCCATCTTCCTGATCCAGGCCTTAGAAAAACGAACCATTCATTATTATTTTCTAATATAATAATTCTTTTCTGAATAGGTTGAATATAGAGAGTGAAACTGAATGCATGTATCAACAGCCCAAGTGACCTTTAAACATTTATAAGGCGCACAAACATGTTTCAATATTGCCTTGTATTTTGAGTGGTAAAATAACCAAGGTATCCATAAACATTGAACCATGCAATTTTATATCATAATTCCCTGAAGCCTGATTCTAAGCCTATTTTAAGCCTCTAAATAATGTGACTCAAGAATGACAAGTAGTATTCACTTAATATATTTTTAATGCTTAAATGAATGAATAAAATAAAAGTTACACAATTCAAATTTCAAATGAACTTTAGGACAAAATTATGGTAGTCCATTAAATGTGTTTCAAATGGCTAGTAGGTTATCCTAGAAATGATAAACACTTTACCTATTTAAAATATGAAGACTAGAGGTATAATTGGAATAAAAGCTTAACCAGATTATTCTTGTACTTTTCTACCATGGTTAGTTGTATAGGTAAACTTTATCATATGCTTTTAGTAATTAAAAATTAAACATCCTTCTGGAATTCTAACAGACTATAAGACAAAATGCTACCTATCTGTTCAGCTATTACTGAGGTAGAGAAGCAGGTATAAGAAACTGATTATTAGTAATCAGTTAGGTGAGTTAAATCAATGTGTCAAGAAAATTAACTGCTTGCTAGAAAGAAGCTGATTATCTGTAGTATTAGACATAAAGCAGAGAAGTAGAGTCATTTGGGAAGTGAGTAGATTGATGGAACATTCTTCTTTAGCATTTACTTTGAGTTCTATAATCAGCAAGGTGAAACAATTTATCAATATGCCCTATCAACTGCTAAAAGTAATAATTGTATCAAAAAATTTTTTAATCTTTACTTTTACTCATTATTCCCATATGTTGAAGCTCTTACATACATAAGGGGCTGTACTAAGTAAGGAACCATCAGGATGGAAGTGCAGGATGGAGAATATAGTCAATGGTTTTGTAGCATCTTTCTATGTTGATAGTAACTGCACTAGTTGGGGGTGAGTATTTAATAATGGGTGTAACTGATGAATTACTGTACTGTATTCTTGAAACCAATATAATGTGGTATATCAACTATACTTCAATAAGAAATAAAAAAGGAACTGCACCTTAGCAAACAGTATCATGATCTATTCAGCTCAGCAGCAGGGCTTGGTGTAGAGCTGGGCATTTAGGGTTAAAGATGAGACATTTGAGGGATATTATGTGAAAAAAATCACATCATATAGACTAAGCTGAAATCTATCAAGAATAGAGTTAGTTCAATATAAAATGCACTGGAGCTAACTGTTTAATAATGATCCTAGCTAAATGTTTTGAAACTTTTCCTCCAATAATGTCTCCAAGAGTCTCCTTAACATCCCATTTCCCAACTTGTCAAAAGTTCAAGTTTAGTGTTTAAATTCTTAGTATCACAACTAAACTACTTCAAAGAGGATTCAAAAGTCAAATCTCCCCATTCATAGAGCTCCCCGTTCCAGCCTGCTACTACCAAACCTTTTTATAACTTCCCTGCAATAATCCCCGCAAGCAGAGGACAGGGGGGGTTGCCCTTCCCCTCTCCTCGCCCTTGCAGTCTGCAGAAATGCAGCGCAGAAGAGGGTGGGTTCATCCCCTGCTCCTTGAAAACAGCTGAGGTCCTCTAACCGGGAAGCCATACTGGGCAGGAGACAGAGTCAGCTAGCTTTAGAACACACAGGCCAGTCTTTGGCTCTGACCCTCTGCCTCTCCTTTGCTCTGCACCCTCCTCTGTTTCTCTCCTTCCCTGGCAAAACAAAGAGCATCATGTCTCCTCCATAGGGTGCTGAAGGGATTAAATACGATAATACAGGTAAAGCTCTTTAAACAGGTGTAAACAGTGTCCAATAAATTGTAGTGATAAGTTTTTTTAACTATTTAAACTTGTGTTAGGTGTTATAAATATATTGTGAAGGAAAGGAAAGGGGAGGATGAGGCCACCCAAAGCCCCCAAGATAGGCCTATGCAAAGAGTATTGACTTCAGTTTCTCTCTCCCCACGTAGGGCACGGGTTATATAGGCATTCTGTCCCTATAGGCCAGCACCTGTCCAGTGTATAAGTGTTGAATTTTTTAGTTTGAAAAACACTGGTCTAATGAAAAAGATAGCCTAAAATGAAACTAAGGCCCTAATCATAGATCTGACTCTGATATTGGAACAATTTATTTAACTCCATCTTGTCTTAGTCTATCTCCTAGCTGGGATTAGTGAGGAAAAATGAGAAACAGCATACCTGCCACAGTACGAATGGAAACTAAGACATGGAAATTAGATTGTATTTTCTTTGTAAGGATATTAAGTAAAATAGATATAATAACATCCACTTTTCATGGGGTTACTTTGAGAATTAGGAACAATACAAATCAAACCCTTGTACCATGACTGATATAAAAGAGGAGACCAACAAGCTGTTGCTATTATTTTTATCATTATTATTACTGAGGAATTTAAAGTAATTTCTTCCTCTTATAAAAGGAATATGACAGAACAGCTGTGCAAACAATGTACAAGTTCCTTGAAATTAACAGAAAATGTTCACATCTCAACTTTCAGGAGTCCATTGTGTTCTTATTTGCTAAATGAGAACACCATGTGCAGTGGAAATGAATCACTTCTGTCCAGCCTTCCTTAGGATGTTATAAAATTTGACTTAATGAGCTGTAGTCAGTGCTCTTTAAGACTCACAATGATGTGTTTCATCAGAATTGCATTACAAATAAAAACTATGTTTATTTTTATCACCATACCTTTAGAGTCATCAATGCTATAGAAATCACTCTACCACTAAGAAACTCCCAAAGCAAATATTAACCTCTTTACAGGCTTATCATTTAGTCAGTCTAAATATGTTACCACCAGCTTAGACCAATCTTTTTGAAAGTTCTCTACCTTTGTTATATATATGGAGTATATTACACTTGTCTAATTGGTTCTCATCGTGTTATAAGCTTATTTGATCCTCACACTGCCCCTCTGAGAGGTTTGACTAGGTATTATGCTCTCTATTTTACAGCTCAAAAAACTGAGATGTCATAAAGTTAAGTGACCCCCACAGGGTCAGTGATTAAGATAGAACTATAAACTAAATTTCTGGGTCTATCTTCTTTCCAGTGCTTTTTGCTATTTCCACATATTTTCAATGCTGCAGGAAAATAAAATACCTCTAAACAGTCCACTGTTTTTTTAAAAAATGACTACAAATAATATGAATGAATATAATACCAATTATTCTAGAGAGTTAATCCAATCTTGCTATTAGTAATAAATAAAATGAAAATAATGTGACATTGCAGAAAAAGAAATACTGTAATTGCTAAAGAACTAACCTGTTAGAAAACCGGCCCCATGTAAGTGTGAAGGCAACGGAAGAGCTTTGGGTCCAAAGTCTGGGCTCCAGGCTATTTCTGGTTGAATTATCTATATGACTTTGGATAAGTTCCTTCTCTCCTACAATTCTAGATTTTTATCAATAAAATATGGGAGTTGGGCTAAATGTAGCTGGCAGAATGTTGAAATTATAGTGTTTACAAATCAACAGTTGACTCCATGGAGGTATTCATCTCTTTAGCAATGATTTACCAGCATAAACACTGATAAACATAAAGATTAGAGAGCTAATACTAATAAAGTTTACAGTAGTGTTCTATACAATAAAATACCTAAACTATTTTAATGAATAATCTGCTGTAAAATATATGGTTGCACCAACAGTTGTCTCAGAGCCTTATCAATGTCAGAAAGATTGTGACATCTAGTCATAGGGCTAACTGAAATGGCCTGGTCACTGCAATTTTCTAATTTTAAGAATAACATATTTGCCCTCTTGTGCTCAGTTCATGCTGTGGCTCCTCAGCAGCAAGATGCCAGCATGTGGACTTTGACATCAGACAGAGCTGAGTTTTAATCACCACTCTGCCACTGGTGTGATAGTAGGCAAATTATTTAGTCTCTTTAATCTCAGTTTTATCCACATGATGGAGATAAGAAAATCTATCCTTTGGACTGTGTGAGGATTTATGCATATAACACAGGCTAAGGAATTAACATTGTCCTTGGTTAGCATAAGATCATCATCTTCTCTCTCTTTTCTGGACTATGGTAATAGACTATTTGGTCATCTCTCTGCTTTCTTTCATCTCTTTTAGTCCCTCTGCCATAATCTACACTATTCCACAATGAAGGTCTAATTACAGTATTTTTTAAATTAAAGACTTCCTGGTTTCCAAGGGAAAAGCATAACCTCGTATTGGGGGAATAAAGCTGCCGTCACTGCCATCCAATGGTCAACCCTGAAAAACCACTAATGGTGATGAAATGTGACATGTATTGTCTCTTGATGAAATAAAATATGAAGTACCCAACATTACATGTGTTATATCAGAGCAAAAAAGATGTTTCGTTGGAATCTACTCAAGCCTGTAGGTTTAATTTGCACTGTATATGTGTGGGTAAAACTGCAATATTTCCAGAGTCTCTCTTCTGGCTTTAGTCCATCTCCGTATCAACGTGATTACAGTGGCTGGGGAACCAGGTGTAACTGGACCAGAGAGCTTGCATGGGGTCCCTTTTTTGCAGCCAGGTGGTGACAGACACGGGCAAACAGAAGTGGATGACTCTTGTCAGCAATAATAAATGGGTTTCTCCCACTTCATTCTCCCTTTGACTGGTTTTAGTTTCAAAGGCAATTTGCCCCAGGCTGGGAGAAAGACTTTTCCCCTGTAGTTACAATTAGAAGTACAGAGAATAGAGTAACAAGCTAAACAACACCAACAAAGCAGACAAACCAAGAAGGTAAAATCTGGGTAATCAGATTGGTCTATTTAGCAAGTTAATGAAACCAAAAAAAATAAGGAAAAAAGAAAGGACTGCTCTAAATTAAAAGAGGCCAAGGGCCTACAGATATAATGATGGTCCTGGACTAGATCCTGATTTTGACAAAATAGCTATAAAGACATTTTCAGGATATTTGGAAATTTTTAATATAGCCTGAATAATAATGTTAGTAATTATTATTAATTTTTAAAAGTTTGATAGTTTTCTTTCTTTATATAGGAAAATGTTATTTTTTAAGAGACAGACTAAATAATTTAGGGGTGTAATCATGATATTGATGGTTTAAATTCAGTTTTGAAG
>JAVSCE010007222.1:0-49194 GCA_032199065.1 Smutsia gigantea
TTTTTTAATGGTCCAAAGTGAAAAATAAATGCTAAGTTTTTCATGAAGCTAAATATCCATTTAAAGGAATCCTTAATTAGGGATTGTGTTTTTTGTCGTGTTGAAGTGTCTATAAAACTAAGTATGTAAAAAGGATCTGGGCATTTTTTATGCCTTTTTTGGCAAAATAAAAATGTATAATACTTTTAAGTACTACTGTGCTGCTTGGAAAATATCCTATTACCATGTATGATTAATGTATACTGGAATATTAAAGAAGTGATCAACACAAAGCACAGAGCTGGCTTTCTGTAGATCTTAAGGCCCATACCCAAATTTCTCTCTGTTCCCCAACCAGTCATAACCCAAAGGCACATATTAATGTCCCATTTCTCCCTTACTACACAAAACAGATGACATTAGGCAGTTCATAGATTTAACGCTACGCCATGAAAACTCGCCCTCTGAATCCAAATGCTGCTTTTCTTTTTCTTCTGTACAAAACACATACGCTCAAGGTTCCTGAGGTAACTACCTCCAAGTTCAAACTCATTGGTTATGTTCCTAATGTTCGTCTGAGATTCTGAAAATGAGGACAGGAGACTTGCTGATGACATATTGGCAGTCTCTGGTGTTCCTAGCCAAGTAAAGGTGGGGGTTGGGGGTGGACAGGGAAAGGAATTATGGGAAAAATAATTAGCAGCTGAAAGCAGCTATTACATAATCTTGGCTGCTTATTAATTTAGCAGAGGGAATGGCTTAATAAATCCTAATAGCAACAGCACAACTGCAAACAACCTAGCAATTAACAGTGCAGGGCCCATTATTTTGTTAATATGTTCTCTTCTTTTGGCAAGTGTATAAGAACAAAATTTATAGAAGCAGATGGTCTTTTTCAGTAGATTATAGAGGGTTTACTCCCCAGTCTTAGTATTAAGTGCTAATTGTGCGTTCACCATGAAAGACAAAAGAAGCGTTGTTACTGTCTTTGTTAGTAATTAAGTGCTTGACTTGGATTCCCACAATTTCCAAATTGTGGGCTTTGTTATATCCATGTTTCTTCTCACCTAGTATCTTCTTCACCTGTCATGTTAAAAGGGTATCTTTTGTAATCCTCTGCTTTTGTTCTTTGGATGGTCCTGATTTCTTGTGGTTAATGATAGCAACAAAAAGTATTTCTTATGAAAAATTAAAAATCAGGTTTTGCATTTTGTATTTTGAAACAGGAGACATTTATTACAAAACCATTAGTCATGGAGCAAGAACATGGTTTCATGGTGTAAGGCTGCCTGAGTTTCCCAGGTCTCAATGGCTTGGGTAGAGAAAGGAACAGTCGGCAAGGTCACAAGAGAAGAACAGACTTATCCTTATGTAGGAAAAATAGCCGTGTCCCAAGTGTGCAAAAGGGGAAGAACTGAAGAATTTCTGGTAATTTGCCTTTTCTTTTATTTATTTTTTATTGAGATACAGTTGACATGTAACATTCATCCCAGGTGTACAACATAATGATTAGATATTTTTATATATTACAGAAAGATCACAATAAGTCCAGTTAACATTACTGGTTTCTTTAGAAAAAGAAGTGTCTAGCCTAGCTTTCGTTTATGCTAAATGCAAGAGGTGAGGGGGAAAGAGATTTTACCTTCTAACAAAGTTTTGAGATTTTTTATGTAATCTTTTCAAAGTTTTCAAAAACAGTTTTAGTTTCTTTAAATGTGTGATGGCCATATGTTTTTATCTCCTCTCTCTCTTAAAATGCCATCAAATGAAGAAAATAAAGGAATGTTTAAAGTATATACTCACATGGGCAATAAGAGGGGACATTAGCATGAAGATGTCAAAGAGGATAAGAGGATACCCTGTCAGCTGGCTCATCATTAAACACAATTTGAGTAAGAATTGTAATATGTTTATTTATATTAAGACTATGGAGGAGCAGAAGTGAGGAGATGTTGAAATAATGCTGACTCCTCATTCACTAACAGGAAGAAAATAGTTAAAATCTAAGAAATAATGAAAATTCTTATTGTAAGAATTATAAAAGAAATAGAATCTTTCATGTATTCTTTAGATACCAGGAAGTAAATTCCAGAAGCAATGATGATTTTCTTTCCAGGGATAGAATCTTGAGGAAGGATGTAATAAAGGTTATTATTACATTTTATTATAGTGCAGGTTTTACTTAGATAATTTTTTTAAAATATTGTAATGAAGTAGATAAAAACTCTTCTGTTAGTGCCAGCACTATATAATGGGCTTGTACAGCATTCCATAAGCCAGGCTATACCTTATTTAGAAATTATTAAATAAAAATGCCTTGTAATGGAATTCAGTGCTGAATCAGTATAGATCAAAGTAAGTGTAAAAGAGATGCTTAGAGTTTGTGAATTTGCATCTCCAAAGATAAAGTTGTTCTAAAGAGAAAATTGGCCTAAAATAGTGAGTATTTGGGAACCAAATCATTTCAAATAGAGCTGTCACTGCCAAAGTCCTCAACAGTGAACTAACAAGAAATCTGGAACATATGCTCTTTCTTGAAGCCTGTTTCCATAGCCTTGAATAAGATGCAGGAACATAACTCTTCTCCTTTTAATGTTAGGTTAGAGCAGTGATTCTCAACATGGGCAACTTTTCCCCCTTCAGGGGACCCTTGGCAGTATCTGGAGACATTTCGGTTGTCACACTGGGAGAAGGGGTGGGTGATGTGGCCACAATGTGCAGGACAGCTCCCACCACAAGAATCATTCAGCCCAAAATGTCAGTAGCGCTGAGGTTGAGAAACCCTGAGTTAGTCACTGAAAAGGTTAATGTGCAGTAACTGAGATCTTTTATAGACATTTCAAGAAATGGAGCATGTACTGTCATAAAATGTTTTTTTCTTCTCTTAGAGGAATTGGAGGCATTCTTAATATTTGATAGGTGAAATTCTTCACTGCTAAAAAGACTGGCCACATAGGACTTCACTAAGTCTGATAACATTGGAAGAGTAATATTCCTTGTTATGTGAACCTGAAGCTACATCTATATGAACAACCCAGAGCGGCGTATGATCATTGTATGCCCTGTACAAAGTAATGCATGATGTTAGTCTAAGTTAAAAATTAGAGCACTTAGAGAGACTTGAACGTTTGCACCATAAAAATCAGATGCTTATTTGATGAATATCACTACTCTAAAAATAATTTCCAACGATTCCTGCCAAGTAGGAATCACCTCTGAAATATTTTGTCAGCGATTACAGACCTGAGGTAGAAAGGAGAGAGTTGAGAGGGGACAGCTAGACAGAATCAATACCCCTAGATAAGGCAGAAGCCCACTCTGTCATAATCAAACTCTACCCTTTCTCTTCCTTGCCACACAGCTAGACCCTATTCCTCAGCCAGCCCTGCAGTTAGGTATGCCCATGGGGCTGAGACGGGGCTGATGAAATGTAGATGGAAGTAATACCAGGTAGGGCCCAGAAAAAGCTCCCACAGAAAGCCTCTTCCCTCCCTCTCTCCTCGACTCTGCTTTTGTCCCCTGAATGTTGACACCAGGGCAACCTTGGAAGACAGACTTTGAAGATGGCTGAGTCTCTGTCAGCCTGGGTTCCTAAATGACTTCATGGAGCAGACACATATACAGACCACTTGCACCACATCACTCCTACCACAAGTGAATGAGAAATAATTTTGTATTAAGCCGCTGATTTTTCTGGGTTCATCTGTTAAAACTGCTAGCATTACCAGCCATTCTTGCAAGCAGTTGCACACTTACTTACAAAGAGAAGGAAGTGTAGTGATGGGGAGAGCAGGTGAATTTTCAAGTGGATGGCTTTTTCTCGATTCTAAACCTGCTTTTTGTGCTCCTTCATGTGTCTCCTTTCTGTTGAAATTTAAAGAGTGTTCTCATACAATCTGAGCCGGAATTTAAAGTTACTCATCTATCAGAGGGGCAAAAAGACTGATTTGAGGGTTTTCTTTGCATTCCTCTGGCAAAGCCTAGCATTTGTATCAGGCAATAGATAAGACAAAAGCAAAACAAAACAAACAAACCCCCACAGAACATAAGGCTGAAAGAGCCAAGGAAAGGGGTAGGTTGCGGGGAGCATATTCTGGTAAACTGTCTCTAATTGTCAAAAGTAGATGATGTTATCATTAGTCTCCTAGAATCAAAAAACCAAAGTTTATAGTTTGTGACCATATTATATCTTTGTCTTCTAAATATTATAGGACAAAGTTAAACATTTATCCAAAAGTACTACTTGGACAGTTTAATTGATTTGAAAAGTGTTTAGGAATACAAACATTTTAAATGTAACAAATATATAAAATAAATAGAATATTAAAGATCATTCCACTCAAAAACTTCATTTTAAAAATGAGGAAATTAAGCCCCAGAGAAGTTAAAACAAATCATTCAAAATCATACTACCTAATTCGTGGCAGATGAGGAACTGAAACCCATATGTACTGTCTCCAGGCAATGTTTTTTCCACCGCAGTATATCATCTATTGCCCATAAACTACCAGCCCATTGTCTAGCAGTGTAATTTGTTAGTCACAGTCTAGTTTGTTAAGCAAAATCAAACAAACAAATGAACTGAAAAACCACACACACAGCACCTCAAAACATAAATTCTTAAATGTTCCCTCCTTGTGACGTCTCTGCCTGGTCTTAAGTTATTTGTGTCCTCACCAGTCAACTGAAACCCTTGTAGTCTCCAGGATTGAAATATTTTACTAATCTCTATCTCGCATAACCTAATACAATGCTTTGCATAGAGTAGACACTCAAAAAATGTTAACTAAATTGAATTGGAATGCCAAAAAAAGTTAATAAGCCCCTGTCTCATTACTTCTTGAGTGTTATCAGTTTTTTCTGTCCCCCCTTCCCCTGCCATAGCATACAAAATATTCTCCTTTTTATCCCCACAAAAATTGCACTAGGTCAGACCAACAAATTAGCCCCTTTTCTCCACCTGATCGCGTGAAAATTCCTTCTGCACATGGACACCTGAGTGTTTTTTCTAAAATATAAATCCAATAGAGATTAGGCCTTCTGCTTAAAATGCTTCTATTTCTTCATTACTTAATTCACTTTGTACATCTATGTCTAGGCTAGACACTCACTGGGTACTGGGGATAAAATAGGGAACAACCTAGACATGGAACCTTCCACCAGGTTCATATGGCATAAAGAGGTGGTGGTGGGATGGGGGTGGAGAAAGCGCAATTTACAATTGGCAATTCGAATATGATGGAGTAAGTGTTTCAAAGTGGGGAAGGCCAGGGTGCTGTGGGATCATATAGGAGAGGGCCTAACTCAGAGTTTTGGTGATAGTGATGTGTAGCAGGGTCAGGGAACGTTTCCTGGAGGACATAGCCTTTAGGCCAAGATTGAAAAACAGGAGTTACCCAAGAGAGGACGGAGCAAGAGTGTTCCACACAGGGAGAATGACATGTGCAAAGATGAAGAGATACGTGCATGACTGTCTTAGGGACTCAAACAGAAGGTCACCGTGGCCAGAGGTACCTGGGTAAAGCTGAGTCTGCAGAGGATAAGAGGACCAGATCTTGCAGGATCTTTCAAACAAAATTAAAGCATTTGGGTTTTATAGAAGGATACTGGGAAATATTGAAAGATTTTAAGCAAGGGCATTACAGGATTTGAGTTTTAGAGTTTCAGAAAGATCACTCTGGATGAAATGTGAAATGTGATTAACTGTAGGATATATATTATAGTCAGAGTTCAGTTGCAAATAAAATAAACAATTCTAACTGATAAAAACAGAAGCATTCTAAAAATGATTGGAAGAGCCAAATCTAGGCAGAGTTTCCAGGAAAATCTTCCAGAATAGCACTGCAGAGCTTGACTGCCAGGGAGCTCCTGTGTCTGCCATGGTCAGTGAGCTGGAATATTAAGAAGCTGTCTCCATAACCGTTGATTTCAGGACTACACCTCCTTTGCTCTGTTTGAGAAATCCAGAAGTTGCTGCCAGCAAAATGGACGCTTGGGTTCTGCCTTTTTTTTCACTTGTGTGGCTAAGGACTGGACACAGGATTCCATCTACAACTGCCACCAAAAGCCAAATGCTTCCATAACCATGCTCACCAGCAGAAGTAGCAGAGGCAAGGCCTCCTTTTCCAGATATATCACTTCTCTCCAAATGTTGCGTGAGTGCACCTCATTACTGCAACCTACATCACAACCAAAAGCCTAGTTAAAGAATGTAGCTTTTCATTTTCTGGAAGGCACACTGCAAGGAGGTTGGAATGGGTATTGAGCAGGCAGATCCACAATGTCACTGCAAAGGTGAAGACTGGTGGCTGAGAGACCAGTTGGCAAGCTGTTGAATGACCCATGTGAGAGGTGACAGTAGCCTGAACAAGGAACGACGAGAAGATAAATTGGAGAGAGTTGAGGAAGTGGGATTGATTGGAGTAGCTTGCTTTGATGTGGGAGCAAAGTGAATGGGCGTAAAATCAAGGATGACAGTGGGGGATGATTCCCTGAGACAGGGAACCTAGGAAGAAGGCAGATTGGTGGGGAAATGATGAACTCATTTTTCAGCCTCCAAAATCAGATATCTGTGGGTCCTCCAAAGGGGCAGTGGGAGTTGTTGATACAAGTCTGAAGACTCAGGATTGAGGTTAGGGCTGGAGCTAGAGATTTCTGAGTCATCAGCATAGAGTTGGTAAATCAAGCTGAGTAGGAGGATGAGATCACTCCACAAGAATATATACAACAACAATAACTTTTTTTTTAAGTATTGTAGAAGAAGATAGAATTATAAGATAGTTCCATGACCTTCCCTACCTGGTGTTACTCCCATGATTATGTTGGATTACCTGGCCAAAGGGAATTTGTATGTGTTAATTAAGGTTACTAAGCAATTGACCTTAAAAGAGATTATGAAAGTGTGCCTAACTTAATCCATTGGCCTCTTTAAAAAGAAGACTTTTTTCCAGCTAGTAGAATAAATTAAAGAGATTTGAAGCATGAGAGGGAATTTCTCCATTGCTGAAATGAAGGGGCCATGTGGAAGGACCTGACAGTGGCCTCTAGGAGGTAAGAATGGGCTCAGCTGACAGCCAACAAAAGAAAAGGGACCTCATAATTGCTGAAAATTTCCCCAGTCTGGGGAAGGAGATAGTCTCTCAGGCCATGCAGGTACATATATCTCCCAACACAAGGGACCCAAGGAAGACAACACCAAGACATATAGTAATTAAAATGGCAAAGATCAAGGATAAGGACAGACCATTAAAAGCAGCCAGAGAGAGAAATAAGATCACATACAAAGGAAAACCCATCAGGCTATCATCAGACTTCTCAGCAGAAACCTTACAGGCCAGAAGGGAGTGGCCTGATATATTTAATGCAATGAAGCAGAAGGACCTTGAAGGAAGATTACTTTATCCAGCAATATTATCATTTAAATTTGAAGGAGGGATTAAACAATTCCCACATAAGCAAAAGCTGAGAGAATTTACCTCCCACAAACCATCTCTACAGTGTATTTTGGAGGGACTGCCATAGATGGAAGTGTTCCTATGCTTTAATACCTGTCACCACATGTAATAAAACCACAGTAAAGAAAGTAGAACAGCTAATTACTAAGCAAATGCAAAATTAAATTAACTATCCCCAGAGTCAATCAAGGGATAGACGAAGAGTACAGAACATAATACATAATATATAAAGAATGGAGGAGGAAGAAAAAGGAGGAGAAAAAAAAAGAACCTTTAGATTGTGTTTGTAATAGCATATTAAGTGAGTTAAGGTAGACTCTTAGATAGTAAGGAAGTTAACCTTGAACCTTTGGTAACCACGAATCTGAAGCCTGCAATGCCAATAAGTACACACCTATCCATAATCACCCTAAATGTAAATGGACTGAATGCACAAATCAAAAGACATAGAGTCACTGAATGGATAGAAAAACAAGACCCATCTATATGCTGCCTACAAGAGACTCACTATAAACCCAAAGACATACACAGACTAAAAGTGAAGGGATGGAAAAAGACATTTCATGCAACTAATGAGGAGAAAAAAGCAGGAGTTGCAGTACTTGTATCAGACAAAATAGACTTCAAAACAAAGAAAGTCACAAGAGACAAAGAAGGACATTACATAATGATAAGAGTCAATCCAACAAGAAGATATAACCATTATAAATATCTATGCACCCAACACAGGAGCACCTATATACGTGAAACAAATACCAGCAGAATTAAAAGGATAAATAGAATGCAATGCATTCATTCTAAGAGACATCAACACTCCACTCACTCTGAAGGACAGATCAACGAGACAGAAAATAAGTAAGGAGACAGAGGCACTGAATAACACAATAGAACAGATGGACCTAACAGACATCTACAGAGCTCTACACCCAAAAGAGGCAGAATACACATTCTTCTCATGTGCACATGGAACATTTTCAAGAATAGATCATATGCTAGGCCACAAAGAGAGCCTCAATAAATTCAAAAAGATTGAAATTGTACCAACCAGCTTCTCAGACCACAAAGGCATGAAACTAGACATAAATTACGCAAAGAAAACGAAAAATCCCACAAACGCATGGAGGCTTCACAACATGCTCCTAAATAACCAATGGATCAATGACCAAATAAAAACAGAGATCAAGCAATACACGGAGACAAATGACAACAATAATTCAACACCGCAGTATCTGGGACGCAACGAAGGCCATGTTAAGAGGAAAGTATATTGCAATACAGGCCTACCTCAGGAAAGAAGAAGAATCCCATATGTGCAGTCTAAACTCACAATTAATGAAACTAGAAAAGAAAGAACAAATGAGGCCCAAAGTCAGTAGAAGGAGGGACATAATAAAGATTAGAGCAGAAATAAACAAAATGGAGAAGAATAAAACAATAGAATCAATGAAAGCAGAAGCTGGTTCTTTGAGAAAATAAACAAAATAGATAACCCTCTACACAGACTTAGCAAGAAAAAAAGAGAGTCTACTCACATAAACAGAATCAGAAATGAGAAAGGAAAAATCACTACAGACACCACAGAAATACAAAGAATTATGACAGAATACTATGAAAAAATATATGCTAATAAACTGGATAATCTAGAAGAAATGGACACTTTCTAGAAAAATACAACCTTCCAAGGATGACATAGAAAGAAACAGAAAATCTGAACAGAGCAATTACCAGCAACGAAATTGAACTGGTAATGAAAAACCTACCTAAGAACAAAATGCCTGGAACAGATGGCTTCACCGCTGAATGTTATCAAACATTTAGTGAAGACCTAATACCCATTCTCCTTAAAGTTTTCCAAAGAGTAGAAGAAGAGGGAATAATTCCAAACTCATTCTATGAGGACATACCAAAACCAGGCAAAGACACCACAAAAAAAGAAAATTACAGACCAATATCCCTGATGAACATAGACACAAAAATACTCAACAAAATATTAGCAAACCGAATTCAAAAATACATCAAAAGGATCACCCATCATGATCAAGTAGGACTTATTTCAGGGACGGAAGGATGGTACAACATTCGAAAATCCATCAACATCATCCACCACAACAAAAAGAAGGACAAAAACCACATGATCATCTCTAAAGATGCTGAAAAAGCATTTGACAAAATTCAACATCCATTCATGATAAAAACTCTCAACAAAATGGGTATAAAGGGCAAGTACCTCAACATAATAAACGCCATATATGACAAACCCACAGCCAACATCATACTTAACAGTGAGAAGCTGAAAGCTTTTCCTTTAAGATCGTGAATAAGACAAGGCCGCCCACTCTCCCCACTTTTATTCAACGTAGTACTGGAGGTCCTAGCCATGGCAATCAGACAACACAAAGAAATAAAAGGCATCCAGATTGGCAGGGAAGAATCTAATCTGTGTCTGTTTGAAGATGACATGATATTGTACATAAAAAAACGTAAAGAATTGATTCCAAAACTACTAGATCTAATATCTGAATTCAGCAAAGTTGCAGGATACAAAATTAATATGCAGAAATCTGTGGCATTCCTATACATTAACAATGAACTAGCAGAGAGAGAAATCAGGAAAACAATTCCATTCACAATCACATCAAAAAGAATAAAATACCTAGGAATAAACCTAACGAAGGAAGTGAAAGACCTATACCCTGAAAACTACAAGGCACTCTTAAGAGAAATTAAAGAGGACACTAATAAATAGAAATTCATCCCATGCTCTTGCCTAGGAAGAATAAATATTGTCAAAATGGCCATCCTGCCTAAAGCAATCTACAGATTCAATGCAATCCCTATCAAAATACCAATGGCATTCTTCAATGAACTAGAGAAAATCGTTCTAAAATTCATATGGAACCACAAAAGACCCCAAATAGCCAAAGCAATCCTGAGAAGGAAGAATAAAGCTGGAGGGATTATGCTCCCCAACTTCAAGCTCTACTACAAAGCCACAGTACTCAAGACAATTTGGTACTGGCACAAGAACAGACCCATAGACCAATGGAACAGACTAGAGAGCCCTGATATAAACCCAACCATATATGGTCAAATAATATATGATAAAGGAGCCATGGACATACAATGGGGAAATGACAGCCTCTTCAACAGCTGGTGTTGGCAGAACTGGACAGCTACATGCAAGACAATGAAACTGGATTATTGTTTAACCCCATAAACAAAAGTAAACTCGAAATGGATCAAGGACCTGAATGTAAGTCATGAAACCATAAAACTCTTAGAAGACAACATAAGCAAAAATCTCCTGAATATAAGCATGAGCAACTTCTTCCTGAACACATCTCCTCGAGCAAGGGAAACAAAAGCAAAATTGAACTCATGGGAATACATCAAACTAAAAAGTTTCTGTACAGGAAAGGACACCATCAACAGAACAAAAAGGCATCCTACAGTATGGGAGAATATATTTGTAAATGACATATCCGACAAGGGGTTAACATCTAAAATATATAAAGAACTTACATGACTCAGCACCCAAAAAGCAAATAACCCTATTAAAAAATGGGCAGAGGATATGAAGAGGCAGTTCTCCAAAGAAGAAACTCAGATGGCCAACAGACACATGAAAAGATGCTCCACATCACTAATCATTAGGGAAATAAAAACCACAATGAGATATCACCTTACACTAGTGAGGATGGCCAGCATCGAAAAGACTAAGAACAACAAATGCTGGCGAGGATGCAGAGAAAGAGGAACCCTCTTACGCTGCTGGTGGGAATGTAAGCTAGTTCAACCATTGTGGACAGCAATATGGAGGTTCCTCAAAAAACTAAAAATACAAATACCTTTTGACCCGGGAATCTCACTCCTTGGAATTTACCCAAAGAATAGAACTTCTCAGATTCAAAAAGACATGTGCACCACTATGTTTATTGCAGCACTTTTTACAATAGCTGAGATATGGAAGCAACCTAAGTGTCCATCAGTAGATGAATGGATAAAGAAGAGGTGGCACATATACACAATGGAATACTATTCAGTCATAAGAAAGAAACAAATCCTACCATTTGCAACAACATGGATGGACCTGGAAGATATTATGCTCAGTGAAATAAGCCATGCAGAGAAAGACAAGTGCCACATAATTTCCCTCATTTGTGGAGTATAACAACGAAGCAAACCTGAAGAAACAAAATAGCAGCAGACTCAGAGACTCCAAGAAGGAACTAGTGGTTACCAAAGGGGAGGGATGTTGCAGGGTGGGTGGGGAGGATGGGAGAAGGGGATTGAGGGGTATTTTGTTTAGTACACATGGTGTGGGGAATCACGGGGAAAACAGTGTAGCACAGAGAAGACAAATAGTGAATCTGTGGCATCTTACTACACTGATGGACAGTGACTGCATTGGGGTATGGGTGGGGACTTGATAATATGGGTAAATGTAGTAACCACATTTGTTTTTCATGTGATACCTTCATAAGAGTGTATATTAATAATACCTTAATAAAAAAATAAAAAAATAAAAGGGACCTCAGTCCTACAAGCACAAGCAGTTGAATTCTGCCAACAATCTGAATTGAGCTTTAAAGAGGACCCTGAGCTCTAGAAGAGAACACAGCTCCAGCTAACACCTAGACTTTAGCCTAATGAGACCTGAGCAGAGGACTCAACTAACCCATGCCGGGACTCCTGACCCACGGAAACTGAGAGATAATAGGTGGATGTTGTTTTAAACGAAATTTGTGTTAACTTGTTATACATTAATAGATCACTTATGCAAATACCCAGTACACAACTCAGGAATATAACTTTTAGGGAGGAGGCAGGGGGAACATCTCAGAAGAAGAGTGAGAAGGAGTGGTCAGAAGCATTGGGAGGAGATCCAGAAGTAGGAAGAGATCCTGGTAAGAAGGAGAAAATTTTCGAATATTGCTAAGAAGTCAAGCAGGAACAAAATGGGCTCACTTGATTCAAAAAAGCCATTTGAGTGGAGTGATATGTAGAAATACTCATTGCAGCATGTGGTGGAAAAAATGGAGAAGTGGAGACATATCTTTCAGAAGGCTTGTATTTAAAGAGGAGGGAAAAAAGAGGTAGGTGGAGAAGGGGGTGTGGCATCAATTCAGAGGTGCTGCTGTTGCTTAAGGAGGGAGAGACATGCGATGAGTAGGAGTCAGCAGAGAGGAGGAGGTTGAAGATACGGGGGAAAGGAATAAAGACTCCATGCTACAAGGACACTGAGCAATGAGGAGATGATACAGCCAAAACACACAGATAAGAGAAGGGCCATTTCTTCCATTTTGCTTCCAGCAATGAATGGTAGAGGAGGAGGAGGAAAGGGTGTATGTCAGCACATAGTTTGGTGGTAGGGAAGGCACTTCCTCCTCGCTGACATACAGGAGGAGGTAAGATCATCTGCTGGGCTTGAAGAGGAGGTGGAGAAGTGTTGAGAAGTGTGAAGTAGGTTTCTACTCCAGACCTTGGAGAACTGGAGAAGGGCTTCTGGAGCAATATGAGAGGCCCACTGAGGGCCGTGAGTGGAGAGTGGAGATGAGATCTCTGACCAGTCACTTAATAGTTAGTCCCATTGGTGGAGGGATGAGATTTGCTGGATACTTTAGGTAGAAGCATGAGAGACTAAAGTGACAAGGCATGGAATTCAGGCCAGACGAGAGAAACAGTGACAATGAAAGCAGGCAGTTTCTGGGTGGGGGGAGGTTTGGATGCTGGTAGAGCAGAAAGAGAGAAGGTAATGTGGCTGAGGAAGAGGAAGAGCCTGTGCTTATTAAGGCCAAGTTATAATTAGAGCAACTGAGTGAGACAACTCAGGTACTAAAAGCTGTGTTCTGAGAGAGTCGTGTGACCACATTATTTCAGAGGGAGAGGGAGTGGGGAGGTTGGGTGGAGTATGTAACAACTAAGTCCAGAGCAGATGGCCTAGTGGAAAGGAGCTGAGGGTCACTGGAGCCAAGAACAGCACTTGGGTGTGGAATAGTGGGTCATTTGTGTGGATGTGAAAGTCATTTGGGATGGTAGCAGGACTTGAAGGAAAAGGTGATAAGTGATCCAGTTGCTGAAGACTCCAAAGTAAGACAGGGGGTAGCATGTGATGGCAACAGGAGGAGTACGGTGTGATTTTTTTAAAACAATAGCTTTATTAAGATACAATTCACATGCCCACAATTCACCCATTGATTGTGTACAATTCAGTGACTTTTAGTACACTCTCAGAGTTGTACAGCCATCACCACAATGAATTTCTGAACATTTTCATTATTCCAAAAGGAAACCCTCTGCCTCTTAGCAATCCCCACCCCTCCAGCCAAATCTCCCCATTCCTCCCAGTCTTTGGCAGCCACTAATCTACTTTCTGTCTCTATGGATTTGCCTGTTCTAGCCATTCCATATAAATGGTAGCATACAATATGTGGTCCTTTGTAACTCGCTTCCTTCACTTAGCATGGTGTTTTCAAGGTGCATCCATATTGTGGCATGTATCAGAATTTCATTTAAAAGCATGATTTTAATGGGTGGAAAGAAGCTCAAAAGAGCTTTGGGTACCTAAGAACAAAACACCTGGATCAGATGGCTTCACCGCTGAATTTTATCAAACATTTAGCGAAGACGTAATACCCATCCTCCTTAAAGTTTTCTGAGGAGTAGAAGAAGAGGGAATACTTCCAAACTCATTCTATGAGGCCAGCATCACTCTAATACCAAAACAGGGCAAAGACACCACAAAAAAAGAAAACTACAGACCAATATCCCTGATGAACATAGACACAAAAATACTCAGCAAAATATTAGCAAACTGAATTCAAAAATACATCAAAAGGATCATCCATTATGATCAAGTAGGATTTATTCCAGGGATGCAAGGATGGTTCAACATTTGAAAATCTGTCAACATCATCCACCACATCAACAAAAAAAGGACAAAAACCACATGATCATCTCCATAGATGCTGAAAAGCCATTTGACAAATTCAACATCCATTCATGATAAAAACTCTCAACATAATGGGTATAGAGGGCAAGTACCTCAACATAATAAAGGCTACATATGACAAACCCACAGCCAACATCATACTTAACAGCGAGAAGCTGAAAGCTTTTCCTTTAAGATCGGGAACAAGACAAGGATGCGCACTCTCCCCACTTCTATTCAACATAGTACTGGAGGTCCTAGCCACGGCAATCAGACAACACAAAGAAATAAAAGGCATCCAGACTGGCAGGGAAGAAGTTAAGCTGTCCCTGTTTGCAGATGACATGATATTGTACATAAAAAACCCTAAAGAATCTACTCCAAAACGACTAGATCTAATATCTGAATTCAGCAAAGTTGTGGGATACAAAATTAATGCGCAGAAATCTGTTGCATTCCTATACACTAACAATGACCTAGCAGAGAGAGAAATCGGGAAAACAATTATTCAAAGTTGCATCAAAAAGAATAAAATACCTAGGAGTAAACCTAACCAAGGAGGTGAAAGACCTAGACTCTGAAAACTACAAGACACTCATGAGAGAAATTAAAGAAGATACCAATAAATGGAAACACATCCTGTGCTCATGGATAGGAAGAATTAATATTGTCAAAATGGCCATCCTGCCTAAAGCAATCTACAGATTCAATGTAATTCCTATCAAAATACCAACAGCATTTTTCAACGAACTAGAGAAAATCATTCTAAAATTCATATGGAACCACAAAAGACCCCAAATAGCCAAAGCAATCCTAAGAAGGAAGAATAAAGCTGGAGGGATTAAGCTCCCCAACTTCAAGCTCTACTACAAAGCCACAGTACTCAAGACAATTTGGTACTGGCACAAGAACAGACCCATAGACCAATGGAACAAACTAGAGAGCCCTGATATAAACCCAACCATACATGGTTAATTAATATATGATAAAGGAGCCATGGATATACAATGGGAAAATGACAGCCTCTTCAACAGCTGGTGTTGGCAAAACTGGGCAGCTACATGCAAGAGAATGAAACTGGATTATTGTTTAACCCCATACACAAAAGTAAACTCGAAATGGATCAAGGACCTGAATGTAAGTCATGAAACCATAAAACTCTTAGAAGACAACATAGGCAAAAATCTCCTGAATATAAGCACAAGCGACTTCTTCCTGAACACATCTCCTCAAGCAAGGGAAACAAAAGGAAAAATGAACTCATGGGACTACATCAAACTAAAAGGTTTCTGTACGGCAAAGGACACTATCAACAAAACAGAAAGGCATCCTACAGTATGGGAGAATATATTTGTAAATGACATATCTGACAAGGGGTTAACATCCAAAATATATAAAGAACTTACACGCCTCTACACCGAAACAGCAAATAACCTGATTAAAAATGGGCAGATTATATGAAGAGACAGTTCTCCAAAGAAGAAATTCAGATGGCCAACAGACACATGAAAAGATGCTCCACATCACTAATCATCAGGGAAATGCAAATTAAAACCACAATGAGATATCACCTCACACCAGTAAGGATGGCCAGCATCCAAAGACTAAGAACAACAAATGCTGGCGAGGATGTGGAGAAAGGGGAACCCTCCTACACTGCTGCTGGGAATGTAAACTAGTTCAACCATGGTGGAAAGCAATATGGAGGTTCTTCAAAAAACTAAAAATAAAAATGCCGTGTGACCCGGAAATCTCACTCCTTGGAATTTACCCAAAGAATACAACTTCTCAGATTCAAAAAGACATATGCACCCCTATGTTTATTGCAGCACTTTTTACAATAGCCAAGATATGGAAGCAACCTAAGTGTCCATCAGTACATGAATGGATAAAGAAGATGTGGCACATATACACAATGGAATACTATTCAGCCATAAGAAGGAAACAAATCCTGCCATTTGCAACAACATGGATGGAGCTGGAGGATATTATGCTCAGTGAAATAAGCCAGGTGGAGAAAGACAAGTGCCAAATGATTTCCCTCATTTGTGGAGTATAACAATGAAGCAAAACTGAAGGAACAAAATAGTAGCAGACTCAGAGACTCCAAGAAGGAACTAGTGGTTACCAAAGAGGAGGGGTGTGGGAGGGTGGTGGGGAGGGAGGGAGAAGGGGATTGTAGGGTATTATGTTTAGTACACATGGTGTGGGGGATCAGGGGAAAACAGTGTAGCACAGAGAAGCAAACAGTGAATCTGTGTCATCTTACTACACTGATGGACAGTGACTGCATTGGGGTATGGGTGGGGACTTGATAATATGGGTAAATGTGGTAACCACATTGTTTTTTCATGTGAAACCTTCAAGAGTGTATATCAATAATACCTTAATAAAAAAAAAAAGCTTCGGGGAGGATACAAGGCAGACAGTGCCCTTGGACACCTAGTCCGCCCTGGTCATTAACATTATGAGCTGAAATTATTATAAGTACCTCTTAGGGGCATCTAAAATAAGTCAGTGTTAAATGCTAATGCTTCCTTCTTCTCTCCCTGCCCCCAGCAGTAAATATAACTGAAAGTCTTGCTTAATTACAAAAACTGAGTCAGTCGTTGCTTCATGTTAACTACTTGCTTAAGAAACACATTCATCTTGTAGAGGAGAAAATGAGCAAAACTGGCAATGCTCTAATAAACTCTAAATTAAGCATACATAATGTTGAACAAAATATAAGAACCAGCAAAAAAAATTTTCTACTTCTTGATCATTAGTGTTAATGAGAACAGCAGCAAGTGGCTTTGTTCCTGTTCACTTAGAAAGTATAAAAACAAGGTAAGCAAGCAATTAGAAAGGTTAATGCAAGGATTCAGTTTTCATCTTGATAATGGAATAATTTATTTCCTAGCCTATTGACTTTGGAAGGTCTCGATAGCTTCATCTTCTCTGGTCTTTGGCAAATTTTCAACCACATTAGTAACAGAAACTGTGAAAATGGGATCAGGGCCTACTGAAAGCACTAAAACTGAATGGATATACATCTACCTCCAGGAAATGTCGATTACGAATAAGCATAAGGGATTATTGTCTGTATGAAGGGACTAGAGACCGTTATTAATAATAGTGGAGGAAGTAATCCCAGAGACTAAATGTGTTGGTGAGAGGAACTATGACTCTCGGTGGAGCTCAGATTGTAAGAGACATGTAAAAACCTGGGAGGAGGGAGATAGCAACCAAAGACTGGAACCACAAGAACAGCACAGCCCTGTAACACTCATGCGAGGAAGACTAGCTAGAGAGAACTGAGACTTGCTGATGGGTGTTTGAATTTGAAAGTTCACTGCCAGGATGGGATATCTTTTATTTGCCCAGTATTTCACTGCTAAAAACAGCATTCCCATTCTTCGGGGAAACCGTTCTGTCCCGATACCACCATCACTCCCACTATAGGGAAGCAAACTAAAAGAATGCAAGTCTTCAGGTTTGGACCAATTGTATCTGAGAATATGAAAACAAAAGGTATCCTTAAAAGATCATCTGCAATCTATAGGAAGCAGAAGTGCTTCCTGAAATCAGGATATGGATAAATGAATTAGTTTTCAAAAATGGGGAGAAAGTAGGTGATGCCAGTGTTAACAGGGCTTTCAATATTAATTCTCCATTAAAAATATCAAATGGGTGGTGTGTGAATTTCCAGAGAGAGAAGAGGTGATTCTTAAAGTAACCAGCATGAATTTTCTAGGAAAAGACAGTCTGACAGACAGCCTTTGGTTTCTTTTGTGATATGTTTATTAAACTAGTAGATCAAAGGAGTCTTGCGATGTAGAGTTTTTGTATTTCTGCAGGGCATTTTTCAAAGACTTTAATGGCATCCTGGTGGAAAAGATGGAAAAACTAGATGGATGATGAAATAATTTAGTGTCATAACCGCTCTATCCTAAGAATGCTGATGAGTGGATCTACCTTTGTCAAATCTGGCAAATTTTGTCAGAAGTCTGTATTGAGCAGGGTTATTTTCCTAGCATGGTTCTTTTTAAGTAACCTGGATATGGGCTGAGTGGATCTGGTTATCCATGTATGGGGAAGAAGCTGGGAAGGAGTGTGAATAAATCAGATGACAAAAATAAAACAGGTTCCAAACTGGCAGTGGTCCCAGGATGATGTATCAGCTGGTATCTTTTGGAATAAGGCAGGATGAATGCGTAAATAAGTGCATAAATGGCCATCTCTATTTAAATGAATTTAAATAGGACAAGTTTTAGTGTTTTATCCTTGAAACCAAAGTTGAAAATAAAGAAGGAACTTGCTAAATAGTAACGTGTGGGGAAAAAAGACCTGGGGATTTTAGTGGCCTGAAGCCAGAAGGAGACAAGAGCATGATGAGAGGCTACAAAATGAAAAAACAACAGTAACAGTAACCAATCTTGGGCCGTTTAAATAGAAATATAGTATTCTGACTGCTCTAAGCTTTTGATAACCAGTCTTACCATACTTTGATTTATTATGTTCAATTCTGGGAAACATTTCATGAGGGACGTAGACCAACTTCAGCTCCTTCAGAGGAGTCCTATCATATAGTGCTATAAATCATGACAGGAACCACAGCCAAACTGAGTGAAGATGGTTAGCTCAGGGAATAAAATATTTAGGGGTAAAAGGATAGCAGTCTCACAGCACTGAAAGAGATGGATATGAGACAGAATTCTCTTTAGTTCAATGGATGAAAGTGACAGGGTGATAGATTTCAGATAAAATATAAACAAGTACTACTAATAATAATTAGGAGTCTGGAATCAAAGTAGGTGAGTTCCCAGTTGTTGGAGGTGTTCAAACAAACGACAAGGTGGAGGGACTACTCTGCTACATGGAGCGCCAGCCAGCCAGAACCTTAAGGCTCCTCCTTTCAATTCGGGGATCCTGAAATGCCCACTTCAAGTCTGCTGTTGTTGGGGATGTGTGTGTGTGCATTTTGGTGTTCTTTCCACCCTACACAGATATGAAATGTTTCATGAGTGATATGTTAGAAGTCTAGAATAGTGGGTATGAATGAGATACAAGGCCAGTGTCTAGAACTTCCCATGGATCTCCCCCATATTGCCTAACCCACAAGCATTCAACAGAGGGCTCCTTTTCTTGAAACTTCCTGGTGTTTCTCAAGAAGATGCTTTCTTATTTCATGTCTCATTCATATTCATGATTTAACCTTGAATTGACGTGCTTTCTTTCCTCTTAAATAAAAGCCTTTCTTCGGCTGCTTTCTTTTTGCTTGTGGGTATCTCCTAATTTAAGAGTGGAGAATCATGCTTTTTCACAACTTCTAAAGAAGCTGTGCCTCCGTACTGTGATTTCCATCACTGCAAATTCAAATTAGGTAAAAATTCTTTCCTAATCCTCATCTTATTCTCTCTCCAACAGGATTTTGTTTTGGAAGGTACTTGGTGTTTGCCACAAAAGCCTGAAAGAGCTTTTCAGGGCACCATAGAAACCAGTCTGCCCCTCAAGTCAGGCAGACTTGGACTTTAAATCTTAGCTTTTCTGAATATCTTAGTCAGCTAGCTTGCTTAATCTTTCAGAACCTCACTTCCCTCCTCTGTTAAATAAGATTAATAATATATGTTTCAGGAAGTTATTTTGAAGATGCAAAAGAATAAAGTATGTCAAGGGCCTATCATAATGCTTGGTATGTGATGGCATGTGAATATTATCACTAATTCCTCACACAGTAACTTTCCAACAATTCTCAGCTTTTCTTCAAGTCATAGATAAAATTTAATTTCTTAACACTGTAATATTACTATTTAAAATACTTAGTGCCAGCTGTATCTTTCCCTAATCATTTAACTACAGCTGAAATGTCCTAGCTTCATAATTATTTATGGTTTTTATTTTTCAATTGGCATGATGGTAACCAAGTCCAAGGCATGTGTTACCATTAGCCTAGACTTTTTCTACTACCTGTTCTGTGTATAGGTCTGAAGCAATAGTTTTCCCAAAATGCCTTGCCCAGAGAAAAGCAGTCACAGGGCGCCTGCCTTGGTAGCCTGCCCTGACTAAGTGCATGGCACTGATTGTTTCCTTCCTGTACTTTGCAGAATTGGCCTCCTCTTTTTGATTTGAAGTCATGAGTCTGCATCACAGTGAGCAGTACACTCTGCTTAATGAATCATTAGTAGAACAGAGAAAAGAACAGACTCAATTACATGCTGGGTTGGTTAACCAGCCTTTCCCTGAACACTACCCTGCTCCAACCTATGCTGAAAAGGGGAGGCTTTTGTGTAGCAACGACTCCCTCGCCAGTAGTTCTGTCTGTTGAACCCTAAGACCCATATTCTACTTTCTTGATTGATTTTAATCTAACTTGGCAGCTTTCTTAAGTACTGCGGCCATCTGCAAGCAGGAATAATGTGGGCTTTGTACAAACAGCATAGCTACTGAGCTCCCTGCCTCGTTTCCTCCTTTTTGTCTTCTTGACCATGTGCTCCATTGCCTGCTGGTGTCAAACTCTGCATGGTGGCCCTTCAGGGCCAGGCTTAGGGGGCTTTTTCAGGAGGTGTAAGTCCAAGAAGTAAGAGGAAAGAGAATGCAGGGTAGATAAACTATAAGCAAATAATCAGGTGACGATAAAAGCTACCCTTCTCTCCTCTGCATCTGGGGCTCTAGCCTCAATATTAAAGTTCCTTGAATGAGCTATGTTCTCTGCCACTTCAGTGACTGAACACCTATAGACACCATCCTCAGCCTTCAGAGAACCTCAGCCCTTTTCACCTCTTCAGTAAGGCCTCCTTGACCTTCCCCAGATCATGACGCCTCCTATGACCTATTGTCCATCCACTCCTACTAGTCCAGAGGCTCCTAGAAGTAGAAACCATGCCTTTGGGTTTTCTGTGTCGCAGAGACACAACACAGTGGTTGGCATATAAAGATTGCTCAATAACTCTTGGTTGATTGACTGAACGGTCAGGGGAGAGTTGAAGGCCAATCTCAATTTATTACATAAATAATGCTGAGCCCCTGTGAATATCCCAGGGGAGCCAAACAATCCAAAAATAAACACGTAAATATGTCAGGTACTGAAAAGTGCCACGAGGTGAGAGGAAGGGAGTGACAGCGGGAGATACACCATAAGCAGATAAACAAATAGGTCAGGGAGTGATAAATAGCAAGAGAAGTGCCAGAGAAAGGGACCTGGTGGGGGCTGCCATTTCATGTAGCATGGGCAGAGAAGGCCTACCTGGAAAAGTGGTATTTGAGCACAGTTCTGAAGAAAGTGAGGGAATGAACTGGTAGGATCTGTGGGATAAGCTTTCCGGCCAGAGAGAAAACAGAGGGCCAAATCTTGGAGCTCAGTGGGAGGAAGCATGACATATTTGATGTAACGAATCAGAAGGAAACTGGAGTGGCTGGAGTAAAGTGAGTGAAGAGGAGAGTGGTGAGAGGTGAGATCAACAAAAAACAAGAAGAAAACAGAGAACAGGTGCAGCATCAATTGGCTATAAGTACTGGGGTTTGGACCCAGATGAATATGAAAACACAACAGAAAAAACCCACAAATGAGACCCTGAATCCCTATGGCTGGAAAGTAGAAAAAAGCCAGAGGAATGGAAGGGCGTGGGGGAGCAGAGACTTAGTTCCGAAAAATGGGACCATAGAAAAATAACAGCCTAGGATACTTGATGTTACTCCCAGTTAATTGCTTACTATGTTTAAAGGATGATTTTTAAGCACCCACACAGAAAATCAGTGGGCTGTAGGCACTAGGACAGCAGGATCACAAAGGACATCATATCAGTCATCATATTTCCTTTTGCTTGTACCTTCGCTAATGATGCTAGGCTGGTTGATCAAAGTAATGTGGTACAAAGAGCGTACATGGATTTCCGCAGGGTATTTGGCAACGTCTCGGTATCCTCGTGGACAAGATAGACAAACATACTCTGAATGGTCACCCTGTTAGATGGCTTTATTCTTTTTTTAAAAAAGTATTTCTTTGTGGTGAAATACACATAACAAACTTTACCATCTTAGCCATTTCAAAGTATACAATTCAGTGCTATTAAGTCCATTCACTGTGTTGGGTAACTACCACCACTATCTAGTTCCAGAACTTTGTCGTCACCCCAAAGGGAAACCCTGTGCACCTTAAGCAATCACTTCCCATTCTCCCCTCCCCCCAGTGCCTGGCAATCACTGATCTTTATCCATGAATTTGCTTCTGGACATTTCTTATAAATGGAGTCACACAATATGTGGCCTTCTTTGTCTGGCTTCTTTCACTCAGCATAATATTTTCAAAGTTCATCCATGTTATAGTGTGTATCAGTACTTCATTTCTTTTTATAGCTAAATAATATTAAATATATCTGCTCCAGGACTTCTGCAGTCCTTGGGCCTAACCTTTGTGACCACCTAGTCACTGGCCATTCCGATTGAGCCAGGTGATTTGCCAACAACTACAAGGAAGATGTATTCCACCCCTTGTTGAACTGTTTCGTCTTTCCAAAAGACCATAGCATTAGGTCAGGTAGTATTTTCCTCACATTGAGTGCCAGCTATGAAATCCTGGGGCAGGGACAAATACTATACACAGTATATGATGCAAGGGTAAAGCACGCTTACTGAGGGAATTTAGAGGACGACTGATGAAATATATGCGAGACAATGTCACACATACCTTGTATGTGCCCCTTCTCGTCTCTTTCAATGGAGAAGTGTTTACGGGCAGGGCACAGTGCGCAGCACCAAGGGTTGCTTCCAGGAGAAGAATTGTGCTGCTCTGTACTTACAGAGAAGTTGAGAGGGGCAGGAGGCACCCAATCGTGTGCATTATCAGGAATTAGGAAAACTTGGGTTAATGGTTAGTGGAATGGCCTTGCCAAGGTGAGGATCAGCCTAATCTTGGATCTGAGGCACTTGGAATCTGCATACAGCAACCACCCTCCTCAGCTGAACACCTTGAAATCATTCCTATGACACAGACAGTTGCTAGGCGGCTCCCTGCAGATTTTCTGTCTCTCTTGCGGTGGCAAAGCGATCAATTTTCAGATGACACCTAAGTGGAAGAGGTACCAAATTCAGAATCAGGATTTTGAAAGATTGACACAAGCCAGAAAGATGAGTAAGATAACCAGATAATGTTTATTTGTGATTTTTTTTTCCTTTTTCTTCTCCTCCTCCTCTTTTGCAAATGTGTCTAAACTCTCCAACATTATAAGTTCAGAGTGGGTGAGATGGGTCACCTGTGGAAAAAAGTTAAGAGATTTTTCTATGCCAGTTAACACATTGAAATATATATGTATCTCATATAAGATATATATATATAGGATTAATTATATAAGATAGATAGATACATGATTAATTTTAAGGACTTGCTTTTTCCTTCAAAGAATAACAAAAGCTAGAAAGCATGAATTCCTGCATAAGAATAATCAACATGAAAATAACTGCTCTTATTCTTAGTAAGAACCCAGAACTACCCAAGTAGCCTACCAAGGAACTACTATGAGTGCCTGGATATGATTTCCAGCGTCCTATAAAAGATGAATGTTAAAATTTCAACAATATGTCTCCTTCTAAACTGGCAAACTCAAAGACCGCTGGTTACTAAACATTTTGCTTGATGTCCCAACATCTCCCCTCCACTTTAGCAACAGCTTTCACTAAGAATGTTCCTCTTCAGGTGCTGTGTGTAATGCAATTAATGAATGGACTGTGTACAAGAGGGTGAAGGTGGGAGTAGAAAAAGCACAATTTAGACACCAACTCAGAAACCATATTATTCCAGAGTCAACTTCCCCATCATACATTTTTTTTAAACCTCAAAATCCATCAAAATACTTATATAATATTTTTCATCTTCAATATCATGAAAGCACCAAAGAACAAGCCAATTGCTTTCTAAAAAATTTATGAAAAAGTAAATCACAGAATTCCATTCAATTTTTAACTATGTATAATATTTATGAGTCCACAAATTGCAAGTGAAAAAAATAAGAAAGAGGTAATAAAAGTGATTTGTTTCCAGCTGGGAAACATGCATTAGAAAATTCAAATCTGCTCTTGCAAAGTCTTGTTCACCAGATTTTCTCTTGGGGGCCTGGATAGTTAGCATAACACTTACAGATTTTCAGATAAAGAATGCCTCCTAAGGTTTGAATTTTCACAATTGACTTAGTTTTGACAGTTTTCGCTGACAATCAGAGGACCTAACTCTTGGCCAGGTCCAGAAAAAATCTGCATAAAGTGACCTAAGAGTGTCTGTGTCCCTCTTCCAGTTCCAGTCACCATCACTTATGACATTCACATAACTTAAACTTAAATCTTTTGGCTAGCACTGTTCCTTCAACATGCAAACAGTAGTAGGAGAAAGGCAGCTGATAAATAAAACATCCAAGAATATTATAATTTCCAAGTGTTGAAAGAAAACTCATCTGAACATTACAGCAGGCATGATTTAAAAATAATATTTGGTGTTTGAAAACACAAGCATTCTGTGTTATGTGGTAGTATTTGAGCTTAAGTTAACTGATTACTTAAAACTTTTCAGAAACACAAATTCATATATCAAAACCATGTGTCTACACTAGCAAAGATAAAAACAGGAAATGTTCCAAAACCCAGGGTAAAATCTTTGTGCTGTATCTGGATAAGATGACATTTTGTGAGCAACACACACAAAATTCAAGTCAATGTGGGGCTATTGGATGATTCTAAAATAAGTAAGCTGAGTCTCAAACAGCCCTTAGGCAGGAAACACCAAAATTGCCATCTCTGTTAACCTCAGTACTGTCCATTTCAAACATGTAGTCGTCTCTTGGAGTTACTTGCAGACTAGAATGCTGCTATTTGATAAGTAATAAAAATAAACACAGGGAAAGGCAATAATCCCAATAAGGAAACATTTTTTTAGATAAAAATCTGCCTCCAGGAAGATGTGAAAACATTTCAAGCTTTCCAAAAACCTGATATCCATCCACATCCAAAAACCAATGACAATGATGAAAAGTCCCAAAGAAAAATGCTGAAAGAAAGAGCATTAAATCTTCCCACTTCCCCAAGATAATGTCATGTTAATTAGCCCAGGAAAATAAAATGGGCGAGTATACATATTTTCTATATTACTCTTTGGCAGTCTATCCAGAAGCCTGCAGTAATAATTAATATCATGAGCTGGAACACCACTACTGTTTTAATTAATTTCTGAACATCTCCCTGTTATTATTATCAATTAAAAAAATGTTAGACTACATGTCAAGCCTAAACCCCTCGTCTCCCCATTCCTGCAGGGGATGTTCTGGTTAGGATTGTTGGCTAAACCAGAGACTGTTCATGTGCTTTAGAAATTATGACTGTACTGAGGAGGTTGAATATGCAGTCACTAGCAAATCCAGTTTCTCTCTGGGGGCTCCACTGATTCTGGGTGTCTTTTTTCTACCCACCCATTTCCTTCCCCTAAAACTTCAAGTGTCCCCAAATTCCTACCTTTTCAGTTTGCACACCCCTCTGTTCAATGAGCCCAGACAGATGTTGCTTCCCTATCTAGCCTGCCCCGTCCCTCAGCCATGCAATTAGGATCAGCACTTTGTTCTGTTTTGTTTTTATTTTTCTCCTGAGGAGCAATTTGCCCCTTTACACTATCACCCTCTATGAGGAAACACCCATTTTTGTACCCCCCTAATCAGACCAAAGCCTGACTCCAAAAGATGAACGCAATTGTGTATTTTAATTAGAGGCAGAAGCCACAGAGAAAAAACTGTATAAGTTCAAGGCTTCATTTGTGGATATTATAACTTAGAAATTTTAAGAAATCATCTAGATTTTCTTGAAAAGCAAATATAAAACTCAAAGTAAAAGTAAATGCGAAACTAAAAGGACCTTAACTGCATGGTTATGTGGCATCCTCCTATGTAAATTTAAAGCTTCTAATCTTTTTAAGGAAATACTTTGACATTCCTTAAAATACGAATAATAGAAATCCTACCAGCAGTAAAAAGGTCCAAACTGTAGAGAAAAGATTGCAGTTCTACTGAGAAGGAGCCCTACTTCCTGGGAAGAAAAGCATAAGGTGGCTAGCCCTGACTCAGCACAGATGGGACAATAATAGCTTAAATCGAAATCTTCTACTGCAGGATTATCCATTTCATTAGGGATTTAGACCCAGAGAGAGAAAGCTGTGCATTTTTGCTCATTCTTATTCTCAAAATAATATCCTTTCCTTGAGCTAGTCAATTTTACTCCCAAGTTTTCTATAGCTAAGACTGCTGTAAGCTATAATACCCAGTAGAATCTTATATGTTGCAAAGAAATGGCAGAGGTATATTACTTTTTATGGTACAACCCCTATGATCTCCCCTTTCATCTCATTTGTATTTAAATTACAGGAGGACAGAAAAAGTTTAATTTCTCTGTTATCCCTTGTCTGTGACCCATGTCAAATTGTTTTTATCTCAATGGAAACTGTTTCCACAACACACATTTTTGACTTACAATTTTACATAATGAAGCAAGAATGACTATTCTTAATAAAAGTTAAAAAAAATACTGACGTTGTGTTGGGAGCCATAGGGCACAAAAACAACAAGACTCCATTTTGTTTTAAAGACTCCATCTTGTTGTTTACTTCTTCTTGATCACTTTCGCGCCACAATTTCCCCCCAGTGTTCCCACTCCGGTCCGCCACTTACGTCAGAGACAACTGCACATGCGCACAACTCGGTGCGTGATTGGACTTTGTAGATCGCTTCATTAACATGACGGGCAACCAACCAGAAGAAACCACTCCCTACCACACCCCTTCAAATGCTATATATTCCCTGCCTTTTCTGCAAATAAACGAGACTTGATCAGAAAGCCTGTTTTGTCTCCATTCTCTCTGTCTTCTGTCCTTTATTCGCGCACCCCCTCCTTAGGTCCCAGTTGGCGAACCCCGCCGCCGGGAGTTTTACGTTTGCTGACCTGCAGGTCGGGTCATTGTTGCACTAATTCTTGAGCATCCTCTGTAAAAAACAATAGAATTATTTCTAATATTTGCTTGAATAGACTATTTTCCTTGGGAAGAACCTACTAATAAAGTCAGATAGAGTCATCAGAGTATGTACATACAGGGAAAAATTAATCTATGCCTGTTTTATTCTGATAATGTATACTTTCCTGTCAAGAAATTAAAGCCCATTGCACCATCCCCAACCCCTCTTGTGATGGTGTTAGGAAAGGTTCTCCTTTAGTGATCAAAATGAGAGTGTTGTGAAAGTTCTTTGTAAGCTGTAAAGTAGTATTCATATATAAATTCATATCATCGTTCGTTTAAGGCTTATGATGCCTGAGGCTAGCATGAGATACCTGGAGGTTGTTCTAGCTTGGTTCCCCAAAAGCAGACCCTGACACTAGGATTTGTGTGCAGAGGGTAAACTGGGGAGGTGATCCCAGCACACATGAGTGAGTAAGTGAGGGAGTGGGGATTGTTAGGCGAGAGGGGAAGTCAAAGGGTGAGTCATGAGTAATTGCAACCATGCACAAATGAAGCTCAGGGGAACCAAGCAGCCACCGACTTGGCCCCACTGAGGACAGAAGCTGAGGTATGGAGCCACACGCTCCTGCCCCTCATTGGTTAAGTGTTGACCCTGGGGAGTAATAAACCCCCAGCACCTCCTGGACATCCTGTGCACAGGCTGCCGGCTCTAAAGGGGCTAGGAAAGCCCTTGGGCAGAGATGCAGAGGTGCAGGTGGCTGCTTGAGACAGGAGCTGCAGGCACGTACCAGCCTGTTTCCCCAGTAGCTGCAGGTGAACCTGGGGCGGGGTGAGGCAAAGGCACAGGGGCACGGCTTTTGTGGTGTATGCTGAGAAGTCAGCCATCATATGCAGGCTCAGAAGCAAAGTCAAGAGCAGGCTTCTGTGATCTGATTTGTGCTGGCTTGGTCCCAGGCCTATCATAAACACTTTGCATGAGTGAAGCATCTGAGGTGAAATTACCCTGAGTTTCCTTTAATACTGTGCATTGGTACCACTCTTAGCTATTTTTAGATGTTCAGACTGAAGTGCTGTCCAGCCTCTGCTATGTTTCGTGAAATTTATTGATATGGTTTGGTAGGCAACAGATTCTAGTACAATTTGTTCTGACACTGGGTTTTCATTAGAAGGAGGTTTGAAGGAAAATACTGATGTCTGGGCCCCACCCATTTAAAATAAAGATCTCTAGGAGTGGGGTGAACATTTTAGGTGTGTGTTTGTGTGTGCGTGTTTGTGTGTGTGTTAACTCTCTAGATGATTTTTATTGCAGCCCAATTGAAATCACTGGATAATGAAGAGAATGTAGCTTTGGAAAAACTTTGAAATCCGATGGCCTTAGGTATAGATTTCTGCCACTCCACTAAGGAGCTACGTAATTTTCTGGGAGTAACACAACTTCTCTGGGGCTCAGTTTCCTTCTTTTAACCATAACCACAGGGATACTATATCTATCTCATAGACTTCCTTGAGAATTAAGTGGATGTAAAAAAAAAAAGTCTACTCTTGTGCCTGGCATGTAGTTGGTGCTTAATAAATGTCAGTTCTCCACCATCAGACTTTCTCTGAAAAGTGCTACTGAGTCTCTATACATTGGAAAATGAAAATTAAGTTCTCACATGTAGGTGGAGAGGGTGGAGAGCTGTAAGAATAAGTGGAGGAGGGTAGGATAGGATTGTTACACTGTCAGTAGTTAATGAAGGAGAATAGAACAAAAGAACAAACAACTGGCTGAAAATGGAAACAAGAAAAGCAGTAACTGGCTAAAATACAATTAAGCAAAGTCTTCTTCTGGACCAGATGTAGGATGGCATGAGAACCAGTCCCGGCCTAGGATAAATGGATACTGAGGGGTCAGGCCTTACCCTCAAGGACTGTTTGTATGGAGTTGAAGTCCCAAGTGGAAATACCTTCAAGTGCAGGGAAAATATTTTCCAGGAAGCCTTTACAACACCCTAGGTTAGGCTAAGTACACTCCTCTGGGTTTCTTGGGTTGCCTTTAAATTAGCACTTGCTATTATATTCAAAGTAACTATTTATATTGACTAGAAGACTGAATTTCTTTGGGGCAGGGCTGTGTTCATTCATTGGCAATACCTGGTACACAACTGAAATTCAACTATTATCAAACTAAAATAATTCAGAGATTGTATCAGTGTGATAGACTTTGAGACTGCTTCTCCCAACAAGTGGCAGACTTAATCATTTCCCCTTTGTTTCAGGAATGCTGATTTTGTGCAATTAGAGAAGAGTCTAATGTCAGGAGAGACAAATCTTTGTCCATTTTACTTCCATAAAGAATGACAATCTTAAAATGCCTACAGTATTACATAGGAAGGCAGCAGAAAGAACCACAAATAAATGAAGACTGGGGTCCTTACTACTGGACTTTACCAGTTATGTGAGCCCATTCCATTGAGTTGGGTTCTCTATACTTTGCAAGCCAAAGTTTCCAGTGGTTATGGTTATTGCTGGGAAAGGCAGGCTCATAATACAGGCCCCGCTGAGCCACACAAGAATGGGTCTCGGGCCTGGAACACTTCCTTAGCAAGAGATGAAGAGCCCACACAACCTGTGCCGAGCTTATTGCCTTTTGTGGTAATATCCTGCCCTATTTCATGCTCAGTAAGTGTTCCTTCATTCTGCCTGTGTATGTAAACAGCCCACAGGCACCCACCTAGCTTTCAGTATTTCAGACTCCATGTGGAGGGTCAGGGTCCTTCTGTGGCAGCATGAGAGGGACATGCATAGGCCAATTGCCATATTGGCTGCGCAGGAAGGGGAAGAGAGGCATGGGGCGTGGGGTGCTGCTGGCCATGGATGACTGACACCCACTATTGAAGCTCATCTTGCTCTGTCTCTTCTCTATGTAAGTAAAGCATCACTCCATCTAGTGCTTGACTGTGTTGTGTTTTCCCTGGCCACTCTGATACCATCATGCAATGGGCAGAAGCTTTGGAGTCCTCCTCTGGGATTGGTAGCTGGTTCATGGTGTTCTGTGCGAGTTATATGTAATCATATTTTGCACAAAAGTTTAATGCATTATTTTTAGCTAAGCAGGATGATGACTAAATTTCTTAGCGTCAGTTGTGTTAGTTGGAACTTTTCTAAACAGATGATAAAGCAAACAAGCAGGATTTTAAATTAAAAGGGATTGGAAGGATTGTGGGATAATTCATTGCATGGTTTGTGTCAGTAGGACAATGATGCAATTGGAAAGATGCCCGTAGACACAGTTAAAGGAATATGTTTTCTCTGATGTCAGAAAATACAGAAACTAGCTGCACCCAGCAGCCTCACAAAGCAGGAGATGATGCAGTTTGCATCCTTGATTCCTCCAAGATCCCTTGAAGGGATGTTGACGGCAACTCAAGGGCTTATATCCTCCCAGCACAGATACCTGAAGAGAAACAGTTCCCTTCCTTTAGTGCTGATTTGAAAATGTCCAGGGAAATTCCTGCGACAGAGCAGGTTTGGGTCATGTACTCTCTCCTATATGAATTAGGTGTCTTAGCCTAAGGCTGCTGTAACAGAATATCATAGACCGGGTGGCTAAGCAACAAACATTTATTTCTCACAGTTCTGGAGGCTGGGAAGTCCGAAATTAGGGTGCCAGCACAGCTGAGTTCTGGTGAGAGCCCTCTTCCTGGTTTTTAGATGGCCACCTTCTTGCCGTGTCCCCATAAGGCAGAGAGTAGGGAGAGAAAGCAAGTTCTCTCCTGTCTCTTAATAAAAGCACTAATCCCATTCATAAGGGCTCCACCCTCCTGACTTAATTACCTCCGAAAGGCCCCATCTCCTAATACCCTCACACTGGGGGCTAGGATTTCAACATATGAATTTCAGGGGGACACAAACGTTCAGTCCATAATGTGAGAGCTGGGAGGAGAGTATTATGATTAGCAGCGCCATTGAAACCACACCATTGGAGCAGTGAACAGTCCTCCAGAAGAATGGGTTGTTCTCAGAAGACAGGGTAGTGGCCCCATGAAGTAGGTAGATCCCACCACAACAGTAAATAGGAAACCCTCAAACGCCAAGTAACTTTCACTACTGATGCCACTGACCTGTTCAGGAAGAGACATCATCCCAGAGAGCCTTGTTTCTTTTTCTTTTTTTTTAGATTTGCAGAAGAGCCTTGTTTCTTAAGGATGGTACCCAACATTGTTGTTTTTCTAATTGCGTTCAGTTGTGACAAATACTGCTGTGCTCCTGCCCCTTCAAGAAAATGCTTAAGAACAGAGGGTGACTTGTAGGGTTCCTTTTCCATAAAATGTCTAGAATAGGCGAATTCATAGAGACAGAAGTAGGTTAGTGGTTGCCAAGGCCTGGGACAGGGAGAGTGGGGGTGACAGCTAAAGGGTGTGGGGTTTCTTTTCGAGGTGATGTGAAATTTCTATGATATGGTGATGGCTGCACAACTTGGTGGATATACTAAAGCCATTGGATTGTACACTTTTACATGGATGAATTATATGATATGTGGATTATATCTCAATAAAGCTGCTTAGAAAACAAAAGAGGAACAGAGGGTGAATGATTTCCTTGAAAAGAAACTTAGAAACTGGCAAAATAAGAAAAGCTGGTGGACACCCCTTCAGCAACCCAGGCCCACAACTGAAGATAGTGAATGATAGTAAGGTCATTGTTTAAAGCAGCTATTTCAAGTGTGGGCCCCTCACCAGCAGCTGCATCTCCTGGGAGCTCAATACAAGGTAAATTTGTGGGTCCACCCAAAACTCCCAAATCAGAATCCCTGGGGATCACTGAAATTGAGGAAGCACTAATTTAAGTCATTGTTGCCTTTAATAAACAAGAACTCCTTTCCTAACAGCATGCAAGTTGCTGTCCACAGTGCTTTCCAAACTGCAGGTCGAAAAAGACGTGAAAGCAGCAATAGTTTATTTTTACTTTTTTGGATGTACTTGGACAAAGGAACCTTAATTCTGTACCTTGCAGATAATGATACCAGCATAGCAAGGCTTATTAACAACCAATGGTTACTTGCAGTGAAGGTAGTTTATTTGCTGGAAGCTACTGAAGCAGTTAACCAGACTGATGTGCCTTGAAGCTGCAAGTATTTTCTCCATGACCTGCTGGAAAGATACTGCTATAATTTTTCCCCACCAAAGATGCTGAAATTGGTATGAATGCAATGAAAGCTGAGATGCAGGTGGAAATTCAGAGATAGTTTTGTCTTCTTGAAAGCCAATTACTTGCTCCAGTGCCAAATTTCCAGATCCAAGGTTTGAGGACAAATTTATCTCCTGTGATCATGTGAAGCATTATAAGTGCTACACACATATTAGAAATAAGCCAAAGCAAGAATAACAATCTTAAGGCTGCTCCTGAAAATATTCAGAAATTATCTTCTTTATGCCATGCACAGAGCTTAGTTGGGGAGCCTGCTTCCATGAAATTGCACCGTCAACATCCACCTAACCTTTAACTCCAGGAGGTAAATTTTGACCTTGGTCAATCGCTGCTAGGAAAGAAACTTAATAAATCGGTGGCAACATTACCAAGAGCAGAACTCCATGCTGGTAGTGCTGGCCAAAAACGTTGTGTGCTGCTCTGACTTCACTTAAAAGTGAATGTCCACTTGGTACAAAATTGCAAATGTGTGGTGCAGTGGTTGAAAGAGCCATCCAGTGGCTGTCTGAGTGCAGATCTTTCTATAGTAAAGATCTGTAGTGCTATAGTAAAATGTCACACTTCAAAAAGTGAGTCCTATAGCTTTTAAAAATAAAATAGTAATATTTTAAAACAAAATTTTATGTATGGAAGTTCATTCTAGGACAGAATATTTGGTTCTGGCCTTGTCTTGGACCATTTGGCACATGGCTAAAATGTGTATTTTGTGTACCCCTGGTTTACAGTGGACAAAACTTAAAATTAGCATTGGATATCCAGGTTCTTAAAATAATTCCCTGGCCACCTCTACAACTGCGCATCAGCTTGTGTCCTTGTTCAGCTCTCTCACTCTCCCTCCCTTCCTTGCTTTGTCCCTCTCAGGAGCCAAACACAAAGTCCTTCCATTTTCTTAGGGGAGCAGTTTGGCCCTCTCTCACCTTTTTCCCATAGCTAAGGCCTTGTAGTGAGTACTGAAACCTAGAGCAACATATTCCTTAGCAAATATAAGTGGTGTAATATAGAATATATGTAATATATATGCAAACAATAGAATATACTAAATATTAAACTAAATAAAAATTTCCAGTGAGTGGAAATGAGGGGCGCATGGGAACTATACTATCTTTACACTTTTTCTGCAAATCTAAATTTATTCCAAAATAAAAAAAATTATTTTAAAAAAGGATGGAAGAATAATATATTGGAGAAACAAAACAATCCTTTGTACCAATATAGAAGAGAAAACGTGTGATGCAGGTAGTCCTCATGGGAGATGATGAAATTAGGACAAAATCTCACATTATTTATAGTGTTCAGAAGAAAGAACAATGACTTCGCTTCTCTCCTGGAAAGACAAAGGACCGCTCCCCCTTACGGCCTGCACACCTCTGGAGAGACCCCTTAGCTCATTCTGGATGTCTACACATTTACATATCTAGAGGCTATTTGGCCCTCTACCTTGGAGATAAGTGCTTTGGAAAAGTGGGAACTGGGTTTAATCCTGAGACAGATTTCTCTCTATTCTAAAGGTTAGAGTATGGGCCCAGATTCACTATGTCCCTCTGTCTTTTGAAGCACTCTATAAAAAGGGATGGGGCAGAGAATGGTCTCTTTGCTCTCTGTGAACAGAAAATATTTTTTATTTACTCTCACAATACCCAGTGTGGAACATGGGTAACAAGGAAAACTGATATTCTGAGGATGTGAACTGGTAAACCCCTTTGGAAAACATTTGGCATCATCTAGCAAAGTGAAGATGCACATACCCCATGGTCTTACTGCTATACTCTAAAGAAACTCTGGGCTCTGTGCACCAGGAATCAAAAAATGTCCACCACATTATTCAAAATAGCAGTAAACTGGAAACAACTCAATAGTCCACTGGTAGAATAATGAATAAATAAATGGTAATATATACACCAGTGGAATGCTGTGGAGTGGTAGTCATGATTGAACTGGAATTTTACCCATCAACATGGCTGAGTCTCACAAATATCCTAATGAGTAAAAGGAGTCTATACAGAATATAGAGTGTGAAAACACACACACGTAACACTCAAAAGCAAGTAACTCTGAACAAATATCCTTTAGGGACACATACATACACATATATATGCATATACATATACATATGTTGTAAAGCTATTAGAAAAGCAAGGGAGTAGTAAAAAGAGTAATTAACAAATTCAAGATAGTGGTTACCACTCGGGGCAAGAGGGATGTGATAGGGACTTTGAAAACACTGGTAACATTACTTTTTAGAGTGAGGGGTGGGTACATAAATACTTGTTTTATTTTTCTATATACCTTAGATAGGTAGTACAATCTTTTAAAATACGAAGTAGCTCCTGATAGATTGTTTTGTTTTAATGAATGGTAGAGATAATAAAAGCTAAGGGAGAGATTAGTGCTGGCAGGATTTCCAGAGCAGAAACCTTCAGGAAGAGCTGAGACTTCAGTCAGGCCTTTGAATAGATGAATCACATAATTTTTCAAACCTGGGACCAGTTCATCTGCCCCACCCGTTCCTTCTGTGGATGAAGAAACAGAGATGTAAGAAGCTGCCGCAGAAGCTTAATATATTTCCCACATTGTCAGATCAATTGCAAGGTGGAAATTTGAGTGGAAACTCTTGTGAGAGGAGCATTTCAGGAACTGAACATCATAGCCCTACAAATGTCAGGTTGCAGTTCTCTTTTTCCTGGTTTTTGCCTGCTTCTCTGCTCAGTATCTGCTCCTGGGCCTCCTTAAGGAGCCCTGAGTGGGTCATTCAGCTCTTATTGGTCAGGCCTGACAGGCCTACGAGTGGACAGGCAACCTCAGGCTTCTCGGTCTCCCTCTTGCACCCGGCAGGTGCTGCCCAGGGCCTATCAAATTTCATCTGGCGTAGTGGCAGTGGCAGACAAGCATCCTCTCTGAGGTGTTCCTAGATCCCTGAGTCATCAGCCCAACACAAGTGCTAGAAACATGTATTCGTCAGTTCATCAAACAACGCACAGAGCTACCCAGTAACAGAGTTTTAATCCCCTCTCCCACACTGGAGGTTGGACATTGTCGGGTTCCCAGTCAGAGCTGCTTGGCTCCAAAGTATGTCGGGTTTTCACTGTAACCTACTGACTGTGAACTTTGCTATCTTGGTCATTCTAACTACTTAATCCTGTTTTCCCCCTGTCATAAATCGGTAATTTGTAGTCTTTAAAATTTGTATCCAGATTTATCTCAGGGCCCTGAGGTGAAGAAAGAACTTAATTATTTCTTGTCAAGAGCCCTTAGAGATAGGGGAAAGAAGAGAAATGCCAAGTGTCCCTCATTCAACATCCTTGAAAATAAATATTAGCTCTATTTTGGTGTCATATATTTAGAAGAAGAAACCTCTTGGTTTAAAAAAGAAGACTAAAGGCAACATATACTAAAATGATTTGGATTTTATAGATGATACCCTCCTAATATTTTTAGTTTAGCACCATCTGTTTATCTGAAATTAAATTTCTGGCAAGTGGTCATGCCAGGAGATGCTGTTTTTATTTTTATGTGCAGCTGAAACACAGAATAATAAAAATCTGCTTGAGTTGAAGAAATATGTGCACAAAATGTTTCTTTTTTAATCAGTTTGGCTGAGAAAATGACTTTCTAATCTAGTGGCAGCTGCTTTCATTTGGCTGGTTTTCAGACTACATAGTTGATGTTGAAGACAGATCATTTGTTTTATATTTGGATGCAGTATCACCAACAGTGCCTTTTGAGCTATGAGGAGGACCCAGATCTCATAAACATCTTATTCTCCCTATTAGCTTACCTTTCTAATTATTTCTTGTTTCTTTGACCAACACAAGTAGCATGCAATAGGTCTGTAAATGAAAAGCACAAGCGGCAAATTGCATACCACCCAGTTGCTGTGTTATTTTTATTCGATGCTATGAAAGTCACATCCTACACATTAATTGGCGTTTGTTTACAGGAGGGGAAAACGATGGCTTTTGAAAATATGACTCAGTGGAAACACTTCCCGTCCCACTGACTTGCAAATAGAATCACTGCACTCCCTTGGGGTACTATGGGGGATTCCACTGGGAGCCCGATTCTTCCCAACAGAGTGTTAATTAAAGAGAGCCACCTCTTGGCACCTCTCACTCCAGCTATGCTTCAAAATCCTCCAGCCACCTCGTTAATCAACGTGTGCTGTATGTCTACTTTTAGCGTGAGGCGCTGCCTTCACCACCCTGATTTCAAAGGCTGTGGCAAGGACAGGGTTTTATTGCCTTACTTCAAAGCCAGGGCACCTAAACCTGAGTAGAGACACCATTCACATCTGCCCTCTGACTTGGAACTATTGACACTTCCCAAGTAAGGTGTGAATTTCATGGATCAAGCAGTGGGGCCTTTGGCCTTTGCAGCCCAATGCCTAGCACACAGGTCTCATTATGTTTATCTAATAAACCTATTTTTCTTACTGGGTAGTAGTAAATTAATTTTGTGTGCCAACTTCTCTTCATCTGAAAAAAACCATGCATTATTTTGAAATGTAGAGGCTGGTCTTCAGGGATAAACTTATTACTCAAAAAGTGAAATACATTTTAAAGAAAATTGATGTATTAGTCGGCTAGGACTGCCATAACAAACCACACAGACTGGGCGGCCTAAACAACAGAAATTTATTTTTCATGAATCTGGAGGCTGGGAAGTCCAGGGTCAGGGTGCTGGCCCATTCAGATACTGGTGAGTGCTCTCTTCCTGTCTTGCAGATGGTAGCTGCCTTCCTCTGTCATCACAGGGTGTAAAAGGGGGATGTGGGGGAGAAGGCATCTTTCTCTTATAAGGCCACAGTCCTATCATATTACAGCTCCACCCTTATGACCTCATTTAACCTTAATTACCTCCTAAAAGTCCTGTCTAAAATATAGTCATTTGGGGGCTAGGGCTTCAACAAATGAATTTGGGTGGCCGGGAGACACAGTCCAGTTCACGGCAATCGGACTGGACTAAAAGAGACCCTTTAATATTAGGACTGTCAAATTCCCATTTAAAAAAAACAACTTTTAAAAGCTTGGTATTAATATTATTAACTTCTAAGTTCATGTCTCAAAAATCAGTCAGTTTTTATCATTTTATTTAAAGTTTGAAAATATGCCAAACTAACCTATGGAGTGTTAAAAGTCAGAAGAGTCATTCCAGGGAAGGGGGTGGCTGTGACTGACTGGCCGAGGTGCTTCTGGGACTCTGCAGGGCTCCATTTCCTGTTTGGTGCTGATTCAAAGTATGTGATTGGTTTGTGAATATCTGCTGAGCTGTTCATATGTAATTTGCGCACTTTCCTGTGTGTATGTTATAGGTCAATCAAAAGTTAAAACACAAAAGAAAAATAAATCTGAGGGATGCATTTAATACCAGAGATAAGCCACACAGTTGTTCCATTGCATCCCAACCTGGACAGTGAACAGGCTACCCCTCCTTTGTCGTTTCTAGTTCAAAAAGTCCCTAAAGGTTAACATCTAATGAGCTGGAGCATAGAAGACACCGAGTCTTGTGTAAGGTTGAGTATAATATTTTCTTCCCACGGGCACAAGCAGAACTGCAGACACCGTGAAAATTTCTGGCTGACATTGCCTGACGCTGTTTTTCTCAGCAGCTGGAGGCTACAAAGCCAGGTTTCCCTCGAGAGGAGGAAGGCTTGCTGGGTGAGGGGCGGTGCAGACTCCAGAGCAGGGGCACAGCCTCTGGAGAGTGGGGGCACTTTTAAATGGGTTGTAAACCACCCCTGCCGTGTTGTTTCACGAAGTTCCAGCTGCCCTAGCAAGAGGCTCTTGGACCAGTGCAGGTGCCACAGCTGGCTTTCCTACATGCTGTGTGGAGCTGAAGGGGCAGGTGATGTTTGTAACCCTGGGTGTCAATGTCCCCAGAAGCTTCACACTCACACACCCAAGGTGGAACTTGTCTTCCTGAAGACAGTTGCAGTTGGGACCTTTTAGACAAGCCAGTGGCCGCTTTGTAGACATGTCCCAGTTTTACAAATAGGTGACTGCTCAAGTTCCCCAATGTTAGGACTGTGTGTGCTCCATTGTCCCCAGGGCTCATATTCAGTATCTTACTGTTTCACAGTGTGCTTTCACTTCCCATAGAACAGTCACAGCGTTAGCAACTTGAATGTTTTCAAACCCTTTTACGTTTGTGGAGCTGGCTGTGCCATATGGGCTAATGGAAATTTCTTTGTTCCAGGAGTGCTGGCTCTGTCAGCAATTATCTTGGTGTTTTTGTATTGTCAGTCATGTGCAAAAAGGCACATCAACTCTACTTACCTTCTATAATTGTTAAGATGTGATTTTAAAATAACTGCGTAAAATGCTTTTACCATGAATTTTAGAGCTCTTAGTCAACATTTCCCTGTGGAAATGTTCCTTTGTGGACAGTAATGATTTTTAAGTTGTTGAGGGATCTCTTCTCCACCTATTAGCCAAGATCGGGCAAAGGTGTTGAGGTTGGTGAAAAGCTCTGATTTGGTGTTCGTGGGCTGGTTGGGTGTGCTCTGGCAACAGGCCTATCTCTTGTTGCTTTACTAAGAGACTCAGAGACATTCCTGATCACATTAGGGTCCAGGCGGTGGCGAGTTTCCAAACATTTAGGGATGTAACTGTTTTCATCACCATGACCGATCCCTTGACACTCAAAATGCCCTTGGACCACCAGTGTTGGATCACCCAGGAGTTCATTAGAAATGCGGAGACTCAGGCCCCACCTTCCAGACAGTATCTAATAGGAGAATCTGCATTTTAACAAGATCTCCATGATTCCTACACACATACAAATGAATCAGCAAGTAGACACTGGCAGGAACTGAGAGATCCCTCTTCTCAAAACATCTCCCACTGGGCCAGTACTGCTATTATTTAGGATGAATTTTTCCAGTTTATGCCACTTACTATGAAATATGCTGGGCTTGCATAACTCAGTAAGTCATTTTCAATTCAAAGCCTTCATGTGAATCCATCCACTCGGGCCTTTCCAACTCGACAGATGGTGGAGAGCAGGTTGACTGAGGAGTGAGAGTGGGAGGGGGGAAGTGGAGTAGAAAATGCCAGCCTTTGGTGGAAGAAAGTAGGCAGATTCCGTAACCTGGCCCCCTGGAGTAGGGCTGTGGGAGGTGGGGGGTGAGGGGCAGGAAGGCACAAAATAGCAATGAGAATGTCATAATAATGGTAAATAACTATTGGTACAGGGATTCTAAAACTTGACAATAAGAATCACCTGGGGGAGGTGGGGGACTTCTTAAAAGCAGGTTCCCCAGAGGCAGAGACTTATGGAATAGTCACCCTGGTTTATGGTTTATTTACCCTGGGCTTATGACACCTGAATCTCTACGGGAGAAATAACTGTATTTTTTAACAGGTGCCGCAGGTATTCACATTCTGAGTGAATAGCACGCCTGGATCCTGTGCCTGATGCTCTATTATTTTGAGCACTCACAATAAGCCTAGAAGAACATAGGGCATTTTACTAAGTGCTTTTTGAAACAGAGAAATTCCATAGCTTGCCCAATGCCACATAGGCAGCAGGCAGCTGATAGAGGATTCTACCCCAGATCTGTCTGCCCCAAAGCTTTTGTTCTTCTGCTTTCTCATATCATGATCTTTGTGGGGGAAAAGCTTTTCCCTTTTCCTCTTCTAAGTTCTTCAGCTGGTTTAATAATTAAATTGACATAAGACAGATTAACAGGGGGAAAACAAATTTAATTACATATGTACAGGAGCTCAAAGACATGTGACTCAAGGACAAGTGGCTGATTGAGTCTTATATGCCATCCTGAGCTGAGGAATGGTGTAGGGACTTGGGGCTTCAAAGGGCCAGAGGGCAATTCACAGGGCACAAGAAGAGCAGATGTGCGGTAATCAGATGTTTGTCCTGCTGTGCAGACTGATCTTTCAGATAAAAAGTTATCTCTGGTAATAGCTATTTTTTTGGGCCAGTCCCCCAATCTAAATTCTTTTAGGTAGTTAAGGGAGAGGTAAAAATTTTTCTTGAATCTGCTGGTTTTTTATTGTTTTCAGCTTAAAACTATCCACATGCCACAGTGGCACATTTTGGGGTAGCCTATTCTGCTCCCCTTCACCTTCCATAAAGCTGTTGTAGCCCCAAAATGATTCTACCCATGACACACTCTGGTTGCCCCAACCCCACTCTTTGGGGGTGGCAGTTTCTGCAGAAGTTCCCTGACTTCATTCTGAAATTATGGCACGAAGGTCCAGATTTGGGTGCAGTGGTGCCCCAGGAAACCACACTGGTGAACAGCAAGGATGCCCCCTCTTCCTTCCCTGCTGCTGCAGTTAACAACCAGCAACCCAGAGCTAGAATGCTGGTCCCAAAGAGATGAAAACCAGGGCTCTCTTGGGTAATTGAGAATTTCTGGTTGCCTTGGTATTAAAGCAGTTTCCAAAAGTGATGGAAGCAGGCACATATTGCTCCTGCTCTCTGAAACCTATTTTATTTCAAGAAATCCCTAGAAAGAAAACACACTAATTTAATACAGCAATGTTAAATAGTGATAGTAGCAAGAACAGGGCACCATATGGTACATTTGAATAATTGTCTAGGTTGGCTTTTCTTTAAATGCTGTTTATTGCTCAGTCCACCCATATTCAATTACTAGAGCTAGAAGTCATCTGGTGGTGATGTGTTGGTATTACAAGAATGTACTTGAATATTAAATTCCTCAACTTGGGCTCAGTTTGGGAATTCAGAGGTAACATTTGACTTTCATCTATACTTAATCTCCTGTTGTTGGTTACAGTCCCCTTTATAGATTTGTTTCAAAAACTTTTGATTATGTCATCTGTGAACAGTGGTTTCCCATGCAGGGTGTGTAAGCCCCCAATGATCCACCGGGATGTGGAAAACAAATATTACTTTTTTCATTAAAATTGTTATTGTATGTGTATTTTATAATGCATATTAACATTGTGCTATAATAGTAGTAGAACATGTATACAATTTATAAATGACTATGTGTAAATATACTGAGGGTGGGTATATGAATAAAGATTCCTGCCCTTTGGGATGCTGGCTCAAAAGAGTTTGTAAACTTCCCACGCAGTATATTAACTCTTCCTTCTAGCATCATGTTATTGGCTCATTTGGTAAGAGAGTGCCTTCATCCTTGTCAATTCAGCTCATGCTTATCCTACATAGAATCATGTGCTAACTGTTTCAGTATATATACAAGCACAACGCATATTCACTGCCCTTAGGAAGTTCACTATCTAGAATGGAGATGATGATAGCAGTAGTGATTTTAGAGGTGACAGTGATAATGGTGATGGTGATAGTGATGATGGTGTTGATGGTGATGGTGATGATGAAGATGGCCAAGAAAGAGAAAAGGAGAAGAAAGCCTTATTTATGATTGACATTAAAGCAAAACTGGAATTGATTGCTTCTTCTCCCTGCTATCTGGTAATGTCATATCTTTCCATAGGAGCGATGCTCTTCCCTGCTTGTTCATCTTGCTTCCAGAGTTGCTTAAAACCGCTTTTTAGTCATCTTCAGTATGCACTATAATTCTCAGCTTCCTGGGATTTAAGCCTTGGGAACAGGAGATATTTCTAGGCCCCTGCCCCTCTTCTGTGTTTTGGTCCTCAGTGCTCCACAAGCTCTGAAAGCTGTGAGTCATGACTCCCATATGGTGGGATTCCCTCCGCTCCCTCCATCCACATGCCTGCCCAGCCATCTGCTGCCACTCTCAAGGTTATGGAACATGAGATGACACAGGGAAGGGAAAGGAAAACACCAAGAAAACGAACACTGTTTTATAAATAAAATGGAAAAGAAGATGTGTTTTCTTATTACAAAATCAATTGTATTCATTACAGGAAAATCTGAAAATGAAGCACAAAAGCAAAACAAACAAACCTAGCACAGTCTCCCTCAGAGTGTCATTAATCACTCTAACCATCTCCACGTATGTTTTTCTAAACCTGCATCCTGGATCTATCTATGTAGCTAGCTATCAAACAAAATGGGATCATTACCACATGATTTTGTGACCTGTTCTTTTCAAACTGAGTTATGAACATCTTTCCCTGTCTGTAACTATACCCCCACAGTAGAATTTTTAATGTTTAAAGAGTATTTTCTGTGCAAGGCATTATTCCAGTTGCTGCAGTTTATGTACAAAAATAGGTAAGATCATCTCTGTCCTCATGTGGGTATAATGTAATTTTCCCCTACCTAATATTTAGGTCATTTCCATATTTTTGCTTTTACAAACAATACTGTGATGAGTATCCTTATAGCTAAGCCTTCGCATAGGCTCCTAAGTTTTGGAGGATCGTGTTGCCTGCTCTCTGTTTGCCCCTCTGGGTTTACTCTTCATCCTTTGCCTTGCTCTGTGGCTCACATTGGTGGGCTCATTACTCTCTGGCAATGGGAAGCATGCACAGGACATTGGAGGGGGGTAGTAGAGAAAAGTGGGTGATATATTCTGACTCCCACCCTCCCTGGTTGTGGGCTGTCATTAGCTGCATTCTTGTGTTGATGATGGCTGTGGTGCCTGGGTAGCCCTCTCCCAGAGCTCAGTTCTTAGCGAATTGCTCACTCCGGGGTGCTGCGCCATTCCTTGTTGGTTTTCTTTAACCTTGTCCTTGCCCTTACAGCGGGTTTTTTGTTAAACCCTTTGCACTTACCCCAGAGGACTGTGCCATCTGTTTCCTGGCAGGACCCTGGAGTGTACAAGCATGCTCCCATTCCTGGCATATTCTGCATCCCTAACTGCTAGCCTGCATTGGGAACCTAGGGTGGATCTGTAGAAAGGTCAAGAATTCCCTTTTCTCCCTTGTCTTAAGACCTGGACACCAGTGACCATTGAGCAGCCATCTCCCGGTTCCTTCTCTTGGACCCCTCTATAACCCCCATGGAGATCTCTCGACCTACAACTGAGGCACTCTGGTGGGGGCAAAAGAGAGCCCTTCAGCCCTCCGACCTGGAGCTTTGACCCCAGGGTCTGTGATACCTTCACCTTGTTCTTAATGTCTGAAACCCTCCCTGGAGTCACAGTGAGTGGGAGAGGTTGTGTAGCCAGTTCTTATCCTTTTAACCACCTGAGCTCATAGCAAAATTTGTTTCTTTAATTCTTTTTCCACTATAATCTAAAGTGGTATTACAGCGTTCTTATTAAATAGCCAGAACTGTTTTTAGAGCTTCTAACTTGAATTAGGTTCCCCTGATAATATCTCTTCTGTGATTCTGTCTTTTCTGTGAATCAGTAGAAATGTGTTTTATTCTTTAAAGTCTACATCCTGTTTTACCCTCCTTGTCTCTTGGATTTGTACATAAGGCTCTCTCTTTTTTCAAAGGTTCTTTGTACTTCTGTTTAACCAATTGTTCTCAGCTGTTCAGAATTAAGTGTCTGTCCCATTTCTTTTGTCTACCTTTTGCTCAATGAAATTGCTAACAAGACTAGTCAAGAATGATCAAATACTCTCCTTTTTAGCAAGATGAAATTTTTGGATGTCCACATATTTGGGGTTCCCATCATGTTGCTGTGCTCCAGGCCCCGGATCCTTGGTGCATTACCTTGTTTTGGAATTCCAGTTCCAGAAGGTGGGCCCTTAGAAGGAGTTTGGTTTCAGAGTCAGAAAGGTCTGGAGTTGAATCCAATCACTATGCCTTTGTCACTTTAAGACTTCTTCTATCTTGGAGTCCCAAGTTTACCTCATAGATTGGAGATTAGAGTCTGGCTTACCTCACACGTTGTTGGGAGAAGTAAATGAGATGACCTGTATGGAGGAAATCATGTAGCGCCTGGTAGAAAGTACAGAACTTTCTCCTCCATCCTCTCCCTTTCCCCTCTCCATATCCACACCCCATCTGCATGCCCCTTCTCCTTCCCTCTTCACTCTCCCCTATCTCTCCCCACTTCACATTCCTCCTCCCAACTTACCCTTTCTCCTCTTCACTCCTCCTCCCCCCACTCACTCTCCCCTTCTCCTTCCTCCTTACTTTTGCCTTCTCCCTACTTCTTTCTCCTGCCCACTTCTCTCCCCCCCACCCCCCCACCACTTTCTCTGACTGTGAGACTGACAGAAAAGTAAGAAGGATTAAAAACCAAGTCAGAAACATGTCAGCTGGTTTCATTTCTCATTAAAAATAGACCGTAAAAGTGCAGGGTGCTATACACAGAAGGAAAGCTCCCAATGATAAATCCAGGCCCCCAAAGCTTTTCTAATACTTCTGAATTCTTTCATGAACTCTCCTTGTAGCATAAAGGACACAAAGAATGATGGGAAGTTGCTGATAATGGTCATTATTTTCCCAGTCTTTGAAAAATGCCTGTCCAGTGTTCCAGACTGGAGATTTGTTGTGGTGAATCAAAAGATAAACTCTCAAAGTGGTTACATAATATGTCAAATGGTCTTATCTGGTGGAAGGGAGCTGGCTGCCACTTCAGTAATTCTGGAGTGTGTGGAGTTAGGTTGGAAGAGTGGTCCTGGGTTTCAGGAATCAGCCTGATAATGGCTGCCCTAAAGGCTAGCTGGAGAAATGCATTGTGGGAATCCAGAATCCAGATTTCACTTGGTCCCTCTTTCCCAACTCTTAAAATTCTTAACTTTTCAAGGAAAACAGATTGGTCTTTAAGATATTTTAAGAATTTGCCTCACAGTGTTATGACAAAACATATTTTTATCTTAAAATTTTATTACATAATATATGTATGCAAAATAAAAATGCAATATATAATATATATGTAATCTGTGAACACTATTAAAATATAAACACATGGGCTGCAACATTAATATCTGGGCTCTCCTCTGTTATTTCTATACCTCCAACCAAAATGACTGCTCTTCTGAATTTTGTGTTCCCTTTCATTCAAAACAAAACACTTCTACTACATATAGATGCATTCCTAAACTGTTTAGTTCTCCTTGTTTTTGAGCTTTATGAAAATGGCACCATAATATATGTAGTATTTTTTCACTCAAGTTTATAACGCTCATCAATTCATCCGTATCGTTGCCTGTACCTGAAGTTCACTCGTTTTTTACCACTGTTCTTATACGCCTTTTGGTGAACAACATACCAGAATTCATTTATCCATAGTCCTGTCTGTGAACATTTTGGTTGATTATGGTTTCCAGGTGTTTTTAGAATAGTCTAGTTAACTTAGATGAGAAATATCCTAAGAATTTTTAAAGTTCCTTTGTCAAATTGTCATAAACACTAGATTGATTTGTCTAGTGTCCTTTTGAGCTTTTTCTGTTTTATTATTCCCATTTATCACCTAAAGAAACTGAAATGTCAGAAACAAATAAATGATTTGCCCATGCTTTGTTGTCACTGCTGTTAATTCCACTACTGTTAACTTCAAGAACCAGTGAAGTCCTCTCTTGGTTCTTCTTGTCTGAACAAAGAAGACCTCAATTCTGACACCGAAACTGGAAAATATATTTATTTTGATCTCAGAAAACCTAAGATTCAGGAGGCAGTGTGTCATAGTGAAAATAATATAAGCTCAAGAGGCAGAAATATTTGGATTTTAAAACACTGGCATCAGCATTTGTAACAGAGGTAGCCTTGTGCAAATTACTCTATTCTCCCAATCCTCATTCCCTCATCTGCAAGATGGAGGTAGCAACGCCTTCCTCACAAATGGCTCACTGGTTATGTCAGGCCCAGTCATTACATTATAAAATAAGAAACAGAGGAGGCTTATAGCCTGATGAGTGGGACTCATGATCTTACCTAAAAACAACACATGTAGAATAGAAAGAGGTTGGCTTGGGCTTGTGCAACTTCTGACCCCTCTGCCTATAGTTCTGGCTGAGAAAAGAGGTCCTTTGTGGACTTGATGGCGTTGGGCAGATAATTATTAAATATTATTTCTAGCACTCACAATAAGCCTAAAAAATCTTATGGCCCTCTGCTAACTGCCTTTTGTAACAGAAGTTCTGTAGCTTGCCCAATGTCATACAGGCAGCAGGAAGCAGATGGAAGATTCTATCCCAGATCTGCTTGACTCCAAAGCCTTTGTTCTCTCTGCTCTCTTATATTGTAACCTGTGTAGGGAGAAAATGTTTCCCTTCTAGATTCTTTGGCTGATCTAATAATTAAATTGACATAAGACAAATTAAAAGGAGAAAAACAAATTTAATCACGGGCATACGGGAGCCCCAAAGATATGAGACTGTAGGGCAGTGAGATGAGAGAACCAGGAGAGGGGGGTGGGGTCCTGGAAACCAAGTGAAGAAGTGTATATCAAGGAGGAGGGATTATGGACTGTGCAAAGTGCCCCTGCTAGGTCAGAGTCAGAGAAGACTTGGCTGTGGATTCAGCAACGTGAAGATGATTAGTGAACTGAGGACAGCAGCTTCAGGGCGGTGATGGGGTCAAAGGCATAACTGAAGTAGGTTTAAGGGAGAATGGGAGGAGAGGGATTGAAGATGGCAAGAATAGACAACTATTTTGAGGAAAGACCTACCTTCCTGGAAAGTTATTTGGCAACATATTTTTCAAAATCAATAATTAAATTACTTCAATTACTAAAATTTAGAAGTTAAATAATTTTTAGTTACTATGTATTTTTAAAGGATACTCTCTGACTCAGTAACCCTAAGTTTTTATTTTGTTTTCTTTTTAAGAAAAAATCAGAAATTGCTCTTAGGGCAGATTGTATATATCTTTAAACACAAGGATGCACACGGCCTCTCCATGTGACTTGGGCTTCCTCATGGCATGGTGGCTAGGTTCCTAGGGCAAGGAGCCAACTGAAAGCTGCATGCTGATATCACCTGGGGGGAGGCTTTTTTTTTTTAATGTTTTCTGGACATGCCTCATGCTTCCTACTGATAGTCTTTTTTTTAAATATAATTTATTTTATTATCATTAATTTACAATTACATGTGCAATATTACGATTACTAAACTACCCCTTCATCAGGTCCCCCCCACCAACCCCATTACAGTCACTGTCCATCAGTGTAGTGAGATGCTATAGAATCACTACTTGTCTTCTCTGAGTTGTACTGCCCACCCCGTGCCCCCCCAACATTATATCTGCTAATCGTAATGCCCCTTTTTCCCTCTTATCCCTCCCTTCCCGCCCATTTTCCCCAGTCCCTTTCCCTTTGGTAACTATTAGTCCGTTCTTGGGTTCTGTGAGTCTGCTGCTGTTTTGTTCCTTCACTATTTTTTCTTTGTTCTTATACTCCACATATGAGTGAAATCATTTGATACTTGTCTTTTTCGGCTTGGCTTATTTCACTGAGCATAATACCCTCTAGCTCCATCCATGTTGTTGCAAATGGTAGGATTTGTTTTCTTCTTATGGCTGAATAATATTCCATTGTGTATATGTACCACATCTTCTTTATCCATTCATCTACTGATGGACACTTAGGTTGCTTCCATTTCTTGGCTATTGTAAATAGTGCTGCGATAAACATAGGGGTGCATCTGTCTTTTCAAACTGGGCTGCTGCATTCTTAGGGTAAATTCCTAGGAGTGAATTCCTGGGTCAAATGGTATTTCTATTTTGAGTTTTTTGAGGAACCTCCATACTGCTTTCCACAATGGTTGAACTAATTTGCAGTCCCACCAGCAGTGTAGGAGGGTTCACTTTTCTCCACATCCTCGCCAACATTTGTTGTTGTTTGTGTTTTGGATGTTGGCCATCCTCACTGGTGTGAGGTGATATCTCATTGTGGTTTTAATCTGCATTTCTCTGATGATTAGCGATGTGGAGCATGTTTTCATGTGCCTGTTGGCCATCTGAATTTCTTCTTTGGAGAAGTGTCTATTCATGTCCTCTGCCCATTTCTTAATTGGATTATTTGTTTTCTGTTTGTTAAGGTGCATGAGTTCTTTATATATTTTGGATGTCAACCCTTTATCAGATACGTTTTTATGAATATATTCTCCCATACTGTAGGATGTCTTTTGTTCTACTGATGGTGTCCTTTGCTGTACAGAAGCTTTTCAACTGATATAGTCCCACTTGTTCATTTTGCTTTTGTTTCCCTTGCCCGGGAGATATGTTCATGAAGAAGTCGCTCATGTTTATGTCCAAGAGATTTTATATATGTTTTTCTAAGAGTTTTATGGTTTCATGACTTACATTCAAGTCTTTGATCCACCTTGAGTTTACCTAGCCTTTGTGTATGGGGCTAGACAGTAGTCCAGTTTTCATTCTCTTACCTGTAGCTGTCCAGTTTTCCAACACCAGCTGCTGAAGAGGCTGTCATCTCCCTATTGTATATCCAAGGCTCCTTTATCAAATATTAATTGACTGTATATGTTTGGGTTAATGTTTGGATTTTCTCTTCTGTTCCACTGGTCCGTGGGTCTGTTTTTGTGCCAGTACCAAATTGTCTTGATTACTGTGGCTTTGTAGTAGAGCTTGAAGTCAGAGAGTGTAATTCCCCCTGTTTTATTCCTCCTTCTCAGGATTGCTTTGGCTATTCGGGTCTTTTGTGGTTCCATATGAATTTTAGAATTATTTGTTCCAGTTCATTGAAGAAAGCTGTTGGTAGTTTGATAGGGATTGCATTGAATCTGTAGATTGCTTTAGTAGTATAGCCATTTTGACAATATTTATTCTTCCTAGCCAAGAGCATGGGATGCATTTCCATTTGTTAGTGTCCTATTTAATTTCTCTTAGGAGTGTCTTGTAGTTTTCAGAGTACAGGTCTTTCACTTCCTTCGTTAGGTTTATTCCTAGGT